>JAJJWW010015687.1:0-490458 GCA_023531295.1 Papaver armeniacum
GATAATAATTTCTAGTTCTAAATTTATTAATCATCTAAATTTCAAATATAAGTGCTAGAAATTTAAATAGACACATAAGATTTTTTACGTGGTTCGATCAATGTGGTCTACATCCACGATTCTTCACTATGATTGTTGAGGTTACATTTGAATTACATTGAGAATCTCCATTAATGGATATTTTCTAGAGCTCTAGATCTAATTATTTGGGGGAGAAGATGATAAAGAAAATCAAATCTCTCTCTAAAAAATATCTCTCTCTCCTAAAATAATATATCTCTCCTAAAAAATGTCTCTCCCTTTTACAAAAAATCTATCTCTCCAAAATTATCCCCCTTTTCTCTCTCCTGCTCTCCTCTTTATATAGGTGTTTACATAGTGGATGACAGCTCACATACAGCTCATATTCTCGCGAGCTCTTTGATAATTTCGCAGGCTCTTGCTACCTTCTCATGAGACATTCTCGCAAGTCTTGCTACATTCTCGCGAGTTATGGAAAATAATGAATCTCGCAAGCTCATCTCGCAAGTTAAGGAAATAATTGAATCTCTCACGCTAAGAAAATATGTTGTGCGATATTTGAATCCTCTAAGAGAACCCGAGTATAACAGGTGATGGCATGTCGAGAGATGGAGAAGTTTCGCGATCGATGGTCCGGGAGGTGCTAATGACGTAGATGGCTTGGTGGTTGATTTGTGATCGATGGAAAGATGGAATCGAGAATAGGCTGCGGTTCCACGTAACCGACAAGCCAATAATGAGAAAGCTGGTGAACTTAACAGTTTGCAAATCCCATTAGCTTGGGATGAAATTCTTTACACAAACCAGACTTTGGACGTGGGATATTGGTGTTTAGGCGAGTTTAGCAACCTACTTTGCACGGGGTATGATGCACGAGACACAATTTTAAGGAGGTGCACTTACCTATTTTATCTAGGTTTCCTAGTTTTCTTCAAGAAGAGGTTACAAAACTCTATATATAGGGAAGCTTAGATACAATATGGGGATCTTATATCTCTTTTTCTATCTTTTTGCCTCTACTTTGTTCTAGGGTTTAAACCATGAAGTCTTTCTCTTTCTTCTTGTTATGAACTCCATGAATATGAGCTAGAGTTTTCTTTTGGTTATGGATTAGTTGGATTTCCAAACATGAGTATTTGTTCAATAAATTAATTTTCTCTCATATTATCGTTTATGATTCACCATTAATATTGTCATATGATTGAATGTTTGTTTTGTCAAGTTGCAAATTGGTAGAACTCACATGCATGTCTTTTGCTAGATTAGGGTTATTATACGCAAAAGTGATAATTCCTGATTTGAAGTAGCGTAAATATGATTATAGTTTGTAGTGATATATTCTTATGATCATATGTGAACCATAACCTTTGTTAAATCGGATTAGTGCTTTTACACGTTCGATTGCTTTGATTGGCCTGATTTCATAGAACTTAATGCATCTAGGGAATTAAACTTGATTAGTGCTTTTACACGTTGGGTTGTTCTTTTAGATAGAATTCATATTCACATCTTTTAATGTGTTTGTTGATGACAATAGGAGATTAGCGGGATATACTTGCGATCAAGGTATTCTAGGGCCTTTGATAAAAGTTTAGATTAAAATATCAATTCTAGTTATTGTGTTAAAAACATGTTTGTGATTGAAGACGAAATCCATGACCAATACTTTCATATCCTTGATTTGCGTGATTTATTTATTTGCTTTGCTTTTATTTTAGTATACTTTTATAAAAATTAGAAAACCCCCGTGTTATTTATATGGAACCGAAACAATTTGACAACCAAGACCTCTCTGTGGGAACGATCCTTTCTTGCCCTTGCTTCATTATATATTTTGAGTAGTAAGAAAGTGTAATTTATATTTGTGTCGGCTGACAACCGGTCAAATTTTGGCGCGCGTTGAAGCCGGGAGGCGCAGGGGTTGTCACTTGTTTTTGGTTTCTTATTTTTGTTTTTAGTTTTTCTTATTTTCTGGTTTTGACATAGTTTTGAGAACTCTTGTTTCATGTACCAATTTCTATGGACGGAGCATATTGGAACAACGAATACGGTTTTCAACAACCTCAACACTATGACAATTGCCCACCATTTATGGGATGCAATCAAAACCAATTTATTGGCTATGATGCATATCCTAGAGAACCTTATGGTGATTTTCATACATACCAACAACAACCTTGTAGTGGGTATGTAAGTCAAGCACCTAGGTGGGATAATTCTACATCTAATTGGCTTTATTCGAGTTGTATGCAGATTTTGAATGGATTACAAGACATGCAACAAAGGCTAGACCAACTTGATCGTGATAGAGAGAACGTCGCACAAACCAATTTTTGGAATATTTCTTCTTACCCGGCTCCATATCGTAGTTATGATCATTCACCCATTCAAAGGGAAGAGTCATGGGAAAGAGAACATATTGTAGTCAATGGTGGTAAGCGTGTGAACGTCAAGAAACTTGCGCAGAAATTATACAAGTTGGAAGATGATGGAGCCTCGGAAGAGCTTGTCGATGAAATTAGTAGGACCATTCATATGGAACTTAAACGACGTCGCGATAAGGGTTGGGAAACCGACGACGATTCTTATTATGGTGAGTCTGAAAATGAAGACGAAGATGATTGTGTTGAAAAGGACCAACCTTTGGAGATATTTGATGACATTAGTGTAGTTGACTCAACTCTTGATCTTTATAATGATCAACCACCTATTCAAAAGGTACATGAGTATGATGAAACTAGTGTGTTACAAAACTTCCTTGCAACAAGGTATGAGTCTAATGAAGAGGAATATGTCGACACTTGTGTAGATTACTCAAGCATTGATCTTAATAATGATCAAGAGCCTATTCAAAGGGTGGAGCTTAAGGATGATGCATTTTCGAGTGTTCTAAAAAAGTTTCTTATAATAAAATTTGGATCCGCAAAAGAGTATGTGCCTTACAACAAAGAGGAGTGTGTTGAGAATGAGACCGGTTTGACCAATATTGTGGAAGACCCAATTGAGCTTGCAAATGATTGTAATGATGATGTTAATGTCGACACTTTGGTTAAGGCAGAAACAGACGAAGAATGGTTGCAAGGTTTGATAGAGGACCATGATATACAAGAGGTGAATAATTCACTTGAGTTTTTTTAAGGATGAAGAGGATTCTGTAATACAAGAGATTGTGCAAGGTTTGTCTAACCCATTGCCTATTGTTTCTTCTCCTTTACCTCTTATTGGTTTGAATGTATGTGCTTCGAGATTATTGTTGAATGACTTTGTTTCTCGTTTTCCGCCATTAGAGATACTTGATTCTCATACTATGCGGAGTTATGGAACAAGAAACCGTGGAAGTACTCCGACTTCTATATTCTTTATACACTCCCAAGTGTGGACAAGAATAAGTGTGGGGGAAGCTTTTATCGGTTCATAACTTCACTTTTGCTTTATTGTACTAATATTTGTGTGAAGCTAGTGTTTGCAAAACAGGTTCTATGGAAGGATCCCCAACTTTTCAGGTTATTGGTGTATGGGGAATGAATCTTGCAAGGATATAGTCGGGCTGACGACTTTAAACCAAGCACTACATGGGAGGCAACCCATAGGTTTTGTATCTCTTATCTTATAATTTTTATTTTCTTGTTTTTACTTTTTCTTGTCGCATATTGTTATAAGATTTCCCACCTTGACTTTCTTTGGACGATTCAATTTACATTGAGGACAATGTAAAGTTTAAGTGTGGGGGAGTGGTTAAGCATTTGCGTTGTAAATTTTTCAAATTTTTCAACTTTTGTGTAAACTAGTGAATAAGAATCCTCCAACTTATAGTTAGTTTAGAGTCACATAGTATACATGTCGCTAAGATTACATCGAGAATCTCATAAGAGTGACTGAACTTAGAGATGACAGAGAACATGATCGGTTTCTTACTTGTATGAGAGTTAAAGTTGGATTTAACCATGCCAGTGGCAAATAAGGTGCATACTGAATTCGGTATTAGAGTAGTGATCCCCTATAGTGGAGACTACCCATGTTACATAATGTGAGGCACCGACCTTCAATTCTTTGTACCTGTCTAAATTTGTGCTTTTAGAGTGTGTGTCACCGTACGTTAATTAAGGGCAGAATGGTGAGCTGTCCAACCTCCCACCATAGAAGCACTATTTTGATCTCTTGAGTGCTATTTTTATCAACCATGATGGTGACATCGAATTGCTAACTTACATACCACTTGTAATCTTGTTCGCAGTTAGCACCATCCACCTTATCTCTCTCTACACCAACAGGTCCATAGAAACACCATCATCATCAACAAGAGGAGCTTCACAAATTTGAAGGAAAGTTGAACACGTTCGAGGTTTACAAGCAACAATACATAAATGAGCAGATTTCAGATTCAAGTAAAGCAACAAAACAAGGAGCAGAATTTTTATAAGTTGAAGACTATAGTACATGAGTGAAAATTATCAAGGATGAGAGTTCGAGAAGTTTATGATATCAAGACATATAAGTTGTGAAGAATCAAGCGGTAAAGTACTTACACCATGGCCTTTGTACTTACATTTTTATTTTATTTGTATTTTACTTTCTCTTGTCAAAAAAAAAAAAAAAAAAAAAAAACGAAAATTAGAAAAAAAAAAAAGAAAAAAAAAAGAGAAAGAAAAAAAAGACGAGAAATTTTTTTAGGTTTGTTAATAGTTTTTATTATTTTGTTTTGTTTTTATTTTGTATTTTTTTATTTCTTATTTCTAAAAAAAAAAAAAAAAAGCTAAATATATATATATATATATATGATAAAGAAAAAAAAACAGAAAAAGAAAAAAAAAGAGGAAAAAAAAAGAAAGAAAAAAATTTATATTTTGGGTTTGTATAGTTCGTTTTTAGTTTTGTATTCTTTCAATAAAGCCAATGGAAAGAAGGAATATCTACAATGAAGTTTCAAGCAACAAGGAATTAGAGGAAAGAATCACATTGTCAAGATTCTACGAAGTTCAAGAGTTATCATCAAGAGTGAAGACCGAAGACGAAGATGAAGACACCGATTGAAGACCGAAGACGTTTCTATGGATGCTGTGAGAGTGGTGCTAGCTGCACGTCGGACGGATAACGAGGTAAGTAAGCATATTCCCACCTTCGTTAAGTGGTTGATTTCCTTTCGTAGAGATCGTCAGAAAAATGGGTTTTCAAAAATGAATAAAAGATGTGGGTTTTCAAAATACTTCGGAGGGTTTTTACCTTCCTACCATTCAACGTGTCACAGGATTCTCTCTTCATTCCTACCTGGACACATGTGTGACCCATAAAAAGCTGTTTATTATTGAGAGCAATATCATAAAACCCTTTCTTGTGAGGCAGAGTCGAGACTTTTGATCACTCCGAACCCGAATTTCTTTCGAGAAGGGATGGTTATTTCTCTCTCAACTTTTAAGGATCAGATTGTGTTCATTTATGTGTCTAACTTCTTATGACTAGTGTGCAGAATCTCTATGTCTTCTTAGCGCATTGGATGCTATCATTTCGGAGAACTAGTAAGTTGGAAAAATAGGTTTTGTGGGTATATCTCTAGTAAACCCTCACGAGACAATAACTCGTCCACTAGGGACACCTAAGGGTTTAAAGGCTTGTTATTTATGCTAAAAGTGACCGTAGCCTCGACGACATGGAGTTGTATGTATCTTTTAGAATAAGTTTTGTTTGATTTGCTCGAGGACTAGCAAAGTCTAAGTGTGGGGGAATTTGATAGGTGTAGAATACACCGTATTTAATATCTAGTATTTATACTTTCTTTGCGAGTTTTCTTGTAAATTATGTATCTTATGTTTACTTTTGAGTTTATTAGGTGCAATGGAGTCATTTGGAGCAAAAAGAAGTGAAAATAGCTACAAAAGTGAAGTCACAAGTGAAGAAGGGCCAAAGACCCAGTGGAACACGTTCAAATACAAGATTTCTACTTTTCATTGTGTAGAGGACGATAATATGAAGACAATGGCGAAAGAACGGAGTCATTCTGAGTTCGTATGAAGAAATTATGAGCAAAACAAGAACTTGGAAGGCTAAAGGGGCAAAATGGTCATTTACGAGGACAAGGCGCTGTTGACACCCCACTGTATGTTAAGGGGAAGTCATTCTGTTAAGGGGTGGACTGTTTCAAGGGAACCTGCTAAAGGCAAGAAGGTCTTTTACTTAGGGGAGCCGGAATTCAAAAGTTGTTAAGGCACTCGCTAATATACTGTGGCCGCCTTTATCTTCTCCGATTCCAAAACAGATTCATGCATGTCTCAGAGCGATTACATGATTCACTCCCGAGTCTCATCAGCTTCTAACTCAAGGATGATGGAATATGCTTGATGGTGAGTAATGATGGAAGTGTGGTGATGCAGGTGAGACCGAGAGAGTAACAGAGAAGAAAGAACCCGAGCTTGGTGATGAGCAGTGATCGATGGGAATTTATGTTGGAGGTAAATGAG
The DNA here is from genome assembly GCA_023531295.1 of Papaver armeniacum. Classification (NCBI taxonomy): domain Eukaryota; kingdom Viridiplantae; phylum Streptophyta; class Magnoliopsida; order Ranunculales; family Papaveraceae; genus Papaver; species Papaver armeniacum. Next base: position 6,474 of record JAJJWW010015687.1, read on the forward strand.
GCTGTAACGACTATGGAGCTTTGGACGATGAAGGTTGCTGATGATCTAGGAATGGTAGTTTTCTCGCCATTGACAGATGATCGAGAATGGAGAAAAGTTAGCGGTGAAGACCGGTGGTTGTTGCGGCGATTACGGAGTTGGTCAGTAGTGATGATGTTCGATAATGAAGGTGCTGCCATGGAGCTAGATATGAGGAGTTTGGGTGTTGCTGATTAGTATCGATGGAAAAGAACTCAAGCTCGGCGGTGATGATGGTCTGTGTATGATTGCAGGGACTGTTAGGAGCTAGAGGTTTTGTTGGTTGTTATCGTGATGAAGTTCAGGTTCAGGGAGTTTGCTGCCATCGAACGTGGTTGAATGAGCCTTGGCAGACTGGCAGTTGATGGTGCTCGGATGAGACGACAGAGATATCGGCAGTGACGATAAAAGAGGGAACTCGAGTTTGATAAGGAATGAACTTGGATATGGGATAACTCAGATATATTCTTAATCGAGAGTTGGGAAAAGAATATATGGAGGAGCTCGAGTTGACTGTTGAACAGGGAATGACGGAGATGAGTGATGGGAATCGGTCATGGTAATGATCGATAAAAGAAAAAATTGTCTTCTTTGTGAGGGTTTATGACTGCAAGATGAATACAGCAGTGATGACGAGATCGAGCATGAAGAAGTAAGGAAGAAGAAACGAGATTATCTCGTCTAGGAAGGTTATCAGGGAAACGGAGGTTTGAAGTTGGGTTCTAGTAAGGAGCTGACGATGAACTAATGGAGCTCGATGTTTGCTGTCGATTGAGAAGAACTCGGATCATACGGGGATTAAGGTATTGATGGAGCTCGAGGCAATGACGATGGAGGAGTATGGCTGAGTTCGTGGGTTCAAGGTATAAGGGCAGTGATCGAAGAGAACCTAAGTATAACAGTGATGGCATGTCAGAGATGGAGAAGTTTCCTGCGATCGATGGTGCTGGGAATTGCTAATGACGTAGATGGCTTGGTGGTTGATTTGTGATCGATGGAAAGATGGAACTGAGAATAGGCTGTCAGTTCCACAGAACTGACAAGCCAATAATGAGAAATCGGGCTGAACTTAACAGTTTGCGAAATCCCATTAGCTTGGGATGAAATTCTTTACACAGCCAGACTTTGGACGTGGGATATTGGTGTTTAGGCGAGTTTAGCAACCTACTTTGCACGTGGTATGATGCACGGGACACAATTTTAAGGAGGTGCACTTACCTATTTTATCTAGGTTTCCTAGTTTTCTTCAAGAAGAGGTTACAAAACTCTATATATAGGGAAGCTTAGATACAATATGGGGATCTTATATCTCTTTTTCTATCTTTTTGCCTCTACTTTGTTCTAGGGTTTAGAAACCATGAAGTCTTTTCTCTTTCTTCTTGTTATGAACTCCATGAATATGAGCTAGAGTTTTCTTTTGGTTATGGATTAGTTGGATTTCCAAACATGAGTATTTGTTCAATAAATTAGTTTTCTCTCATATTATCGTTTATGATTCACCATTAATATTGTCATATGATTGAATGTTTGTTTTGTCAAGTTGCAAATTGGTAGAACTCACATGCATGTCTTTTGCTAGATTAGGGTTATTATACGCAAAAGTGATAATTCCTGATTTGAAGTAGCGTAAATATGATTATAGTTTGTAGTGATATATTCGTATGATCATATGTGAACCATAACCTTTGTTAAATCGGATTAGTGCTTTTACACGTTCGATTGCTTTGATTGGCCTGATTTCATAGAACTTAATGCATCTAGGGAATTAAACTTGACTAGTGCTTTTACACGTTGGGTTGTTCTTTTAGATAGAATTCATATTCACATCTTTTAATGTGTTTTTGATGATGACAAGAGGAGATTAGCGGGATATTCTTGCGATCAAGGTATTCTAGGGCCTTTGATAAAAGTTGAGATTAAAATATCAATTCTAGTTATTGTGTTGAAAACATGTTTGTGATTGAAGACGAAATCCATGACCAATACTTTCACATCCTTGATTTGCGTGATTTATTTATTTGCTTTGCTTTTATTTTAGTATACTTGTATAAAAATCAGAAAACCCCCGTGTTATTTATATGGAACCGAAACAATTTGACAACCAAGACCTCTCTGTGGGGACGATCCTTTCTTGCCCTTGCTTCATTATATATTTGAGTAGTAAGAAAGTGTAATTTATATTTGTGTCGGCTGACAACATGTCACAACGGTGTTTCATTTCAGCATAACTAAAAAACTGGATTCACATTAAGTAATTATATCAAGATCGATTGAGTATAGGTATCTTGGAACTATAAAACGAATCCCCAAATTATCAGAATAACCCTCGAACCAATGTGTTTTAAGAGAGCATAAGAGTGATACTAAATTATAAATGAACCTTATATTATAAGGATATATCTATTAATTTTTCTTGAAAAATTGGGAGAGCGAAATGCTTTAAAAAACAAAAATAAAAAATTAAGTGAGTTTACATATGGATACACCCAGGAACTGTATAATATGAACTTGTGAATTGAGTGACTCTAATATGTGTACTTGTAAATTGTAAGATGAATTACCTTAGATTGCGGGTGGATAATAATTTAAGTTTATTATCCACACATACATCATTTACTTGAAATGATATAGAAGTACACAACTTTCATTAGCTGCATGGATGCGCATTTTTGGAGCAACACAATCAACTTTGTTTACAATTAACAACATTTGTAACTTTGGGCCGTCTAAATTTTAAAAACAATGTTAGATGTCCCATTTTCCAAATATTCTTGAACTCTAAATTATTAATCATTACATATAGCTAGGAGCGATTTCCCTGGTATGATAATTTAGTACAACTATGGTGCACAAAACAAGTTTTAGTTTGTGTCTACCCATGTTTGATCCTCTGTATCATTCCTTGCATTATTTTTTCCCTAATATCATCCCAAAAGATGAAGAGATGGTATGTATTATTTTTTAGCACAACCCGCCTCCAAAACTCGGGGAATTAGAGGTGGGTACTGAAGAATACCCCAGAATAGGTACGATCGCAAAAAAAAAAGAAAAGTTTAAAATACAGTATTACATTACAAAATTACAAAGACGTTGCATGACTTCACTTTTGTGTTCCATTAGTGCAGAGGAATGAATAATCAAAAGGAAAGCCTAATATATAAGGGAGATCACAATACAACAAAAAAAGATAGTAGTAATATAACAAAGAAAGTTAAGCAGTTTTGACCCCACCCTTCTTGACTGTCCTTGTGCCAAAACTTGTGGTTATAAGAATAAGAATTCTTTGATCCTATTTATTATAATAGAACCATTCGGGATTCAAAATTCATATACCATGCGTTAAAAAATACTCGTGATTACAAAAAGGGTCATGCAAAATGAGAGAACAATTGGTATACATCAGTATATATAGTCTAAAACATAAGTATTACATTAATGGACGACTTACAAAAATGATTCACTATGAAAAACTAAGCATCAACCCACTTTGGATATCAGTTTGAGCTTAAAATTTAGAAAAAACACAAGCACCAAGAGATGAAATTAAAAAAGAGTACAGTAAATTGTGGAAAGAGTACTGAACATAACAACAATTGCTATTATTTTTTCCTTTAAATCTTAATATAAATATTGGCTATTGTTTAACAAACCTGGTGAAACAACAATACCTTAAATCTTGCGATCAGAACCCGACCAGCTTGAAGCGAAAGTTTTGTTTCATTTGATCCATACAAAACACAACACCAACAAAATCGATTGCAATTAAGAGTTCTTGGGATAAGTTGTACCTTACAAATGGTGGTTTAAGCATCAAAAATGGAAGATTATTCTGTGCAGCAAAAAAACCAAAAAATCAAGAGAAATATAACCACTTCTAAAGTTCCATACGTACTACCGGAGAAGCAACACGCAGGGGGAAAAACAAGAAGCAATCGACTGCATTTTTTCCTAAAAGCTGCAAACAAAAGAATAGAGGCGTATCAGACAACAAAACCCGAAATTTAAAAAAAAAAAATTAAAGCGAGAAGCAAATGGGTTTAAGGGTGCACACGGTACGGTTCGGCTCGGTTCTTGCCGAGACCGAGTACCTGTACCTCCTTAGCCTCGGTTCTTAGATTTTGGACTGTGCACTGCACTCGTGTCCTCTGGTTAAGACTATTGGGACAAGTACGGTACAGACACGGTTCCGGCACCCAGTGGTACTCCTCATTAATCTGGGCTTGCTCAACTTCATTAACTTATAAAGACCAACTAAATTGCGACTTTTTCTATACACACTTCAAATTCTTTGTAAGATTTTGAAATGCTAAAATCTGTTCATGTTAGGAAGATGAACTACTTACCACAGCAGCCAAATTTCAACTTCGGTATATTACAAAAGCTCAGTCGATAACTATAAATACATAGGATAAATTGAAATTGAATCTCTTAGGAAAATGAGCAAACACCTGAAGTTCACAAATTATGATGCTTCTTCTATTAATCGACAATCTATCTAATTAATGGTTTAATTCATCTTACTAATGGAAACTGATGATAACCCATTCAAACCATTTACAAATTCATTTCATGAAGGTAATCCCATTCAAAAATGCAAATTTCAACCAACCTGTACCTCCGTTTGTCTCATATTGGTTATGATTTCTTCCATGTCTTTTTATGTTTTGTGGGGACTTGGTACTTCATCTCTTGACTCGCTTTACCTTCGTTGATATTCAAACGAATAAACACCGCAATACCCAAAAGCGAAGGAGAAGGGTGGTGCGTCGGGAAAAAATTGAGGTGGTTACCGTAATGGGATGAATTCAAACGAATAAGATTTTTGGGTGTGATTCGGAATAAGAATTCGATGGCTTTTGGAATGAACAATCAGAAAATTGCCATCATTCTTCAGACAGATAATCAAGAACAGGAATGGGTTCATTTCTCGTTCCTCCAATCTCATGTACCTTGATTTTACTCAGATATTATACCAGCACCATCAGATATTCAGATTAATCCCTAAAATCTAATGGTTATTATTAATCGGTACAATCGGTACGGGACGGTACGGGACTTGAATAGGACCGTGTACTGCACCTCCCTAGGCTCGGTTCTCGATTTAGAACAGGGTACATGTACCCCCTTCCTCGGTTCGGTACAAAAGCAGTGCGGTTCCACCGGGTTCCGGACGGTCCGTTGGTCCGGCTCGGTTCCTGTGCACCCTTAAATGGGTTTGGATTTTGCTCCAACGCCTTATATAGAGAAAAACAATTTCCGAAAATAATGTCGATCTGAATAAATGCAGAATTTTATTATTTTCGGTGTGTATATCTTACTTGTGGTATTATTTTTTGAATAATTGGCAAATATTCTTATCTAATCATTTAAGACGCTAGTATATTGGGTAGAAAGGAAAAAGAATCCTCCTTTTAAAGATTTGTTTTTCTATTTTATAAAATATTAGCTTAAATAATATTCTTTTAAATCTGAAATTTCCTAAGTTACAATTATTTGTTAGTTATAAATACACCAACCAAATCACACGTGAAGATTTTCAAGTCCAAATTATGTTTATTTTCCTTTTCTTTCTTTCTTTCTTGAGGAATGAAATATAATATATTCTAGATGGCCATATTTAGTTGTAATAATAATTTGTCCAAAAATATTTGAATATATCTTGCACGTTTAGGAATATAATTTTTTTTATTATGGATTTAACCATTTTTAGAAAATTAAAATCGAAATTCATCCATTTTGTCTATTGTATGTTTTTTTTTTTTAGTAACGTTTTATGTTCTCCCATTCTCAAATTTTTGCTTAGTATGTATTGTTCATCAAAATTTTCTATTTAATAATTTATATTTGATTATTGGGCAGGATGAACGATCATTTTGTTTTGCGGAGAAGGAAGCATTGTCCGATCTACATGTAAGTATTCACAAATCTATGTATTTAAATTATAAATTTTAATCATTGAGTTAAATTTTATCGAAGTTTTTTTACTCTTTTAGAACTATAATTATAAATCACAGTTAGTGTTTGGTTAAATTAGTAGTGGTTTGAAATTCTAATTAAATTAATTTAATTTTAATAAATGTAATTGGACATTAGATATCTTTTAAAATTTATGTTTTATGATTGATTTAATTTTTTGATAAAATCATGATGAATAATACATATTTTGATATGATTTTATTTCCATCTTTTTATAATATATTTAGAATAATTTTTTAATATATTTTTGGAAGCAACTTGATATTTATGGTTTAGTTGTTTTAGGTAATTTTGTTTTTGTTTCATGTGATTGGCCAAAAAATATATTGTGGGATAGTAAATATTTTCTTCGAATTTTATTGGTTGATATCAGATAATATTACCAAAAATTAAATCTTGGTGGGGCCAGAATCAACCAGAAGCTCCGGTTAACCACGTCGCTCGAAAAAACTTTGTTTTTATATAGAGAATTCCATCGTGTTAACCCAATCTTTATAACACTTCCATCAGATCCTTGGTGGATCCTAATAACTCGACCACTTGAGTCATAAGCCCACGTGTTAATCCCTTCCTATGTTATCTCAGAAAGAACACGTCCCCTCATAATTCCACTTCGTGTCACTTCTCCCATAAGTGACCAGCTTGGTATGTTATCAGCATTATCCAAAAACGCTCTCCAACTATTGTTGATGGTGGATTTTCATTTAAGGTTAAAATTGTAAAAACCAGAAAATCATGCGCTGACATCTTGTAAAAGATAAAGCCATTAATAAGTGTTGGATACTCCTTCACTTTATTAATTCACCTAGAATGGAGCATGTGGCAACAATCCCATTCGCGGAATACATGAAATTCATCCAGGTTGGAGCATGTAGCAACAATCCCATACCCCTGTGAATTTATAGCATTATTAATTAATGCGTGAGCAGCCTTGTATTTCTGTACTCATTATCGGTGCGGATGACGACCGAGTGCTCTCTCAAGAGCAACACGAACCTCCAAGCATTATAATGAAATCATGTACGAAATACCCGTACAAAGTTGCAACTCTCGGTGTGTTATACTAGCCCGATTGAGAACTCTCGGTGTGTTATACTAGCCCGATTGAGCATCCGGATCGTCCAGTATCGGTCCGGATATGATCTCGTTCATCCAACCTCACCGGCGTGATTGGATGGCCCGGATCAATTCCATAACCCCCAAGCGGGTATGAAATATTCACTCGCCGAACCAACGCGGACCCCGCATGGTCGGCCTCCCAAAATATTGGCATAGCTTGCCAAAACGTCCAAACCAGAGCGTATGGACGGAAAACCTAAATTAGGTTTGCGGCATATTACATGTGTCGCAAAAACAGTCTCAACCATCCTTCTTCGCAGGTATAGATGGAGGGTGTAGATGTAGATTCAAAGGGCCCGAGCATGTCAACACAATCACCGTGGGCCCGCCTTACATACCCGACTAATCGGTCGGGACCAACCATGGTTGGTCATCCCAATCGTGCGCCCGAAACGAGCATGGTTACACGGTAGAAAGCCAAAATTAGGGTTTCGAGCATCACGAGCGTCCATCTTCTCCGGCACGAATGGAGGGTCCCGGATTAGATTAAGCAGGTCCGGTCATACTTGCATGACCATCGTGGGCCCGTCTATCCCCTCACCTGATCGGCCAAGGCATATCATGCCTGGCTATCCCAAAACACGTGTCCAAACTTGCGTGGTCACACTTACCAAATTGCGAACTGATCTCGACCACTCAACTTCACCAGATGATTTGAGTGGCTTAGATCACGTTTTCATGGGACAGTCAGGTGTAGACGTGAATACCAGCCTACCACCTACACGTCGGACGGATTGGGCAAGACCGACCAAGCTTGGTCGTCTTGAAGCGCGCCCAAGTTGGCACGATGTGCGGCTTTTGCGGCACCAGATTTCATTGCAAAATCGATCTCAACCACCCTCTTTGCTTGGTCAAATCGAGTGGCCTAGATCGCCTCCTTTATGGGACAGAGAGGTACGGGACGTGTACACCGACATGTTTGTCTACACGCATGCCCGGTCGGTCCTTTCCAAAACCCTTCCCATGCTTGGTTTCGACCAAGTTGAAGAGTGATGCCTGCGCACCTCTTCAAAACCCCGATTCCATCAACGGCCGCAGAGATGAGTGTCTCAAAGATCATCTCGTCCGTCCAATTTCACCGGCTTGGTTATACAACCCCGGTCGGGAGTTAATTGGTCGGTGAGGCGTCATGGTGATCACCACCGTCACTTTACCACACCATGGTGCAAGCATCGCATAAAATACACATGATACTTCACAAGTATCAACTTCCCGAATAACGCAGTTATTCAATTTAGCATTACATGCTACCTTTTGTGGATCCCACGATCCACACATTCCGCACATCAATCATGTCACAAACCTGGGGATACATACGGGGTATTGGTGGCGGTTTCACTGGCGTGCGGCGTGCAACGCGCCATCACAAGAACGTGTTAGGAAGTCATGGACGGTTAGAGATGACAGGAGAAGTGGGAAAGACCGGTCGTGTAACACCAACACACAACTCCACTACTCCATCACTCCACTTCCTCCACTTCCCACGAGATACGTGAATAGGCTCAAATGACTTGTATAAATAGGTTCTCCTCCCTATTTTCAAAAACGGGGAGAAAAACAACACAAGTCCGGACGAGACGTAAAACCAAGTGTTAATACAAAACGTATTCAAACACCCGAGCTCGCTTGCATCAATCGTAAGCTCTGCTCACCTTCATTACAAGTCATAAGCAATCCAACACCTTCACAATCTCAACACCTTCTTCGCTTCCCTCCTAAGATCAACCCCATCTCCTTCACTTTGTGACCGAAACAAGTCTGGAACGGCCATTTCTTGGTTTAGGTAGGACTTGCAGACATTGATTTCGAATCTACAAGCACTCACTGCAAAGTGCATTTGTTTAAGGTTTAGACTCATTTCTCATCCCACACCCCAAATTACCAAAACCGGCAGAAATAGTTTTCACCCATAAACAATTGGCGACCACAGTGGGAGGTTAATCTCTCGGTTATAAAGTCAATTTCTTCGAAATCCGATTCAATTTCATCAATTTCAAAAGGGTAGATCTTAGAATCAATTCAATCAACAATTCATTTCAAGATGGTGGAATTAAGGTCCTGGATCGCAATCAATTCCCGATGGAGCTAGTGTGGATAACAATCCCCGGTGTCGAAGTACTGTCGGTGGAGCTACCATGGTCAATACATCTCGTGGAACCGTCACTTCTACCATCGGCGCCAGCGTAGCAAGAAATATTCCAGTAAGTGTAACACCTCCCATCACAGAGCGGATCACCCGCAAATCCCGGCATCTCCTCAAGTGTAACACCTCCGGTAGTCACCATAGCAACAACTTTCACTCCTTCATCAGACGAGGAGTAGGAGGGACGAGAGGAGGACCATCCCCATTACCATTGCAGACTTGATGGAGAAGGGGAAGTTCTTGCTAAGACTCAAACGGATATGGCCGCAACTCGAAAGAGGTACTCACTTTCCGTAAAACTTTAACCGAACGATTGCCACAAGATTCACGGCAACCCTTGGAGTCGGCAAGAGATGCATTCAATACACCGGAGCGTGCGCTTCCATTCGGACCCACATGAATGAAGAAACTCGTGTTGCTCCCGAACGCCCAAGGAGAGGGACCACCCTTACAACTTCATCACACGCGAGGATCTGTAACGACTTCTCCAAAATCGAGGAAAAGGGGATCGAACGGATGTACACCAACATCAGCCACCGTACCCTCAAGATGTACAATAAATTCCTCTTCCAAGAGGTTGCACCTCTCCCCAGTTCTCCCTCTACGACGGTACTGGTAATGCTCGTGAACACGTCTCTCGATTCTTGGAGTCCTTGGGGAACATGAATACAATCATGTTTCGCGCTGAAAGAATTCTCGAAGTCACTTACGGGGAGGGCATACACAGGTACAACAACATCGCGCCTAACATCATATCCAATTGGAGCGATATGGTCGGTGCTTTCTCTGTAAAGTATTTCTTCGTGTCCGAGCAGATCACCTTTTCGAGATCTAGGAAGAATTCTTGGCGGAACAACGAGCATCCCAACGACTTCGTCAAAAGGTTCAGAACCCAAGCGCTAGATTGTCACGACCCGAACATCACCGAACGACAATTGGTGGAGTTGTGCATCAATGGGATGATACCCATATACCGTGCTCTATTAGATAATCTGGGCTTTCAAACGTTCTCTGAACTACATGAAGCTTCCAAACGTTCAAAGAATAAATCGCATCAAGATCAAAGCTAGAAAGAACCCGAGTTGTTGAAGTGAAGATTCATGAGAAAGTCGAGAAGCAAAGGCGTCTCACGAACAAGCAATACAACACTGGCCCTTCGTGGAGTGTAGTGGGCGGAGGAGAAAAAAGGAAAGCTTCAGCGACGGAACAACAAACCAAGCGGGCATCCCCGGCACATAAGACTTCATCTCGAAAAGGAGCGGACAAAACTCCGAACGAGACACCGAAGATACGGGTTTTCCTTTCCCCATGAATGAAGTGATAGAACTCTTGGAAGCGTGGATCCAAGATGATGCCGTCAAGCTGCCTCCTATCAGACGCCCTCCAACTGAGAAAGACATGGCGGATCCCAAATACTGTTGCTACCATAGATTCGTCCATCACCCAACCAAAGATTGTAACAGGTTGAAACAAATATTCAGGGAAAATATAGAGACAGGAGAACTCCAGCTTGGAAGCGAAGGAGTTCATAGAGACCCTCTTCCTATCAGGAACTGCATGATTTCTGGGGATTCTGTTCGCAAGACTGTACAATCTACGATGGAGCGCTTGTGTGAAATCTTGTATTTCTCCAAAGGACAGCGTCAAGACATATTTACGGCCCTCAACCGCATTGTGTCAGGAAGGCCTTTGTATCCAGAAGCAACCCAGGAACCCCAGTCTTTCCTGAAGGACGCGAGCAAGGGAAACTGGGGACTCCTAGCTGTCACTCGTTTGAGAGACGTTGAGTTCGATAGCGCGTTGATTGATACGGCTTCCGAATTTAACATCATTATCATCAAGACCTTGAGAGCAAGAAAGATTTTAAAGCGAGGAAGCCACTTGTCACCCAACTGTGGTTAAAGATTCAGAAGGAGAACTCAGGGATGCATATGGATATATCGATCTTGAAGTCAAATTGGGTGATGCCTCGACACAAGCAAAGTTCTACATAGTCAAAGATCATCCCAACTACGACATGATTCTAGGACGCACTTGGATACATGACAACAAAGCAATACTAGAAGTCTGTCCTCTACCGGTTTCGATACCTAAAAGAATCTCCAACACGCCTTCTGGACCTCCTGGTGGCTGTCTGCTACCGCACCAACAACTTGCCAACGTGACACAACTTCCCGGAGAAATCCTGTCAACATACATTGAAAAGTTCCGATCTCAAGTAAGTCTCATCACGCAACCTTCTTCACAACCTACCGCCCCTCATTCTGACAAGTCCTGGGGACTGGCTCCAACCAACAAACCAACCTTGGCTAAGAGATGCGAATGGGAGGTCTGGCCCCTTCAAATAGTTTATCAGGAGTCTAGAAGCTGTCTCGATCAAAGACGACAAAACCAAGACCCCGATATCTACACGCCCAAACCCGTTTGGAATTGGGGACCTAGTAACGAAGACAACCGCATTCAAGGTCGGAAGTATTATGGTGAGAATGTCTACCTCACCCGATTCAGCCACCGAGAAAGAGGATGAACCATACCTGGTAGCAGATGTCATCCTAGGCGGCTACTGCAAACTCATCAACGTTGACAAGTTAGAAGGCGTAACAATTCACTCGCGATGGCTCAAACCCTACCGTACTTAAGACGCTGTGCTATCACTTTCCAGCATCCTACACGCTTTAAGACGCTGTTCTACTTCCTCCGGCGTATTTCCCTTTACAATTTCACATCATATTTGTAATTCCTCTAGAGAATGGTTGCAATACTTGCATTCATAATTAGGGTTTCAATTTTCGATTTTCAAATTAATTGAAGTGTTATTTCCACCTGAGAACCTCTTTACCCCTAAAGACACAAAACCCATCCTAAATCAACCCACTAGAGCAGGTCGGAAAGAAACCCTAGACAAAAAACATCCGAAAAGAGTTGAGGGAAAAGATATGCGCGGAAGGGAAGAAGCTTTGAGCCACTCACCCCAAGCAAGGCCGGGAAAATCTTGCATCGGGAACACAGTCCGTAGGCATTCCATTATGGCATTATTTCTTTTATCACAAAGAATTACGTGTGAAGGCGCACCCTTGCACCCGAGAAGGTTCGATTTGCGAGTCTTGACAAAGGGTTATAAAAAAAAAACCTTTATTCAAACAATCAAATAGAAGAAAACCTTGAACTCGGCTGCCACTGAGTACAAGGAAGATGTTCAAATATACGGAATAACTTGGAAAGCGGAAAAAAGAAGAAAAGAGGTTTTAGTCGCCAAGAGGGTCGACATCGCCCGCACCACTTGTTAGGTTCGTCGGGCGCCATCACTCGTTGATGCTCCTCCATTCGGATCTACCTCAACTTCTCGCATCGAGACATCTCCACAACAACGCGCTCCATCCCAACATTATCGGCGGGAGCATCAAAGGGCACAACAACATTAGGAGTCGTGCCGATTGCTTTCAAATATTCGGGTTCGTCACGTGTCTGAGTCAAGAATTATCACGCCGTCTGGATTGGGTAATCGCACTTATCTTCATTCGAGAGGTCTTTTATGCTCAACCCTCCGCCTCTTCAATGCGCTGCATATCTCTCTGCCCTTGCGCTTACTAGTGATTGCAACGTCTCCTCGCGCCTCCACCGCTCCTCCATGTCAATCGCAGCTGAAGGAGCACAGATGCGTCCCCTGGCAATACACAGGTGCAGAATAGACATCCCTTGTATAACACGGCCGACTTCACGAAGTGGAAGATCGATCTTAGCCATTATTTCTTCATGCGCATGGGTTTCAGGCTTGTCAACTTCGAAGCTTCTTTCTGGAGAAGCTTGCAGAATGATCGTTCACCGCTTCCATGATAAACTGCAAAGGAGAAGAGATTATGAGCACAAAAAAAAAAATCAACCAATCGATCAGTCAATCAGAAGATCAGATAAGTGTGGAACAAGACACGAGATATAGAATAAACGACTACGTGAGATGATTCTTTATAATCTCGCAAGTCGACAGAATCCCAGGAGAAAAGAAGTCTTCACTTGCCACCTATAAAGGCTACTAACTCGGGATAGCAATCAACGATGCTTATCAGATACATCTGAGGAAAGTTGCTAGACGAAAGGGAGTACACCTGACCCAAGGAAGGGGCCGAGCTCTGTCCAGATATGTGCAAGGGGAACCAAAGCGACTCACCAGGTCAAGTCCTACTTCCTTCACAACCTTGATCAGGACCAACCGGTTCCAGGGCAACGCCTGACGATGTCGGCCTATACGGTAAATATATATTCACCTTAGCTTGGACATTTCAATGTACAAATTTGTCACCATCTCATGCCTACCCCACAATAGTGTAACCATTATGTGCTAGGCAGGGGACTTAATGTTGATGGTGGATTTTCATTTAAGGTTAAAATTGTAAAAACCAGAAAATCATGCGCTGACATCTTGTAAAGGATAAAGCCATTAATAAGTGTTGGATACTCCTTCACTTTACTAATTCACCTAGAATGGAGCATGTGGCAACAATCCAGTCAGTGAATACATGAAATTCATCCCGAGGTTGGAGCATGTAGCAACAATCCCATATACCCTGTGAATTTATAGCATTATTAATTAATGCGTGAGCAGCCTTGTATTTCTGTACTCATTATCGGTGCGGCATGACGACCGAGTGTTGCTCTCGAGCAGAGCAACACGAACCTCCAAGCATTATAATGAAAGCATGTACGAAATACCCGTACAGGTTGCAACTCTCGGTGTGTTATATTAGCCCGATTGAGAACTCTCGGTGTGTTATACTAGCCCGATTGAGCATCCGGACTGTCCGTATCGACCGGGATATGATCTCGTTCATCCAACCTCACCAGGCGTGATTGGATGGCCCGGATCAATTCCATAACCCCCAGCGGTATGAAATATTCAGCTGCCAGAACCAACGCGGACCCCGCATGGTCGGCCTCCCCAAAATATTGGCATAGCTTGCCAAAACGTCCAAACCAGAGCGTATGGACGGGAAAACCCTAAATTAGGGTTTGCGGCATATTACATGTGTCGCAAAAACGGTCTCAACCATCCATCTTCACGGGTATAGATGGAGGGTGTAGATGCAGATTCAAAGGGCCCGAGCATGTCAACACAATCACCGTGGGCCGCCTACATACCTGACCAATCGGTCGGGACCAACCATGGTTGGTCATCTCGGTCGTGCGCCCGAACGAGCATGGTTACACGGCCGTGAAAGCCAAAATTAGGGTTTCGAGCATCACGAGCGTCCATATTCTCCGGCACGAATGGAGGGTCCAAGATTAGATTAAGCAGGTCCGATCATACCAGCATGACCACCGTGGGCCCGACTATCCCCTCACTGATCGGCCAAGGCATATCATGCCCGGCTATCCCAAAACGCGTCCAAACTTGCGTGGTCACACTTCCCAAATTGCGAACTGATCTCGACCACTCAACTTCACCGGACGATTTGAGTGGCTTAGATCACGTTTTCATGGGGACAGTCATGTGTAGACGTGAATACCAGCCTACCACCTACACGCCGGACGGATAGGGAAAGACCGACCAAGCTTGGTCGTCTTGAAGCGCGCGCCCGAAGTTGGCACGATGTGCGGATTTTGCGGCACCGGATTTCTGTTGCAAAATCGATCTCAACCACCCCTCTTTGCGGTCAAATCGAGTGGCCTAGATCGCGCCTTTATGGGACAGGAGAGAGGTACGGACGTGTACACCAAGCATGTTTGTCTACACGCATGCCCGGTCGGTCCTTTCCAAAACCCTTCCCATGCTTGGTTTCGACCAAGCGAAGAGTGATGCTGCGCACCTCTTCAAAACCCTGATTCCATCAACGGTCGCGAGATGAGTGTCTCAAAGATCATCTCGTCCGTCCAATTTCACCGGCTTGGTTATACAACCCTGATCAGGAGTTAATTGGTCAGTGAGGCGTCATGGTGATCACCACCCGTCACTTTACCACACCATGGTGCAGTACCTGCATAAAATACACATGATACTTCACAAGTATCAACTTCCTGAATAACTTGTGATTATTCAATTTAGCATTACGTGCTACCTTTTGTGGGTCCCACGATCCCACATTCCGGACATCAATCATGTCACAAACTGGGGGATACATACGGGGTATTGGTGGCGGTTTACGGCGTGCGGCGTGCAACGCGCCATCACAAGAACGTGTTAGGAAGTCATGGACGGTTAGAGATGACAGGAGAAGTGGGCAAGAATGGTCGTGTAACACCAACACACAACTCCACTACTCCATCACTCCACTTCCTCCACTTCCCACGAGAGACGTGAATAAGGCTCAAATGACTTGTATAAATAGGTTCTCCTCCCTATTTTCAAAAACAGGAGAAAAACAACACAAGTCCAGACGAGACGAAACCAAGTGTTAATACAAAACGTATTCAAACACCCGAGCACCGCTTGCATCAATCGCAAGCCCTGCTCACCTTTCTCATTACAAGTCATAAGCAAGCCAACACCTTCACATTCTCAACACCTTCTTCGCTTCCCTCCCTAAGATCAACCCCATCTCCTTCACTTTGTGACCGAAAAAGTCTGGAACGGCCATTTCTTGGTTTAGGCCGAACTTGCTTGATTGATTTCGAATCTACAAGCACTCACCCGCAAAGTGCATTTGTTTGAGGTTTAGACTCATTTCTTATCCACACACCCCAAATTACCAAAACCGCAGAAATAGTTTTCACCCATAAACAACTATAGTACGTTTTGCATCGATTAACAATATCGACAACCTCCATGGCCAGTGAGAGTTTGATTCCGCGTAAAGCTGTGGATTTGAATCCTTGTGAAACTAAGGAATCGACACCCTTTGGACTCCACTTTTTTTTTACCTTTTCAAACTCCTAGCCAATACTGTGTATGTCGTTGTTAGGCTTCCAACACGTCCCATCCAGATCACACTTCTTTGGTAAGTGACAAGCTTGAGATGATGCCAGCTCCTTCATTTTGCCGCGTACACCACACATTTTGACTTTATCACAGATTTAAAGTCCTACGATATTCTTTATGGAATTAAGAATTCGACCACTTTTGGAACTCCAAGAAAATTTGTTTCTTTTCAACCTCCTAATCTTTTTTACTTGTACGCCACCGTTTTTCTCCTGTATAAATATGGATGCATAATCATCGCAAAATCTCATCCGCAGTTATCCTTCCTCCCTTGCTAGCTTCTTTGGGTAAGTGCATCTTTGCTCTTTTTCTTTTCCTTTGGTATACTTCCATTCTAACAAGAAGAGTCAGCTGAATTTATTTTGATTTTGCGTTTATACAGCATCATTACCTTCTCAAGGTCTCACAGTGATCAAGGTATGAAACATCACTCTTTCTCTTTATTAGAATGACATGCAATTATTCCTTTGATAACTAAAATATCTCGCCTTTGTTTTCCTCTTTATTAGAAAAACATTGCACGTATTTCTTTAATAAATACATGCAAAAAGTTTTCTCATTTGTGATTATAAATTCAATTTATAATGTAACAACTAGTGAGGACTTACCTCCCTGGGAGTTCGTTCCTTCCACCTTAGTCGCCCCATTACTTCCAATGATATTGAAAAGGATGCGTCCTATTGTTTGACTTCCTTAACCATGTTGGTTTTGATTGTATGCTAGGCGTCACTTTAGCCGCCCCCAATATTTGTAGAGATATTTCCAAATAGAAAAGATGCCCCCATGTGAAGCAAGAACTAGATCCATTATATCCGATCCTCACTTGCTAGATGGATCTGAGCTTATGGTATCTTTTCAGTTGCCATCTTATTTCTGGGTTCATCGTGATTTTTCCTTTTGGATTCGCTCTCAAAATGTTGTCTTGGTGTGGCGTGTCCCTCGATTCCGAACCCTTTCATCGTACGCGACAACTTTTCTTTCTTTGCTTTTCTTCAATTGAGCATGTTGCTATCAAACCTCAAATCCAACAAACTTTGAACTCGATCAAGTTGTTATCCAAGAACCTCGAACTCGATGCTGCCCCAAGTGCACACAAATATTTCTCGAACAAAGAAATTTATGCTTCCGTTCTGTAGGGAATTGAAAGACGATTCCAACGAGCCAAAAATCACTCAATTCGGACTTAAGACGAAGAAGTTATTGATGAAACAATATATGCGCAAAGCACGCGTGAAGAACAAACTAAGACTACTGAGTAATGCTTTAATGCACAAAAAGATGTTTCGCACAGTTGGTCAAGATGGTAGAACGAGAGGTGCTGGTCATGACATCAATTCCCTACTGACGCACATTTTGCATCTTTATCTTGAACTACCAAGGGCGGCGAAAAGGATATCAAGGCAGCGTGGCACACTATGCTGACATGTCTACCGATGACTGGAACCAAATGATGATGTGGCACGACGATACAGATCCCACTGTTGACAATGCTAGTCGAGTGCTGATGTGGCATTAATGCTGACGTGGCAGTTTGTGACTGTAACTTGCCTGCTGATATGGCGCAAGGTCGCCAACGTGGTGCATGCTGACTGTACCGAGCTGCTGATGTGGCAGTCACTTAATAGATCGCCGACGTGGTGCCTGCTGACTGTACCAGGCTGCTGATGTGGTAGTCGCTTACTAGATCTGTGTTGCTGACTTGGCAGCATTGGACAATCCGGTTCGTTGAATTTGGAGCTGGACCAAGGATGGACAGATCGTGTGGACCAGATTTGATTGATCTGACGGATTTGGTTGGTTGGTTCTGGAGCTTGATGGGAGGTTGGATGAACAAGAACCTCTTGCAACGAGTTCGTAATGATTGATTGGTTATTCTTCGTTACAGTATAGTTCACTCTTTGTTTCGTCACACTTCCTTCAAATATTTGTAACGGTTTCTTCCATTGTTTCGTATCAGTTTCTTCAACCTTCGTAACGGTTTCTTCAACTCTCGTATCGGTTTTTCTGAAACCTCACTTTTTTTTTTCTTTTTTCACAACATTTCGGAGACTTTCTACAACTCTTTCTTCACAAAGTGTGAAACTTTCTGCAACTTTTTTCTCACAACTTTTTTGGGACTTTTCTTGAAATTTCTCCGAGAACGTTGTAAACTTCCTGCAACTTCTATATCGCAACGCTCTCTGTCAAAAGACCTTTAACAGTGTTTAAGGCTTTCTGCAACTTTTCTGGGAAGTTGTGAACTTCTGTTTTGCTTCTTTCTCAAACGTCTTCGAAACCTTAATTTTCAAAACACTTGGAAAGAAAACTTTTCTCAAAGGGGGAGCACGATCTTTTTCTCGATCCTCTTAATCGGTGCCAAAAGATGTTGGTGCAAAATTAATTACCCAACACTCTTCGATATGTGTGTATGTTGATCGAATCTCGCCATTGTTTTATTTCTCCGAATTGTAGATAAAAATGAGGGGGTACTGCAAAGACACTCCGATGCTTAAGTCGAGAGAGAGTTCTAGACAAGTTTTTTGGAGGAGAAAAGGAATTGTGATTGTGTACCTATTTGAGTTGGATTTGACCTCTATTTATAGGAAGAAAACAAATCTAATTGTTATGATTTGTAGTTATCTCAAATAACCACCAAGATTTACCTTTATCTTATGAGATTTGTAGTATCTTGAATAACCACTTAGATTTGTACTTATCTTCCCAATATTTGCATATATCTGGAAGATTCATGTTTATCTTCATCATATTTGTACACATCTTGAAAGATCCATGTCTATCTTGTTAAGATTTGCATTTATTCAAGAAGATCTATATCTATCTTTATAGATTATCTTGAGAGATTTAAATTTATCATCTCAGATTCATAATTATCTCAAAAGATCTATATTTATCTCTTTGAGATTTGTATTTATCTTCAATGGTTTCCATAATAAACCATTGGGCCTCTTTAATAAGCCATTTTTGGTTTCCTTAATAAACCAACGGGTTACCTTGATAACCCAGCCGGGCTTCTTCAATAAGCCATTTTTGGTTTCCTTAATAAACCACTGGGTTACCTTGATAACCCAGCCGGGCTTCTTTAATAAGCCATTTTTGGTTTCCTTAATAAACCTTTGGGTTACCTTGATAACCCAGTCGGGCTTCTTTAATAAGCCATTTTTGGTTTCCTTAATAAACCACTGGGTTACCTTGATAACCCATCCGGGCTTCTTTAATAAGCCAATTTTGGTTTCCTTAATAAACCTTTGGGTTACCTTGATAACCTTGGCTGGCTTCTTTAATAAGCCATTTTTGGTTTCCTTAATAATCCAGCCTGGCTTCTTTAATAATCCAATTTTGGTTTCCTTAATAAACCACTGGGTTACCTTGATAACCCAGCCGGACTTCTTTAATAAGCCATTTTTGGTTTCCTTAATAAACCACTGGGTTACCTTGATAACCCAGCCGGGCTTTTTTAATAAGCCATTTTTGGTTATGTAGCGCTTGTGTGCCCTGTACGTACATCATTTTATAATGGTACAAACACTCTCCTTAGTAGTTCTTCATCTTCAATCGATGAACGTCGTGAAGTCTAAAGCTCTACTACACTTTCTATACTAATCCGAGACTTAGCTATAAGTAGACTAGAAATCAAGACTTATAGTTTAGCAACTAAACTTGACAAACAAGCTTGAGATAGCAACGCTTGCGAGTTCGAACGAGCAGTGCTCCAATAGTTGACCCAAGAACTGGTATCAACAAGCACAGTTGACACCCTAAAAAGGTGGAAGAGTATTTAACACTACATTTTTTGCTCGTTGCTTTGTTATTTACTTTGCAGTTTGAACAAGAATGTGTGGACATGCTACTAGAAGTTGAGAAGCCATTGATTCTTCTAGCAGAGGTTGGGAAGAAATTGGAAGAGGAGAAGTAAAAGAACAAGGACTTGGAAGAGGGGAATTTTTACCTTTCATGTGACAAAGAAGAAATCAAGTATGTGTTTGAGAGAAGATCTAAAAGCACAAATTTTGTCAACAACACAATGTTCTTAATCAATCTAGTCAAAAAGAATAAAGACAACATGCCACTAACTCCAAAAGATTTCAAAGAAATGATCACATTGCCATAATCCTGAAAGAACACCTTGATAAGGAATCAAAGATGCGTCATTTGGAAGCTACTAAAAAACCAGTTGGAGAGTCATCACTAAAGAATACAATGGGAGAGTCATATACAGGTGGATATGATTTCTCATATATATTGAAATCCATTCAATATATGTTTCGTGTATTAAAGATTTTGATGTCAACAAGACAAGTTGACACCAGAAACTATTGTCAATAACACAAGTTGATCTTATTAGTTTATATTTTTGTATATTTTCATTTACATATCAAAGTTATATAAGTATGTTTTTATTGAAAACATGTTTCCTTTGTGGTTTTTTGAAAATGCAGTACGACAGTTAGTATTTTTCACTACTGTAGTGGAGATATGCAAATCAACATCACTGGGGATAAAATCCAAGAGCTGATGGATAACGGCTTTATTCATGCAGAATAATAAATTAATATATCACCATTCTGCATTCAAAGATGGAATGCCAGAACGAAAAAGCATACATAAAACATTTGGTTTTGTCAACAGATGATTATGTAAGTAACACAATTACTCATTTGTTTTATCAATTACCAAAATAAACAACTATCAAAAATTTATTTTGAACTTAAAACTATGATCAGCTACTGCAACGAATGGTAAGGCTTGCTGTAACAAGCAAGAATAGTGACAAATCAGAAAGATGTGAAACTATTCAACATGATAAATAATGAGTATCCAGTAAATGATGAAAAAAAATACATTTTAATACTTGTGAACCTAACAGTAGAAGATAAACCACACCATTGGGTGATGCTTACATTGGAAAAAGGGAGATAAAAAACAAGTGAAGTTTCCTGGATCTTAGGATAGTTTGTTAGAAATGCAAACTCAACTATTTATAGACCGGGGTTGTTTGGACAACAAGGATATTCCAAAATCAAAAATAGTCTAAACATATGCAACATGTAATTAATTTCGGTTTTTCTATTTCCATCCAACCGTAATTACGAAATCTCTCATTAGAAAATATCTAATATTAGTTTAGCACTTAACTAGTATAACTTCCCAAGAGATATGTTTTGATTTTCTAGAATAAAATCATATAATTAAAAACTCTTAATTAAAAGATTCTCCATATTTCGTATTGGGATCACCTTGAGTATCAAGGAATATCTTTTTACAATAAAAGATAAGAATTATACTCATTTCCGAAATATGTCGACATCCGGAACTTTCCTAATTAGCAAACCCTAATTCACACAAAACCGTAAAGTAATATGTGAAGATGAAGGATCGGTTCTTCTCTTGGGACCGGTTCTACCATGTTCTACCAAGTCTCAAAATATGGGTAGGGATCGGTTGTACCATGACTCCCAACAATAGCTAGGATCGATTCTACCAAGATTCCCAATATAGGTAAGGATTGGTTATACCATGACTCCCAACAATAACTAGGATCGGTTATACCATGTATTCCAAAATAGGTAAGGATCGGTTCTACCAAGTGTTTTGGGGTAAAAACTATTTCTGCTGTTTTTGGTAAATTTGGATGTGTTGATGAGAAACGAATTTAGACCTAAAACAAATGCACTGCATGGGAGTACTTTAGATTCGAGAGATCAATCTGTACAATCCTGGCCTAAACCAAGAAATGGCCATTCCAGTCTTGCTTCGGTCACAAAGTGAAGGAGAAGGGTTGGTCTTAAGGAGGGAAGAGAAGAAGGTGTTGAGACCAGAGTGGTTAATTCTGAAGGTGTGGCTATTTTATGACTTGTATCAGAATGTGGAACTGGCTTGCGGAATGTAAGCTATCAGTTCTTTGGTGTTTTTATGGATACTTGTGTTTTTGTTAACCAAAAACTGTCCTTTGGTTGAAATAGGTAGAAACCTATTTATACAAGTCATAGTTGAACGCACCCTGATCTCGTAGGAAGTGGGAGTAGTTGAGTGATAGAGAAGTGGGGTAATGTGTAGATGCTAGAAACCACGTCCCCACTATGAAGAAAACGGGTTAGTTTACACCCACTACTTCTTTCCGCCACTAACGGCCCACTTTCCTGACACTTTCTTATAATGGGCGTGTTGCACGCCGCACGTTGTAAACCGCCAGACCAATACCCTGATGAGAATCCCCCAGTTTGTGACATGTTTGATGTCTCGAGTATTTTCGTGGAAAATGTGCAGCAGATTGCTGAGTGGGTCTTGTGTGCAAGACCTAATTATTCTGATCAATCGTGCGCCATCTAAGTGGCAGATGATCATGTTGTGGCAAGTCAAGCCATGGAACTTGCCGCAGGAGAATAGCGTGTGATGATATTAGTGTTGATGGTGGATTTTCATTTAAGGCTGAAATTGTAAAGGCCAAATTTATGCGCTAACATCTTGCAAAAGATAAAGCCATTGATAAGTGATGAATACTTTTTCACTTTACTAATTCACCTAGAATGGAGCATGTGGCAACAATCCCGGTGATTCGTGAATTAAATACACGAAATTCATCCAGGTTGGAGCATGTGGCAACAATCCCATATACCCGTGAATTTATAGCATTATTAATTAATGCATAACCAGCCTTGTATTTCTGTACTCATTACGGTGCGGCATGACGATCGAGTGTTGTTCTCAGTGAGCAACACGAACCTCCAAGCATTAATAATGAAGCATGTACGAAATACCCGTACAGGCTACAACTCTCGGTATGTTATACTAGCCCGATTAAGCATACAACTCTCGGTGTGTTATACTAGCCCGATTGAGCACACATCTCTCGGTTTGTTATACTATCCCGATTGAGCATGTTTGAACCTGGACTGTCCATATCAGTCTCAGAAACGATCACGACCATCCAAACTCACCAACATGATTGGATGGCTTAGATTGAATCCATGACCCCAAGCAGGTATTGGAATATTCACTACCGACCCAACGCGGGCCTCGCATGGTCGGCCTCCCAAAAAGGGTGGCATAGCTTGCCAAACCGTCCAAGCCAAAGCAGTATGGACGAAAAACCCTAAATTAGGGTTTGCGGCACATTACATGTGTCGCAAAACAGTCTCAACCATCCATCTTCGAAGGCATAGATGGAGGGTATAGATGTAGATTCAAAGGGCCCAGAGCATGTCAACACCTTCTTCACTTCCCTCCCTAAGATCAACCCCATCTCCTTCACTTTGTGACCGAGACAAGTCTGGAACGGCCATTTCTTAGTTTAGGCCGGATTTGCACAGATTGATTTCTCGAATCTACAAGCACTCCCGTGTAGTGTATTTGTTTAAGGTTTAGACTCATTTCTCATCCACACACCCCAAATTACCAAAACCGGCAGAAATAGTTTTCACCCATAAACAATTGACGACCACAACGGGAGGTTAATCTCTCGGTTGTAAAGTCGATTTATTCAATACCATTCAATCAATTTCGAGATGGTTGGTCTTAGGACCGCCTCAACAGTCTCAAATCCTGATGGTTCCTCCAACGGAGATACCCCTCCTCCTAACGGCGTATCTGACGGCATGATCAGGAGATTTCCAACATTAAGCGAACTAGCACGGGTACAAGAGATTCACACGAAGAATATGGAGCTAATCAAAGAAGAAGTAAACGGCATACTTGATCTCCTCATCAAGATGACATCAGAGATGAGCATTCCGGAGACCTCTACACCGGGGATTAGTTCACCTCAGATCAACAGCTTTACTACGAACCAGCAACCAGTGGATTAGGAAGCGGCATCTCTAGTGGAAAGCTTGTGTGAACTCTTGCACCTCTCGAAGAATCAATGGGCAGAGACATTTGCTGCAATTAATAAAATATCTCTGGACGTACACCTGACTCCTTCACGTCTAAAAGTCCTAAATGCATCGGAAACATCTGTAAATAATGTTACATTTACAGAAGACGACATGATGGCAGAGGAATGTCATAATTGGGCCCTACATGTTACCGCACGCATCAAGGGTTGAGTTCGGGGAGGGCCCTCGTCGACATAGAAGCATCTTCGAATGTGATTACTCTCAAGACTCTCAGGACAGCCAAGGTTAGCCCATACAAAATTGTACGGCAGCCCACCACAATGACGGACTTCGAAGGAAACCAGACCATCACATACGGGTATGTCAATCTGAATTTATCAGTAGGACCCGTTCAGTCAAAGTGAAATTTGAAGTCATAGAAAAGGAGCCGGACTACCATATGATACTAGGGACACCGTGGCTTCATGACAATAAGGTCATCCCTTCAACGTATCACCGGTGCACGAAGACCATGCTAAATGAGGAAGTCATCCGTATTCCCGCATCATTGTCTCCGTCACGCACCAATATGCGAGTGGGCTATTCGAGCCAAAAGAAACTCCGCAGGAAGGTCGGACAAAATCTGTGCACCCCACTACCCACGTGGGATTCAATCCGGGGAAGAATACCGACTTGCATCATGGGGCTAAGCACTACGACACACCTTTTTCTGACGAGGCGTCCATCTTTATCCGGTGAAGCTTCAACCCTTGCTCACACCAAAAGGGAACGCACTTTCTAGGAAAGCCGTGATCAGAAGGGGAAGACAATATACCGGCACCGTTGTTAGCAATTAGCAGGAGAGACTGGCACCAAGTCTCTCCGCCCAATTGAATCTTTGCAAGAACAACGAAACACAAGAGGAGGTATTGGACACCCCGCGACAGCTACAAGATGGCACCAACTCCACGACTGACGAGCTGGAGACTGTTAACATCGGGAATGAAGAATCTCCCAGGCCTTTCTCTATCAGTTCGACTCTGTCCGTGGACGAACGTGCGAGTCTTGTCCAATTACTCAAGGAGTACCAAGATGTGTTTGCCTGGACATACGAGGAAATGCCTGGTCTAGATAAAAAATTGGTCACCCATCACCTACATGTCATACCTGGATCCAATCCAATCAAACAATCTCCAAGGCAATTCAGACACGAAGTGGAAGAACAAATCAAGAACGAAATTCAGAATTTGCTAGCTGCTGGCTTCATCAGACCTATTCATCATTCGACCTGGTTAGCTAATGTGGTCCCAGTAAAGAAGAAAAACGGACAGATTCGGTGCTGCGTGGATTTCAGAGACTTGAACAAGTGCTGCCCCAAGGACGACTTTCCTTTGCCTAACATCGACATGTTGGTAGACGCCACCAGCGGACACGGCATGTTCTCCTTCATGGATGGTTACAGCGGTTACAATTAGATAAGGATATATGAGCACGACGCAAGTAAGACAACCTTCCGAACCCCTCTTGGCAATTTTTACTATACTGTTATGCCATTCGGTTTAAAGAACGCCGACGCAACGTATCAACGTGCTATGACGGCAATCTTCCACGACATGATGCATAAACAAGTAGAAGACTATGTAGATGATATCGTGGTCAAGTCAAGGGCTCGAGCAGATCACACCAACGTCTTACGACAAGTGTTTGAGAGGTGTCGAGAATACAAGTTGAAGATGAATCCTTTGAAATGCGCTTTCGGTGTCTCTTTAGGTAAATTTCTGGGATTCCAAGTGACTGCGAGAAGGGATCAAGGTAGACCTGGTCCAAGACTCGGGGCTATCCTCACAATGTCGCATCCACGAACTGTGAAGGAGCTCCGAGAGTTTCATGGGCAAGGTGAACTACATTCGACGTTTTATACCCGGTCTAGCCCAACTTACCGCCTCATTCACCCCCTTTGTGAAGAAAGGATCCGACTTCGTTTGGACCACAACCCAGCAGGAAACTTTTCGAAAGATTCAACGAATACTGTCATCTCCAGCCATCATGAAGTCTCCTGTACAAGGGAAGCCGTTGTGTCTCTACACTGCCTTCGGTGACACCGCCGTAGGGGCTCTACTCGCTCGGGAAGACGACGAGGGAATCGAACGTCCCATATACTATTTCAGCCGAATATTAAGAGATCTTTGAACTCAGATATCCCAAAGCGGAGAAAGCATGTTTAGCTTTGATCCATTCCATTCGAAGTTTAGGCATTACCTACTATCCAACAAGGTGATACTCGTGTCTAAATCGATCTGCAAAGTTTTTACTTTCAAAGCCGGTCTTGACGGGAAGGACAGGCAAGTGGCTTCTCCAAATATCGAGAGATGGACATAACATGTACGTCACCTAGAGCTATCAAGGGTCAAGCGATCTTGAGACTTACTAGCAAACATTCCCTGGAGAAGGCACTGG
Source organism: Papaver armeniacum (assembly GCA_023531295.1). NCBI lineage: Eukaryota > Viridiplantae > Streptophyta > Magnoliopsida > Ranunculales > Papaveraceae > Papaver > Papaver armeniacum. The sequence goes on from JAJJWW010015687.1 coordinate 32,908, forward strand.
TTGGGGCTACACGAGGATCTTCTGGAGAATTTCCGGACATCTCTGTTTTGGAAGAAGAAGTGCGGCGCTTGTATTTTGATGGCTCTGCTACCCCTAGCAGTAGTACTAGAGGAGCGGGCGTGGTATTAATATCTCCAACTGGGGAAGTATTCTAACACTCCTTCAAGCTGGACTTCGAATGCACCAACAACTCAGCAGAGTATGAAGCCTTCCTCATAGGGCTGTCAATAGCTAAGCAAGCAGGAGTCACACGTCTGGAGATAAGAGGTGACTCCAAGTTACCGGTGAATCAGATGAATGGAGTATACGCATTGAAGGAAGTAACACTAGCTCCATACCGATCAGAAGCACAGAGGTTACTAAACTATTTTGCCGATGCAACCATAACCCATGTTGGTCGCAGCAACAACAAACACGCCGATTGTCTAGTAACACTAGCTTCCAAATAAAGTTCGAGGGTTTGGAAGAAACCCTGACAGTAAAGAGGAGAACCATAGAATCGATATGGCTATCACAATACAAAGACACCAAGACCGACGATTGGCGAACTCCGATCATTCAAGAGCTCAACAGCTCACTCTCCCAAGGAAAGGTCAGTCTCAAAACCCTGCAGAACTTCTTCATGCTTCATGGTATACTGTATTATAGAAACCCGGATGGTTCCTTGTCAAGATGTCTTGGGGATGACGAAGCACAACTACAGCTGAGTCGTGTTCACAATGAAATTTGTGGACAATCACTGGTGGTAACGCTTTACCGACGACTTCAACGCCTAGGCTATTACTGGCCAGAGATGGAGACTCAATCCAGACTACTTCAGAAGTCCTGCTCAAATTGCCAAGCACCGCCACATCAATTGGAAGTTTTTAATGTGAACCACACTTTGGGACCTGGAGAGAGCCATACATTAGCTATCTCCGTGATGGAAAAACTCCTGCCAATCAAAAGGATGCCATCAAGATAAAGGCCAAGCGGTTCGTATTCCACGAAGGGATCCTGTATCGCAAGAGCTTCAGAGGTGATCTATTACCATGCCTGGCTGGGGTAGAAATCCCAGTCACGCTGAAGGAAACACATGAAGGGGAACATCAAGGGAAGAGGAAACTGTTTCTCCAGATACACGAGAAATACTATTGGCCGACCATGGAGGATGACGTAGCCGCTTTTGTTCAAAGTGTCACAAATGCCAAATTCATGGGAACCTTGTTCACGCGCCTTCCACCCCTTTGCACTCGATAAGCAGTCCATGGCCATTTTTGGTGGGATTTGGACATTATCGGGAAAATCAATCCGCCATCATCGAAGAAGCAAAGACGAGTACATCATAACCGTGACGGAATACTTCACCAAATGGGTAGAAGCCATTCCCCTACGAGGAACTACAGGAGCAACAATTGCGGCTTTCATTAAAGAACATATCATTTGTCGTTTTGGTGTGCCTAAGCATATCATCACTGATAACGACACTCCATTCGCCAATAAATAGGTACGAGAGTTACTTGAAGAGTATGGCATTAAACAGGTCTTCTCCACCATCTACTATCCTCAAGGGAACGGACAAGCTGAAAGTACCAACAAGACATTAATCCGGATCATCAGTCGAAAAGTACACGACAATCCTAGGAAATGGCATGACCAGTTACCAATGGCGCTATGGGCATACCGGACATCACCCAGAAGCTCCATTGGAGTTTCCCCATACTCACTTGTTTACGGAGCGGACGCAATTCTCCCAAAGAGAGATCAAAATCCCATCGGCCCGGGATTACGGCGGCAAGAGGGATCCACTGGAACGAGGCTGAAGCCTCTAACTCTAGAGTAGCGGAGTTAGACACTCTGGATTTCAGAAGAAACAAAGCAGAAGAACGCACTCAGGTGTACATGAATAGAATTTCCAGGGCATACAACAAAACTGTGAAACCACGTGTTTTCAAAGTGGGAGATTTGGTTTTGAAAACGTCTAAGCACATCCAACAAGACATGTCCGCACCAAAATTCTCACCGAAATGGGAAGGTCCTTACACAGTCACCAAGGCTTACAATACTGGCTACTACAAGATCATTAAGGTGGACGGAGGCAAGCTGGAAGCGGTCATCAATGGAAAATGGCTCAAGGCATATCATGCTTGACCATTGTCCGCTCTGTCTTATGACACTACAATACAGGCATTTATTTTCATTACATGTTTGAATCATCAATTATATTCAGAGATGCATTAATGAAAAAAACCGTTTCACCAATCAAAAAACCAATGCAATTTATTCCGCAAAGATGTTCAAAAGAAAACTTTTGACATAAACGTCATTAACAATGAGGGAATACAGCTGAATGCGACTTAGAGGAGGCCATCTAGCAGATTATAGTTCCTTGAGAGCATCATCTCCAGTCTAGCTTGATATCTCTCTGTCCTTTTCTTCAAGTCCTGCATCTTTGCCCTGCTCTACCTCCTTTGATTCCGCAGCCAGAGCCTTCTCCTCTTCCAAGATAGCTTTCGCAGCAGGAACAACATTTATGAGGATACCAGCTCGATCAACCTTAATGATATCAAGACGCTGCCGCAACCAGCCCACATTGAACTACATGGATTCGCAGGTAGATACCATATTCTCCCACTTTTCGAGGCTTGATTCGGCAACGTTGCGGATAGAAATATTCTCCATCTCAGCAATCATGGGAAGAAGGCAGTTTACTGTGGTGACCAAAGCAGATGAACAGTGCCGGACCACATTCCTGGTTGCGATACGGCCGTACTTTCTCCATAACTTTGTGTACAAAGGCACAAACTCCTTTCGCACCAAGAATCCACCGACATCTCGGTAGCTGGAGGATAAACATTTCATGTGAACATCGAATGAAAGACCTGCATTGGGGTATTCATAAGATGAGATACCCAGATCAGCATCCTCGAGGTCCACAGGGGTAGGCGTGTTTGAGTTTGAAGGAAGAGGACTGGTTAAGTCGTCATCATCGATAACTGTCACACATGTTCCGGTGGGGTATCTCTGCAAGAAGGAGAGGATTATTTACCTGATCATTATGAAAAACAAGAAATTGTTCAGAAAAGGAAAATGAGACGAACCGGTATGATCTTCTTGACTCGGAGAACACGAGCAGGGGATTCATCATGAAGCTCAGACGCATGTCGTGCACGTTTAACAGAAGATCTTGGATGGTATGAAGAAGATGATTGGTAGGCTTGGGATTGTGTTTAAGTTTTAGCCTACTTGTGATATCGCAAGTGCACAATGTCTATTGGAGACATGGGCAAGCACGGAGTCGATCCACGGGGACATGGGGTGCTGTATGGTTGATCTAAGGCTCACTAAAGCGATTTTCTAGCAAGGTAACACAAGCGTTGTTTTGTCGATACGACTAAGTGGAGGTTACGACAGTGGAATAAAGATGAATACAAACAATGAGAATAAATGGGTACTAGGATCATCAAATCCACTTCTAATTCCTATTATGTGTTCAACTAAGTTGAGTATCTTGTTCCTGTGATAGATAAGGGAAGTGTGTCAATCCTACCACCTATCTAAGGAGTTTCCCCAAGTGACACTTCAATTATCAGCTAAAGTACTAACCCAGAGCACTAGTTGTCTAATTAAGCACAACTAGTCAAGGGAATCAACAACTATTTCTAAGGCCTGAGGTGCAGCACACTCAACACAGTTGTAGCCTAACTACAATGGATACATGGCATTCATTGTGAGAGTAAAGCATTGGGTGCTAGAATTGAAAATATCTGATAAATTAATCACTCAAGAATAACTCAAACAAAGTTGAAATCACATGCCAGGGAATCAGGGTTTCATTGACATCCTAGCAAACTGATTTACAACATGATTAAAATACTTAAAACACAAATTAACCTAGAGTTGGTGCCTTTGGATAGCCAGGCATACCTTCTAACATACACAGCTCAACATATTTATACATGCAAATACCAAACCCTAATTCTCTTCAAATTGGAAAAGTAAAAGAGTACCCTCTCACCCACGTCGCTGAATCAGTGCTCTCCTCTGTCAATTCGTCTTCAGCAACTCCCTTGATTGATTGTTGGGAAACCCTAGCTCTAGTTATCTCTAACCTAGCTTCTAGGGTATGTAGAAGCTATGAAAGAGATAACTCGAGAAAGAGTGGTGGAGCAGGTGGCTGAGGAGCTGTTGGTGGCTGTGGTGTCAGGGAAGAAGATGTGGGTGGTGAGGTGGTGGCTCTGTAACAGGTATGGGTGAAGGAGGTGGAGAGAATGGTTTTCTCTGAACTGGTCGGGGGGGGGAAGAAGAGAAAGAGAGAATAGGGTGCGTTTGGTTTGGTTAATGGGAGAATATATAGGTGGTGTGGTGTTGAGCGGGTGCGCGATCTTCGATGAGAAGGATGGAGCGAGCGTTGGATGAAGATGAATGGAATCTTCACGGCTCGAGAATGAATCGGGTGATGGGCCGTGTCTTGACTGCTCAAGCCCATGTCTTGTAAATGGGTTTCTTCTTGTTGGCTTTGGCTTGCCGCTGCTTTGGCTTTGGCTGGCTCTCGGTTTCTCCGAGCTTTATTTATTACCTAAAAACACAAAATTAATTAGTACAAATATTTATTCTTGAAAACAAAGAAAACACAGAATGCGGGATAATATCGATTTCGAGCACAAAAGATGAGTCAAATGCCAATAAATAGATGTAGAAATATGCAATATTTGGCACTCATCAAATACCCCCAAACCTGAATTTTACTTGTCCTCAAGTGAAACAGAAATTAAGAAATCCTAACTATACCACCGTCGCTGGTCTCTCGAATGCATTTAGCGTATGCACTAAGCCTTTAAACCCCTAGGTGTCCCTAGTGGACGAGTTGTAGTCTCGTGAGGGTTTACCAGGGAGGTGTACCCACAAAACCTTCTCCAACTTCAAAGTGTAAAAGAGTCTCAAGCATCCAAGGAGCTATGAGGACATAGAGTTTATGCATGCTAGTAACACGAAGTTAGAACTATCAAAGAACGCATTCTCATCCTTAAGTCTTTGAGCGAGAAGTAACCAAACCATATGAAAGAATTCAGATTCGATTGTGATCATAAGCCTCGACTTCTGCCTCACCATTAGGGCTTTATGATAATTGCACTCAAAAAGACCGCTTTTTTAGTCTCTCATGTGTGCAAGCAGGAATAAAGAGAGAAATCCTGCACACGTTGTAGGTAAGAAGGATAACCTTCCGAAATAATTTCTCGGAGACTCCTGAGTTGTGGACAAAAAGAATCTTTTCTCGATGATCTCTAAGAAAGGAAATCAACCATTAGCAAGGATGGAAGTACTCACTTACCTTCTCACCCGATCGGCAATTAATATCACTCTCTCAGCATTCATAGAAACGTCTTCAATCTTCGGTCTTCGGTCTTCAACTGTTGATGATGAACTTCTGAACTTCACAAAAACTTGACAATTTTTTTTTTTTTTTTTTAACTTAGAAATACATGAAATGAAAATAACAATAAAACAATAAAACTTGTATTGTCTTGATTTCATAAACTTCACTAATTCTCATCTTCTTTTCTTTTCTTTGTTGCACATAAACCTTGGACTATCTCAACTTTTCTTCAAATATTCGATGTTGCTCCGCTTTGCCGACGATGATGTGTTTCTATGAATGTTGATGTTGTTGAGAGGGAGAGAGTGATGCTAACTGCAAATCGATATTTAGAAGGAGTTTTCATCTTTAAACGTCACCCTCATGATTGACAAAATTAGCACTCAAGAGATCAAAAATAGTGCTGAAAGTGGTGCGAAGTTGGGTAGCTCACCATTCCTACCCGGAATTGACGTATGGTGACACACACTCTAACAGCTTTTCTAGAAAGTTGCAAAAATTGAAGGTTGGTGCCTCACTTGATGTAAAATGGGTAGTTTCCACTATGGGTGATCACAATTCTACTACCGAATATCTAAACATCACCTAATTCGCCCTCCGGTATGGTTAAATCCAACTTTAACGCTCTGATCAACTAAGAAACCCGATTGTGTTCTCCAGTACTTCCAAATTCTGTTATTTCGGTCAGACTCTCTATGTAAACATAGCTAGAAGCATGCTAGTGACTTTAAAATCTCTAAAAGTTGGAGGTTTTTATGCAAGTATTTACAAAGAGTTTTTTTTTTTTTTTTTTAGATAAAAGACTAAAAACTCTATATGCAAATGCACGTACCCCCAAACCTAAATCAAACATTGTCCTCAATGTTTCAACAGCTAATAAACAGTCACATACCAAGAGAACTATGTTGATAAGAGAAAAGGGAAGAGATTACCGGATGTCGGCGGGAGCAAGGTTAGAGCTTCATTTGTCAAGGCTAGAATCCAACATTCTCAGCGGAGATCATATCGGATTAGCATAATATATGCGCAAGAAGACTCAACCGATTCAAGAAAGAAAAATTTAACAAGCCCTACTGGATTATATACAATGAAAATTCACCATAAACAACAATCTAAAGAGTTGAGGATCAACCCAATAGAAAATATGTACAAACATCAACAGCCTTACACAGATATAATATGAGAGTGCAAGTAAGGCTGCATATGGGAATGATTTTCCCCCAAACCTAAACTTGTCAACAGATGTGTTGTTGAGCACAAAATCTTGCAATTTTAAAGGTACATCATGCACAAGGTCTAGCTCAAAATGAGTTTTGCTAAGAACAGGAAGACATACACATTCCAACTGTGGCTCCCTAAAGGTGTTATACTTTGATGCAAAATAGTCCAAGAGGACTTGGGAAGCACAAAGTTCTAGGCCTAGATTGGGCATTTTCAGAAAAGTTGGTTTTGCAATTTTGTTACAAACTACACTTAGGTTTGGTGGAGGAATTTCAATCTTTGCCTTAGGAGAGAGATTAGGTACATCTAAGTTGTTTTCATGTATAAGATCATTTGCACCATCACTTTCCTAAGGTCAGAAAAAGAAGGTAAATCATGTTCACCTGCATAGAACAATTCATCAATCTCCATGTCATAATCATCAGAGGAGGCAACATATTGTGACATGGGCAGGGAATCAGACACAAAAATAATATCATGATCCATAAGAATATTAGTGTCAACAGAAGATTCATCCTTTCTTAATTCACAAACAAGTTGTGTAGCATGCTCATGTTCAGCGAACAAATGCTCAGACTCCAATTCAGCATCACAAGTATGAATATTAGAAGAAGCATCATTCATAGGGTTCACAGAAGAGAAATTTAATGTCTCTGAACCTAAAGATTCCACTACATTTTCAAAGTACACATGCTCTTCATATTCATCATCATCATCATCATAACAAAAATGTGTTTCCCTATTCAAAATTTGTAGCATTTCTAGTGTACTCATTTTCCTCTAGATTAGGTTCATATTCAGTGTTAGTTGCATGAGCAGGAATAGAAACACTATTTTCAAGATTTTCTTTATTAGGGACAACAATCATCCTATCATGAACTTCCCTCCATTCTTCTCTTTGTAAATGAATCAGGTTCATCTTTAAGAACAAGTGAAGTTGTTCAGCTGAAGGAGAGCCTTCACTAGTGGGTATGCATGCCTCATATGGATATTCACTGCATGGTTGTGCATGAGGTTCACTAGAGAAGGGAAATTCAGACATGTTGCTATATGGATGATCATGCAATGCATTCAATTCAAACCTAGCATTGTTTTGCTCTATGAGGTTTTCTTCCGCTGACTGCATATACGGGTTCATTGGAGGATAGAATTGCTCATCCTCCCATGGTGGTTGATGATACATGTGGTCATAATGATTAGGGTATGTGTATTCAAGTTCAGGGCCCTGAGAAGGCTCATAATATTCCCTAAAATCATCATGGACTGTGGGGAGTTCATCTTGTGAGGCATGCCCGTAAGCAAGCTCTCTAATGGATTTGTTTTCATCCCCGATTGCGAACAAAATCCCGACATGATCTAGCAACTCAATGTGAACTCAAAAGTAAGCATAACTTAGCACACATCAAGCATGTATAACCAATGATGTTTCAAAACAGGGAAGCTAAGCCCAAGTGATGCAAAGCCCTGTTGTTGTACGGCCCAGTTATGTGGGCTTCAGTTTGGTTTATGTGGGCTTTGGTTTATGTGGGTTTTGGTTTATGTGGGTTTTGGTTTATGTGGGTTCTAGCTTGGTTATGTGCAACCCAGCTATGTGAGAAGAGCCCAGATTATGTTCAGCCCAGTGGTTATGGGCTTCAACTGTTATGGGTTCGGTTGGTGCGCCCAAAGCGGCTCGGTTTATGCGGGCTTCGGCTTGAGCACGGCCAGTGAAACCGGGTTCTAGCCCCAGCCGGAGCAGAGCCCGAGAGAGACACAAACTCTCAAAAAATCACACACAATTTCTTAGCACTCAGGGGTGCTTTGGATAGTGCACAGCTCAGCTTATGCACAGGTTATGTGCACAGAACAGGATTATGTGAAGGTTGACAGTGATCAATGAGAGTGAAAGCGTGTATGTGTTTGAAAAACAAGTTAATTCTCGACACAAAGTCGTTACCTAGCATTCATTCTAGTGCCACAAAAACAGAGATACAACGAGATGAAGAAATTTCACTCAAGCGGTGATGCACAGAGCACAGGGGAGCTCAATACTTCAGCAGGTGATCATGCGATTCAAAGCTTCACTAATCATGTGCAAAGATGCTGATGCAACATATGAACAGGTTAAGCTCTTTACAACATGCTACAGAGTGTCAACACAATCAAGTAACCCCAGTTCTCAGGGATGTATACACAAAAATTGCAGGGCAGATGGCTTAGCTCAATACCAGATGGTTTGCAGGTTTGCACAATGAGTAGTCACACAAGTTTGCACAGGGGGTAGATGGCTGTGGGGTTGGCGGGGTCAACTAGGTTAGTTGATATCAACTATCACAGTTGACTTCACTTGGGTTTTCAGGGAGCTTGTCTATCTAAGTTTAAGCTCAACTCACAGCTTCAGGGGCTGGAGCTAAGCACAGAGCAATGTTGAAGCCTAGGGTTTAAAGTGGGAATGCAACTTGCTCAGTTGACTCTACGTTTCACATGATATGCTTACAGGCTTCAGATTGCACACTCAGCAAGGGAGTTGGTTCAACAGGCAAGCAGGTTGGCTACTTTGTCATGTAGAGATACCAGGGTAGACTAGTTTATCAGGTGAACAAGGCTCGCCATTCACACAGGTTGGCTAAATAACGAGTTATGCATACACAGGTTGAGTAATATTCACCAGGGCAGTACTCTGTTAGTTTCACAAATCATGCCATGCACAAATAACAAGTCCATCTAACCAAAATAAAGCTTAAATATCACCAGATGCTTGCACACAGATCATTCATGCAGGTATAGAGTATAACAGGATTTGAGACTGACCAACCGGTTCAATCCACAATGGCTGTGTTGTTCTGCTCCTTGCCTTCCCTTCTTCTTTGGTTTGCACAGCAGCTCAGCAGCACAGCAGCATAGCAAGTACCTGCTAGCTCAACAAAGAGGTTTAGTTCTCTGGGATGTGCAGCTTAAGGCAAAGATGAAGAATATTAATACAAGCCAGAGAATAATTTGGACTGACACAGGGGAAAAGTAAAGAACTGTGATGCTTATTTGGACTGACAGGGAAGGGTTCACCCAGTATGCTTGATTTATCACAGGATGATGAAATGCACTTACTCTACAACATGCTGACTTTTACAGATGCTTAGCTATAGAAGTGAGAGTATGCTACAGATGAGGTAAACAAGATTTGATAAACAACTAGCAAATGTATAAATGCAATACCAGAATGCAATAAGAGGCTGCAAAGGGAATGCACAAATGGTTAACAACTAAGCTACACATACAACTAAGCTACAAGCAAGAAGCACTAAGATGATATGGTTGATGGAAGTAATGATAAGCTAATCTGAAATGCGTTGACAGATGCAGGGTGCAATAGAAAATGCTGAAATGCAAACAGTTAAGCTAAGTTAAAAAGTACACAACTAAGTTACTCTAAAACAGGGCAATGATGCAAAGCTTATGAGTGTAAGCTATAAATGAATTAAACAAAAACAAACAGGAACACTAACAGATTTAACAATGTAACAATGCAGTGACAGAGTGCAAATAAGGGTGCAGAAATGAAAAAATTATGGCTAAGTTACGCTAAGAAAAGCTAAAAACAAAGATTCAAAGTGCATATATACAATGGTGAACTGAAATTTAGTGAAGCAAGCAAATGATCACTACAGCACACTACCAATTCCCCGGAAGCGGCGCCAAAAACTTGGTAGGCTAAGAAAGATGCCTACGACTATGTCTACTGCAAGTGCACAGTGTCTATTGGAGACATGGGCAAGCACAGGTCGATCCACAGGGAAATGAGGTGCTGTATGGTTGATCTAAGGCTCACTAAACTGATTTTCTAGCAAGGTAACACAACTGTTGTTTTGTCGATACGACTAAGTGGAGGTTACGACAGTGGAATAAAGATGAATACAAACAATGAGAATAAATGGGTACTAGGATCATCAAATCCACTTCTAATTCCTATTATGTGTTCAACTAAGTTGAGTATCTTGTTCCTGTGATAGATAAGGGAAGTGTGTCAATCCTACCACCTATCTAAGGAGTTTCTCCAAGTGACACTTCAATTATCAGCTAAAGTACTAACTGTGAGCACTAGTTGTCTAATTAAGCACAACTAGTCAAGGGAATCAGCAACTATTTCTAAGGCCTGAGCTGCAGCACACTCAACACAGTTGTAGCCTAACTACAATGGATACATGGCATTCATTGTGAGAGTAAAGCATTGGGTGCTAGAATTGAAAATATCTGATAAATTAATCACTCAAGAATAACTCAAACAAAGTTGAAATCACATGCCAGGGAATCAGGGTTTCATTGACATCCTAGCAAACTGATTTAGAACATGATTAAAATACTTAAAACACAAATTAACCTAGAGTTGGTGCACTGGCTAGCCCAGGCATACCTTCTAACATACACATCTCAACATATTTATACATGCAAATACCAAACCCTAATTCTCTTCAAATTGGAAAAGTAAAAGAGTACCCTCTCACCCACGTCACTGAATCAGTGCTCTCCTCTGTCAATTCGTCTTCAGCAACTCCCTTGATTTATTGTTGGGAAACCCTAGCTCTAGTTATCTCTAACCTAGCTTCTAGGGTATGGAGAAGCTATGAAAGAGATAACTCGAGAAAGAGTGGTGGAGCGGTGGGGCCGAGGAGAGCTGTTGGTGGCTGTGGTGTCAGGGAAGAAGATGTGGGTGGTGAGGTGGTGGCTCTGTAACAGGTATGGGTGAAGGAGGTGGAAAGAATGGTTTTCTCTGAACTGGTCGGGGGAGGAAGAAGAGAAAGAGAGAATAGGGTGTGTTTGGTTTGGTTAATGGGAGAATATATAGGTGGTGTGGTGTTGAGCGGGTGCAGCGATCTTCGATGAGAAGGATGGAGTGAGCGTTGGATGAAGATGGATGAAATATTCACGGCTCAGAATGAATCGGGTGATGGGCCGTGTCTTGGACTGCTCAAGCCCATGTCTTGTAAATGGGTTTCTTCTTGTTGGGTTGCAACTGTTACGCGCGCGGGCTTTGGCTTTATGCTCCTTTGGCTCCTCAGTTTCTCCGAGCTTTATTTATTACCTAAAAACACAAAATTAATTAGTACAAATATTTATTCTTGAAAACAAAGAAAACACAGAATCTGGGATAATATCTGATTTCTGAGCACAAAAGATGAGTTAAATGCCAATAAATAGATGTAGAAATATGCAATATTTGGCACTCATCAATGATCCACTGTTGTTCGACATAATGAGAAAACGGAGTTTCTTCGAGAAAACCCTATTGCAAAATCGTAAAAGTGGTTCAAAATCTCTACACATGCATATATGCTGAAGAAACCCTAAAGGAAGACTAAAACGATTACTGGTGGCTCGCCCGATATATGGGGATTCAACACCGACCAAGTCGGGCTTTCTTTTTGAACCCTAATCAAGAATCGGGGAGAATATGGATACGAGCGATTCAACCAAGCAGTGTGCAAGCACCCATGCCGAGGAATACCAGTAGAAGAAGAATCTTATTCATAGCTCAAACACCTGAGGGAGGAAGCCGGTCCCATCAAGGCTTGTGGTCACGCACGCATGGAGGATTTCCCACGATTGGTCAGAATCCCTCTAGGTAGACTTCCTTTATCTTGTTTTCTTATGTTGTATATGTCACCATCTCATGCCTACCCCACGATAGTATAACCATCATGTGCTAGGCAGGGGACTTAATGTTGATGGTGGATTTTCATTTGTTTGAAATTGTAAAGGCCAAATTATGCGCTAACATCTTGCAAAAGATAAAGCCATTGATAAGTGATAAATACTTCTTCACTTTACTAATTCACCTAGAATGGAGCATGTGGCAACAATCCCAGTATTCTGTGAATTAAATACACGAAATTCATCCAGGTTGGAGCATGTGGCAACAATCCCATATACCCTGTGAATTTACATCATTATTAATTAATGCATAACCAGCCTTGTATTTCTTGTACTCATTACAGGTGCGGCATGACTGAGTGATGTTCTCAGCAGAGCAACACGCACCTCCAAGCATTAATAATGAAGTATGTACGAAATACCCGTACAGGCTACAACTCTCGGTGTGTTATACTAGCCCGATTGAGCATACAACTCTCGGTGTGTTATACTAGCCCGATTGAGCACACATCTCTCGGTGTGTTATACTAGCCCGATTGAGCATGTTTGAACCTCGGACTCCGTCCATATCCGGTCTCGAAACGATCACGACCATCCAACCTCACCAACATGATTGGATGGCTTAGATTGAATCCATGACCCCAAGCAGGTATTGGAATATTCACTACCGACCCAACGCGGGCTCCGCATGGTCGGCCTCCCCAAAAGGGTGGCATAGCTTGCCAAACCGTCCAAGCCAAAGCAGTATGGACGAAAAACCCTAAATTAGGGTTTGCAGCACATTACATGTGTCGCAAAACAGTCTCAACCATCCATCTTCGCAGGCATAGATGGAGGGTATAGATGTAGATTCAAAGGGCCCAGAGCATGTCAACACAAACACCGTGGGTCCGCCTACATACATGACCGATCGGTCAGGACCAACTATAGTTGGTCGTTCCAGTTCGTGCGCCCAAACAAGGCATAACGCACGGCCGGTGAAACCCTACTTAGGGTTTGAACAATCACGAGCGTCCATTTTCTCCTGCACGAATGAAGGGTCCAGGATTAGACTAAGCAGGTCCGGTGCGTATCAACATGACCACCGTGGGCCCATCTATCTCCACACCCGATCGGCCAAGGCATATCATGCCTGTTTGCCTCGATTCGCACGCCCGAACTAGGCATGGTCACACCTCCCGATTGCAAACTAATCTCGACCACTCAACTTTGCCGGACAAATTGAGTGTCTTAGATCACATTTATATGGGATATTAAGGTATGGACGTGTACACCAGCTCGCCATCTGTATACCAGACTAATCGGCCAAAATCGACCAAGCTTGGTCGTCTTGAAACGCGCGCCTGAAGTTGGCATGATGCGCGGCTTTTGCGGCACCATATTTCTGTTGCAAATTGATCTCGACCACTCAACTTCGCCGGACAAATTGAGTGGCCCAGATCACACTTTCACGAGACAATGAGGTATGGGCACCTACACCGCCATGTCGTCTACACACATGCACGATCGGCCCTGCCAAAATTGTATCCCAAGCTTGGATTCGACCAAGCTGAAGAGTGATGCTTGCGCACCTCTTCAAAAACCCTAATTCCATCAACGGTCGCAGATGAGTGTCTCAAAGATCATCTCGTCCATCCAACTTCACCGTCTTGGTTATACAACCCTGGTCAGGAGTTAATTGGTCAGTGAGGCGTCATGGTGATCACCACCCGTCACTCTACCACACCATGATGCGAGACACGCTAGAATACACACGATACTTCACAAGTATCGACTTCCTAAATAACTTAGTTATTTAATCCAAAGCATTACATGCTACTTTTCGTGGGTCCCACGATCCACACACTCGAGACATCAATCATGTCACAAACCGGGGATACATATCGGGGTATTGGTCCGGCGGTTTACGGCAGTGCAACGCGCCATCACAAGAACGTGTCGAAGTCATGGACGGTTAGAGATGACAGGAGAAGTGGGCAAGACTGGTCGTGTAACACTAACACACAACTCCACTACTCCATCACTCCACTTCCTCCACTTCCCACGAGAGACGTGAATAAGGCTCAAATGACTTGTATAAATAGGTTCTCCTCCCTATTTCCAAGAACAAGGAACAAGTCAAGACAACAGAGGCAAGTGTTGATACCATCGTATTCAAACACCGGAACTGATAGCTTACATCCTGCAAGCCAGTTCAGCTTTCTGATACAATTCATACATAGCCAACACCTTCACAATCTCAACACCTTCTTCACTTCCCTCCCTAAGATCAACCCCATCTCCTTCACTTTGTGACCGAGACAAGTCTGGAACGGCCATTTCTTGGTTTAGGCCGGATTTGCCTGAGGATTGATTTCTCGAATCTACAAGCACTCCCGTGTAGTGCATTTGTTTAAGGTTTAGACTCATTTCTCATCCACACACCTCAAATTACCAAAACCGGCAGAAATAATTTTCACCCATAAACAATTAGGTTAGTCTTGGTTGGTCACTTAAGACTTACCATAGGCCTGTCAACTTCATGGCGAATTTGGACAACTGAGATTGTAATTCATGAGAGAAGGTGGCCATTGATTATGGCCACATTCCGTTGGCATCTAATAATAGCATAGTGGCGCCATTGGCACATGCCAGTGGCATAGTGGCATATTTAGCGCATGCCAGTGGCACATCGGCATGGTTGGCATATATAGCGCATGCCAGTGGCATGGTGGCGCGAATAGCGCCTGGCGTAGCCGTGGATGCTATATTTTGGCATATTGGTGTTAGACCCAAATATGGCTCGGCAACATTAGTTCTGGTTGCCATATCAATCTTAATTCCCTAGTTAGCATTACTTGGCTGGGTTGGCGTAGCAACCTTACCTAAATTAGGGTTTGGCATACCGAAACCCTAATTAACGCTGTGGCATGTGGTCGCGACACGGTGACGCTTTTTTGTGCAAACGGTGCCATGGCCACGCCAAAGGAATTATGACAGGGTCATAACGTGGGGACGGCCATAGGAGCAAGGGTAGCTATGAGTGGCCATAGCATGGCGCCATTTTTAGGGTTTCCTGGGTCTCGTGGCATGTTGTGGGGCCCAAAGTGGCGTAATTTGGGCCACGACTGGAAATTAGGGTTTTGACTAATGCTACTAAAGCAAAGTCGTGTTTCTGATTAGAATACCCTGATTGAAGTCCGTTATGGCGTTGGCCACGAACAGAAGGCGGGTTAGCACGTGGCTGCGCTATTTGTGGCACGTTGGCATGTTACTGCGGCGGAGTGGTATATTGGCATGCCGATTAATACATTGGCGCTGAATGGCACGTTTGGCATGCATGTTTTGGAAAGCCAATTGGCATTATGACCATCTGGCACAATTTGCCTCTTTTTAATACTGTGGCGGGTTTGGAGCGATCTGATTGGTCGATGGGAAAGAAGGCCGGCAAGTATGGGCCCAGCCACAACTCATGTGCATTTGGCGGATTTAAAGCGATCTGATTGGTCGATGGGAAAGAGGACGGCCGGTCAAGCAGCATGGGGGCGTGGCCATCTGCAAGTAGCGCCGACTGGCCTATGGCACAGCCACACCTCCCCTGATGATGTTCCTATTTTCCGCGGCCCTTCTTTTATTCCTTGTTTTCTGAGTTTGGGTAGGACTTTGCACCTACTAATCCATGGCGTATCAACTACCTAGTTTGCCTAGGTTTAGTTTCGACTAGCAGGGTCTGATATAATGCACATGGCGCATAAACCTAATTTTTGCAAATTAATCAGGTTGAGATTTGAATCTCGTGGATTACCACAAAATTGATTGAACTCTGTGTGTTGACACAGAGTTCTTTAAATTTATTGCCAGAGAGAAGTATGCTTTCCGATTGAGTACTTTTATGCAAACCTTAACCTTGATACTTCGGGAAATTCATGCTATTCTGCTGCGAGTGAACACTAATTTTCATGTCATATCAATATTAAGGGTTCAGCCGGGGAACACAGCACAGAAAGTATTCAGTGAACCTTATATTAGTGAATAATACAGGCAGGGTGCCGAAATTTACAGAACATCTACGATTGTTGCTACATGCACCATTCTGGATAATTTCATGTAAGTATATTGAGTTTCTCAATAAATGCGCAAGTGAAGAGATTGCGTACTCATCACTTTTACATGGCTTTGTCTCTTTGCAGAATGACAGCACAATAATTGCAGGGTTTTACAATTTTAGCCTTGAACTAAAAACCACTATCAACACCAAGGTTCTCAACATAAGTCAAGATCGGTTCTACCGCATATCCCAAATTAGGTAAAGACCGATTTTACCATAGCTCTTTACATAAGTCGGGATCGGTTCTACCAAAGTTATTACATAGGTTCGAATTGGTCATCCAATAGATCTTTAATGAAAATCGGACCAAAACGCCTACTGATTTCCTTTCGATTACGAAACAAGTTTCGTATATGTACTTCCTTTAAACACATGTAATCAAACATAGTTTCCTAGGATGAAATCACACCTATAACCAATATACAATCAAGTAATGAGTTACACAGATTATGTCGATGTCACATTTACGAAGTTCAAAAGATAAATGTTATACTTTGTAATCAAATATTCTTCCTTGACACTTTGATCATACTAAAATGATCAAGTCTAATACTAGAGTATTAAATATAACCTCGCATGTTATGTTTTCAATCTTAAACGACTTGAAAGCAACGATCAAAATGGAAACAAGTTAAGTCAGTATCACAATACCTCTAGTGGAAGGATGATATCTTCGTTGTAGTCGAGACGTCTTCAGGTTTTCAGAGTAATACTTATATGTCTCAATATTCCTAGACTTTTTAGTCTAACCTAAACGAAGTTGGTCAATAGTACATTTAATCAA
Organism: Papaver armeniacum; assembly: GCA_023531295.1. Lineage (NCBI taxonomy): Eukaryota > Viridiplantae > Streptophyta > Magnoliopsida > Ranunculales > Papaveraceae > Papaver > Papaver armeniacum. The sequence goes on from JAJJWW010015687.1 coordinate 49,981, forward strand.
GCGACTCTAATTGAGTTTTGATACTAAAATATGAAAACCAAACTTGACATATCAACGCTTGGTGGTTTCAACCGAACAATGCTCTAATAATTGTGGTATGGATGATGTTAATTGTATTCTTTACAAGTCTTATGTTTAAAATTTACCAAGATTCTCTAGTTTTCTGAATTGTCGGGAGTTGACCTAAACTATTAACGTCTAGATTAATATTCGAAACTTCGACAAGGTTTCAACTACGCCTTAGTTTTATATATCTCAAAAAAATAAAAAATTATTCTCGCTCTTTTACAACTCATATATTCTAGGTCCACAATCAAAAACATGATTCTGTATATTTTGGTAAGATAAATTATGGACATGTCCCCCTTTAATCATAAAGTAGATGACAATATTATGATTGGGCAGTCGACGGGTGCCTAACCCCTTCCCATCCCGTACTAGAATTTCCTTAACCATACTATCTAATAGCAGAACATGAACATGTAGGTCATCACTAGATATTTGTTTTCAAAACATCTCTTCTTGCGGAGATAACTTCTTAATAACAAACTGTTATGAAGTTATTTCTGCATGACATGTTCATTAGACATTCACGCACGAATCGACAATCATGAAATGGAACCTTTGTTGTTACCCTTATTACCCACCTCATATCCTCGACCAAAGACATGTAACTCCATGTGGTTCAAACCTATGCTCGGCCTTCTTTGATCCCGATGACCTCCGACAATTTCTACAGCTGGCTGACCTAATTTTCGTCCCAAGCAAGAAGGAAGATTAAACATTTTATTTCGTGTGGGTGGGGGAAGGAAACTTTATTGATCCTTGGGGTGACAGTTGGATCTCTTGAAAATGAACTGCCACGCCAAAGATCAATACTAGCCCAGATAAAAATCTAACAATAAATGACTTGATATATCATAATTGTTGAACTTGGGATTCAACAAAGTTAGTGTTGTTTTGGTCAATCCTCAAAATAGAAGATTGAACAAGTCCCTCTCAGTTTTTAACCCTCTAAATGGTAACTCCAGTAAGAATATACTTATTTTTCCTTAATTGTTAATGGTGATAAAACAAACTCTGACTTATGGACATGTGGAAGCATAAATTACCTGCAACAATTCATTTATTAGTTTGGAAAGATCTGGAATGAGCAATACTAGTCATGGAAATCCCTGAAAAACTCACCCACATATGAGATTATAGTTGTCCAAGATGCAAGTTTAAATCTGAACCAATTACGCACATTCTAGTAACCTGCAATTGTCTTATTATAATTTGGAGACTAGAGAAAATACAAAATTTTCAATTCCAAAACTTTTCCTTCAAACAATACGTCATATTTTGGGTTTAGCTTAAATTTTGTAAAGATGTGTCTAGTAGAACATATAACTTCTCATTGGTTGCGTAATTGATGTGGTCAATTTGGACAAACCATAATAATTTAGTACATAATGAAAAATCAGAAGAACCATCTGCCATCCTAGCTAGAGCAAAGTTAATAAGGTCAAACCCGATTGAAACCCATCCTTACAAAGCATATCTGCAATCTCCTCACCACAATTAGTTTCTCCTTGGGTGGTTCCACCTAATGATTGGAGCAAAATAAATATTGATGTGCTTGGAATCTAACTTCCCAGAATGGAGGAATGGGATTCATCTTTAGAGATTCAAATCACAAATTTGTGTATGCGCAATCAACTTACTTGGTATGTTTTTATAAAGAAGAAGCAGAGATTCAAGTAATCAAAGATGCTTTGATGGTGGTTGTGGAGAAGAAGCTTGATCTAATCATTTTGGAAAGTGACGCCCTAATGATAGGTGTTATAAAATACCTAATTTTATATCTAGTATTTATGCTTTCTTTGCGAGTTTTCGTGTAAATTATGTATCTTATGTTTGCTTTTGAGTGTTATTAGGTGTTTTGGAGTCATTGGAGCAAAAAGAAGTGGAACTCGCTCAAGTCCAGGATTTCTTCTCGTCATCTTGCAGAGAACGAAAAGATGAAGCCATTGGGGAAAGAAAGAAGTCATTATGACTTTGTATGTGAAAATTATTAGCCAAATTGCCACCGGGTGACCCATATCCATTATCAAGGTGCCTAAATACTTGTCGTACTCCGCAACCTTATCAACTTGGTCGTGAAGAAGAAAATCATTTTCTTCCCCAATTTCGATTTGATGTTTCGTGAGAGAAGAGGGAGCTAGAAAGGAACTAGATTTCGAGATCTTTGCTATGATCGAGAAATTCTTTGTGAAATACGAGATGAGATCGAGATTGGAAGAAGCGGTGAGTAATTTGAGAGAATTTGGGATCTCAAGAGCTAGGGTTTTGGAATGAATGATGCTGCTCATCGAATATTAAGCTCAAGTTCATGTACTTGTGTTGTGTTGCTCGGGAATTAGAAGTTAGGGTTTGATTGAGAGGTCTGCTGACGAATCGAGAGAAGATTGAAGGAGAGGTTTGTGTTGATTGTTCGAATCGGAGAAATCATTTGAGATCGGAAATTCAGAGATGAAATTGAGAGGGGTTCTCAATCATTGCTGAGTTAAGAAAAAAATCAAGAAGAGGATGTAAATGGAGTTTGAATGTGAAGAATGGGTGAAGATTTAAAGATGGGGTTGGTTGATTCAACGGAAATTGAAGTTAGGGTTTCTCCTAAGGGATTCATGGTGGTTCGATGGGTTTTTGAGATCAAACTGATCGATTCGAAATGGGTCTCTCTTTGTAATTTGGTTTAGGTCGACAACTCGAGATGGAGGACTGAGAGCACATTTGAAGTACAAGAAGAATCGATTGCTTTCATAGGTATCGTGGGTGTTGCAAGTGAGTAAAGAAGGGTATTTGGTTTGTGGCTGTGTATGTCTGCAAGCTAAATGGTGATGAATCTGAATTGAAATGTCTAAAGGGGGTTCTGCTGGTGGAGCTGTTCTTGCAGATGATTGATGAAGAAGGTTATTCCTGTGATGAAACTCGAGTGGAGTGTTGGTGATTTCTGGGGTTGGCTGTAGTTTACATTGCAGCAGAGTTTGCGGTGCTGGTGCTGGTGGAGTCGCGACTGCAGTGCCAGATGGGTTGTGCTGGTGATGGAATTACAGGAATTTGAGTGTGCTGGTACCGAAACTGCTATGGGTAATGGTTGTAACTTGAGGCGAGGTTGGAAAGAGATGTGCTGTTGGTTGCAGGGTAGTGATAAGCAGTTAGTTTGAGTAATGGCAAAGCTGGTGGTGGTTACAATGGGTTTTGGTGTTACAGGTGCAGCTCTGGTGCACTCAGCAAAGAAGACGCATGGAAGAGTAGGTGCAGGCAAGAAGCTGCAGATGGAGTTTGTATGAAATTCTGGTGGAACTGGTAATAGAATTGAATGGTTCTTGAAATGATGCAATGAACTCAGGCTTGGTGTTGGGGCTGTTGTCCTAAGCATCAGGTGGTAGTGTTGGGTTGTAATATAAAATGGTGGTGATCTGAATGAGGGTCTCCTGGTGTTGTTAGTTGAGATGTTGATGCTCGAGTGCCTGATACTAATAATTCATGGTCATTGTGAAGCTGCAAAGATTGTATGAGCAGTGCAGGTGCAATTATGGGTTCTTGATGTGAAGACATGGAGTCGCAGGCAGTGGCTCGACTCGGATGCGCTTAGTTGTATGCCTAGGATTTTACATGGTATTATATGTGCAAAGTGTTGCCACTGTAATAGGATATCATGGTTTGTTGAGCTGCTACAAGGTGATATTGTCAGTGAATGTGTGGTTGCATAAATGGAGTGAATTGTTGCCAGGATGTAGCAGGTACAACTGAGGTGAGGAGATGCAGATGTTGTTAATGCCATGGCCTGGTGGTAATTAAATGAGCTGCTGGGATTTGCACTCATATTGCAGAGCTGGAGAGAGATGTAATGGGAGTTCTTGAGATGGTGGTGACAGAGACAGAATGAAGAGGTGAAGGTTATGACTGAGATGGTAGAGGTTCAGATGCAGCTGTGCTTGAGAGTGGTTATGGTGTAGGTCTGATAATAGGGTGTGACTAAGGTTGGTGGTTGCTGGCATTTGAGAAATGGTGGTGTTAACTTGTTGTAGGCGAGAAGCTAGCACCGATTGTTACAGATGGCTGGAAGCACAAGGATTGTGCATCACAAGAGTTTGGCCAGTGCAAATGGCTTATGGCCTGGCAACTCAGCCCAATCAGCCAGAGAGATAGCTGACTCTGATTCTGACTCAGCTCTGACTCATGACATCACCGAGTTGACTCAGTGACACTTGACTCGGTCTGACCTTGACCGACTTGACTCAGTTGGCCGGTGGCCGTGCGCAGACTTTGCGGTCACCGAGATATATTTTCAAACCGATTTCGGCCATAATACCAGATTTCCGGTGACCTCTTTTGGGTCATATTTTCACATGGGTTTTCCTCACACATGGGCTTGGTGGACTTCTATCTATTGGACCTTTGGGACTTGACCTAGTTTTGGAAGAGAGGAAAAGCTATAAAAAGAAGAATTCTACAACTTTTGGGATCACGTTTTATTCTTGGAACTTTGGAGAGCCGGTTTTGTTTAAGCTTCTAGGGTTTGCTTTTGTTCATCTTCTTCTTTTCAATTAATATTTTTATGATGAACTCCATAGCTATGAGTAGCTAAACAATTATTATTGGTTATGGGATAAAGTTGATTTCTCAACATGTTATATGATTCAATGAATTAGTTTTGTCTCAATATTTTATTGTGTATGATTCATTAGTAATATTGTCATATGATTTGATTGTTTGTTTGGTTGAGTCCGGAATCAATCCGATTTACATTCATCTTTATTGCTAGATTAGGGTTTTCAATACAAAATAGTTGTTTATCCCTGATTCTAAGTAGCATAGTGTGGTTATTACTTGTAGTGATACATCTTTATAATTGCATATGAATCATAACCTTGGTTAAATTGAATTAGTGCTTTTACACGTTTGATTGCCTTGACTAGTCTTATTCCATAGAACTTATTGCTTTTAGGGAGTTAAATCTAATTGAGCTTTTACACTTTAGGTTGCTTTCTAGGAAGAACTCACATATGCATCTTTTAATGTGGTTGTGATGAAATCAGGGAATTAGCGGGATATACTTGCGATCAAGGTATCCTAGGACTTTTAGTAAATGAGAGATTAAAATACCAATTCTAATCATTGATGAAAATACATGTTTGTGAATGATACTATCCCGTGACCAATATCTTCTCCTTATTGATTATTCCAATTATTTGCTTTGCTTTATTTTATTTTATTACTTTGTTAAAACAACAAAAATCCCCCCTTGGTTACTAAGAAACTGAATTTCTATAACAACAAAAGCCTCTCTGTGGGAACGAACTCTTTCTTATCACATACTATATTTATATCTAGTTGAGTGAGAAAGTGAAATTATTTTTGACGCTTACGACAGCGATTACCTAACTATATATTCTAAATCAAATAAACAAAAAAAGCTTTCATCGGACAACCTATTGTCTGCTTTAATCCTTAACTTTAAGTTTGTCTCTTTTGTATTTGTTAATCGTATTGCAAACAGAGTAGCTCACGACACTGGCTCAATAAATTTGAAACTAACGTTAACCGCATATGGCTTGGTATGTACCTCATATTTGGCTTTTGACTTCTTTATGCAACGACCATAGCACTGTCATTTAGTAACTTGAATCTATAAATCGATTGTTTAAACATAATTGAGTGGATACCGTATTTTGGGTAAAGAGTGAATCGTTCGACGAAGAATAAAAAGAAATTAAAAAAAAAAAACATGAGAATAGTTATTTGCCCCTCATTTTTGGAAAATATCCAACAAACTAAGTGATAAAATTGAAAACACGGAGAGGTAAATATGTCATTTCAAGTGCACGCGACCAAAAGAAATGACGACAAAAAATAAGCCTTTTATTTGTTATAGTATAAAATATTATTTCTTGACACTTTGATCACAGTATGATAATCAAGTCTATTATACTAGAGTTTACATATATAACTTCACATGTTATGTTTTTTAATCGAAACGACTTTAAATATTACAATATAAAAATGGAAACAAGTTAAGACATGTATTACTAACCTCAAGCGGAAGGATGATGTTATTGTCGATGTCGGTACGTCTTCGTAATCTTCGGGTCTTCAGAGTAATACTTGTATGTCTGTCCATACCAAGCATTATGGACGGAAAACCCTAAATTAGGGTTTGCGGCATATTACATGTCGCAAAAGCGGTCTCAACCATCCATCTTCGCGGTATAGATGGAGGGTGTAGATGTAGACTCAAAGGGCCTTGAGCATGTCGACACAATCACCATGTGACCGCCTACATACATGACCCGGTCGGTCAAAACCAACCATGATTGGTTACAACAAATTCGTCCTTTGAAAGAGCATGGTCGCACGGCTTTGCAAGCCAAAATTAGGGTTCAAGCCATCACGCGCGTCCATCTTCTCCGGACGAATGGAGGGTCCTGATTAGATTGAGCAAGGGTCGGTCACACCAAAGCATGACCACCGTGAGCCCATCTACCTCCTCATGCGGTCGGCCAAGGCATATCATGCCTGGCCAATCCAAAACGCCCGCTCAAACATGCGTGGTTACACTTCCCAAATTGCAAATCGATCTCGACCACTCAACTTCATAGGACGGGTGGGTGGCTTAGATCACGTTTTCATGGGACGGTGAGACATGGGCGTGAACATCAGCCTACCATCTTCACGCCAAACCAACCGGCCAAGACCGACCAAGTCAGGTCATCTTGGAAAACACGTCGGAAAAGGGTATGGTGCGCGACTCCTTGCGGCATCAAACTCCTATCGCAAATCGATCTCAACCACTCAACTTTACCGGTCAAATTGAGTGGCTTAGATCGCGCCTTCTTGGGAAAGTGAAGTATGAACGTGCACACCGGCGTGTTGTCTACACACATGCCCGATCGGTCCTCTTCAAAACCCTTCCCATGCTTGGTTTCGACCAAGCTGAAGAGTGATGCTTGCGCACCTCTTTTAAAACCCTAATTTCATCAACGGTCGCGAGATGAGTGTCTCAAACATCATCTCATCCGTCCGACTTCACCAGCTTGGTTATACAACCACAGTCGGGAGTTATTTGGTTAGTGAGAGTCATTACCCATCACTTTACCACACCGTAATGCACGATACACATAAAATACACACGATACTTCACAAGTATCGACTTTACGAATAACTTGATTATTCAATTGACATTACATGCTATCTTCCGTGGATCCACGATCCACATTCAGGACATCAATCATGTCACAAGCGGGGATACATACGGGGGTATTGGTCAGCGGTTTCGGCGTGCGGCGTGCAACGCGCCATCACAAGAACGTGTTAGGAAGTCGGGGACGGTTAGAGATGAACAGGAAAAGTGGGCAAGGCTGGTCGTGTGTTCAGAGCACACAACTCCACTACTCCATCATTCCACAACCTCCACTTCCCACGAGAAATGTGAATGAGGCTCAATGACTTGTATAAATAGGTTCTTCGCCCTATTTTCCAACAACAAGGAATAACGGAGAACAACACAAGTTCGGGCAGACGAAACCAAGTGTTAATACAAAAACCGTATTCAAACACTCGAGCCTGCTTGCATCAACCGTAAGCTTGCTCATCTTTCTCAGTACAAGTCATAAGCAAGCCAACACCTTCACAATCTCAACACCTTCTTCGCTTCCCTCCCTAAGATCAACCCCATCTCCTTCACTTTGTGACCGAAACAAGTCTGGAGCGGCCATTTCTTGGTTTAGGTAGGACTTGCCTGCAGTTGATCTCTCGAATCTACAAGCACTCACCGCGCAGTGCATTTGTTGAAGGTTTAGATTCATTCCTCATCCACACCCCAAATTACCAAATTCTGCAGGAGTAGTTTTCACCCATCAACAAGAAGATAGCGTTCATAAGAAGAAATCAAACAATTCAAAAGCACTGAGAAACAGTTCATTCTTCGAGTTGGCTATCCCATTCAACCGAAAAAAAGTTGAACGTAACACTGAAGAAGAGGTTAAAGTTAACACAACAGACATAGGGAAAAAGGTTGTTGAACATGAGGAAAATAAATATGATGAAAAAGAAATGATCAATGACAATGTCTGACAAACATTCCTCTTGTCATCGAGTTCATAATTAGTGGATACAACAAAGTTACAAAGAAGTTCACATTTGGAGACTCAAGCCCATGTACTCTAACACCAAAGTATTATGCTTTGATCTTTAAGATGCCAAGAGTTCTTGAGAGTGAACATCTTATAAAGAAGTTGACATTACCATCCACTCTTGACAGTGTTAATTTCTTATTGAAAGAAAAGTTCATAAGGGAGAATAAAGATATAATACCAAAGGCAGAGATAGAAAGAAAATTGAAGAATACAACAGCAAATGATGATGACCCGGAATGTTTCTCAAGGGTCTTCGCGATGTGGCTTAGCGTTGTACCAATTTTCACAAACTTAGGGGGTGGAACCTTTGCAAAAATACATGTGCCATTAATCTTGCACATGGATGAGGTGTCTTGGCCAGACAAAATTCTGGAAACCCTTTTACATAATATTGAAAATCAAGTAGAAGACAACGGGAGTGTCGCTGGTTGCACACCAGTGTTGGTATATATAAAAATTGTTATGTTTCTATTTTTATTCGAAATGTTGCGTATAATTTATTTTACGAAAACTAAGATGTACTATGTTTTTGTGAGCATGTAAACGGTTACATTTAGAAAATAAAAAGGTTGAAAATTTAACACCAAGGAGCAGGTTGCAACTCAACAGTAGCAAACTCAGTAGTGATGGCAGAAAGTTTGGAAGCATTAGAGGCCACCAAATGGGCAAGACAACAAGGTCTCGAAGACATTATCCTTGAAGGGGACAATAGCAAAGTTATGGACTACATCAAAGGAACTAATTTAGATATAGATTGGCAATGCGTTCCTATTCTAAAAGAACTCCTACACATATCAAAGAGTTTTTTCTCCTTCAAAGGAGTTCACACGCGAAAGAGAGGGAATGATCCTGATGACGGTATGGCAAAGCTTGGAAGAATAGTTGGGAAAGAAGTTTCTCTCCTACGAATCTCCCACAAGATATTCTTAATGCAATTTGTAATGATAGTAATGATAGGGTGTAGAATACATCCTATTTATTATCTATTGTTTATGCTTTCTTTGTTATTTTTCTTGTAAATTATGTATTTTACGCTTGTTTTGAGTTTTATAGCTACTTTGGAGTCGCACGGAGGAAAAGAAGAAGAAATCACCCAATTTGAGCCAAAAGGGAAAAAAGGTCATTTTACAGGCGATTGATATATGGAGCCCAGTTGAGGTTAAGGGGTAACCCAATTTGGAGGAGTACTAAAGCCAGGCCCAGTCAAGGCTAAGGGGGTTGTCATCGTGGTACCCCTTATCATTTATCGAGAGGGTGTAATTATCCTGGGGTATCCCTTATCTAATAAGTGGGGTGGTCATTATCGGTGGGGTAACCCTTATCTCAAATGACGGGGGTGTCCGAATCCGCCCCATTCATTACACAACCCTAAATCGAGAAGAGAATTCTCTTTCTCAATCATTCTCTTATTTTTCTGCTCCACCGAAAGTGAGAAAGAAAATGACCATGGCTGCCATTGTTGATCGAGAGGAAATGTTGATGAGAAATACAAAAAGGTGATGGTGTTGCTATCGATGGTTCGAGAACCGAGAAGGAAATCGAGATGAAGAAAGGGGTCATTGCGAGTCAAGAGAGAGAATAGATCGAGAGTTATAAAGAGAGATTGAGAAGTTGTGGCGGAAGATGTTAATCGAGCAAGTCATGGTTTTGGTCACTTTGCAAATTGGAGATGGGTTTGAAGAACGAGCTGCTGTTAGTGTTCTCAGAGATGGAGTCAGAAATGGTGGTGGTCTTTGACGCTGCTATTGAAGCTCGGGGAGATGGCGTTGTCGATCCAAGAAATCGAATCTTTGTTGATTTTGTTGGAAAGAGATGGAGAAGAAGTTGCTCGATCTGCTTTGTGATGAAACGATGAAGATGGAATTGACGAATCGAATGGGTTTTGTGGTCGGAGATGGGTTACGCCAGGTGATGCCGTTAATGGTGCTATTGCTCGGATGGGTGTGATTTTAATGGGGAGTGAAATGGAGTTGCACTGAGATGGAGATGGCTATTGCTGTGGAATCGATAAATGGGTTTCGATTGATATCATAGATGGCAATGAATTAGCCAGATTTGTTGCTGCTATCGATTAACAGGTAGGATTGGGGTCATGATGATTCGATCTCTGCAAGGTAATGATGATGGTGGGGATTCGAGTAACGAGAGGTCTCGGTGGTGATCCGAATTGAGAAGAGTGCGAGATGGTTCGATTTGTGTTAGCTTTGAATTCAAGATGGAGGTGTTGATTTTCAAGGATGTGGTGAAATCGGAAGACATAATTGATGCGAGAATGGAATGATTGAATGCCTATAACTAGATGTATGTTAGGTGTGCGGGAATTGAAGAGAAATGAGGCTCGAAATTGGCCAGGAAGTCTCAGAATGACCAAGACTCTACGGTTCTTTATTCCGGCGAGTCGACTCGATGTCTGAAATGACCGATCCAGCCGATCCAAAGCCTGGCCGAGTAAGACGAGTAAGCTCAAGCAAGACCGACTCGTAAGTGACTCACCATCTGGTTTGACCTGATTGACTAACAGTTGACTGACGGTTGACCCTTTTGACCGTTAGTCATAACGGTGGACTTACGGAATATTTCGTCGAATATACCATTGACGGAGAAATTTTCATGTGGCCGGCGGTGACGGATTCCGGTCAAATTCCGGCCATAATACCGCTTTTCCAGCGAGCCAAAAATTCCGAGAATTTTCTATGGATTTCTCTCATGGGTGTGAAGACTTGGACTAGGAATTGGATGGAGAATTTGGCTCAAATTTGGAAAGAGAAGATGGAAGAAGAGAAAGACTTGAATTTGGAAATTCAATTGCTAAAGGAAAAGGGTTCTATTCCTTGGAAGATTTGGAGAATATTGAAGCCTATAAATAGAGAAGTTTTCTACATCTTTTACACACACCTCTTTACACACACAACACTTGTGTTTTTGCTAGCTTTTGAAAATTCTTCTTCTTAATTATTTGTGTGAAATTGAAAATTCTTCTTTTAGTTATTATTTGTGTGAATTTCAAAAACATGAGTAGCTAATTTTATTATTGATTGAGGATGAATTCCTAGTTCTTAATATATGATTTGAGTTTTGTTTCAATTCTATCTTGAGGTTTTTCACATGATTATCGTTTGTTTTTACTAATAGGAATGATCTTAATGACATTCATGATTGATTGATAGATTGTTTAGAGTGCACGCTAAATTGATTTGTTAATTTGATCTAAAGCTAGTGAAAGTTAGGGGATAAGTAATCGTTTCTTGACTCTTTACATAAGTAGCAAACACGAGACCTTGCGGAGGGATTCCGTGGAGCAATTGTGTGTGAAAACAACGTTAGCAAGTAGACCTTGATCTAAGAGTCTAACTACTAATATTAACCTAATAAGTTCATAAATCTTAATGCGTTTATTTAAATTACATCTAGAGTGATCTACTACTAGGTGGTTTGGTAAATAGAATCCGGTAGTCGAGAACTTCCGTATCCGGTGATACAAGGGATTTAGGGGTTTAGCAGTCGATCTAGCTGCTTTACCTACGGTTGGTGATAATTTGTGACTAATAACAAGTAGAAAAGAACATAACTTTGAATCATTGTTTTGCAACGAAGAAGGATTCCTTGATCTTATCTCTCTTATTGCTTTCAACTTTATCTTTTAATTGCTTTGCTTATTTTCTTTTGCTTTTTACACCCCCCTTTCGTGACAATTTTTACAACTAGAATCTCTTGCTCCTCGTGGGAACGAACTTGACTTCCATTATATTATTTTTAATTGAGTGGAAATATTAATTAATTTGATTGCACCTACGACACGCATCAAGTAACTTTAATTTCATTCAAGGGGAAAGCCATGACAATCCTATTACAAGTCATGAGAGCAGCCCCAGTGTACCTCCTGTTGGGGATGAAAACAGTTTAATCTCTTAATCTATTTCAGCTTTTTGTGAACAAAAAAAAATGGTTCCTTAGGTCCAAACAACATTATGCGAGAAGTTTTGAAAGATATGAACGAAAACACCAAGGAAGATGAAAAATCAAGGGATCAATATGGATTGGTTCAAGTGTACAGTAAGTGTTTAAATTATTAATTACTCCCTCTGTCTTTTTTATCCGTCCTCCATTCTATTTTGGTTGTCGTTTTTATCTGTCCCTTCTGTTTATATACATAATAATTTCTCATAAAACTATCAATATACCATTAATTTATTATAATTATAAAATCATTGTAAATATAATCTCTATTCAAAATCTTAACAATATCTCCATATATAAAGAAACAATACTTAATATCTTTTCTATTAATCTTCATTCTTTTTAAATATATATATATATATATATATATATATATATATATATATATATGTCTAACCAAAATAAGATTGATAATATAAATAAAATTAGTATGAAGATATTTGTTTTATCTTCTTTTAAAAATTTCCAAAAACAATAAAATTATATGATATATCATATATGTTCTTTATACAGTACACGTGTTAATTTTAATTTTAGTAATAATCTAGCATTTAATAATGGTAGTCATGGCATTTTCTCTGGTCTCCTTAATATTTTGACTTTGTCAAAGAGGACAAATAAAAAAAAACGGAGGGAGTATAATTAAGGGTGTTCATGGTTACTGGTTAACCGAGAAACCGAACCAAACCAAACTGATTAGGGGGAAACCGAACCGAACCATTAACTAATGGTTGGTTTTGGTTTAGAAATGATGAAAACCGAGATTAATGGTTTGGTTTTGGTATGATAGAGAAACCGAACCAATAACCAATGGTTAACCGAATATTGATAAAAAAAAAAATCATTGATTAAATTTTCATTAGAGATGTCTTGCCATTAGTTAAATCTTCTTTTGATCTCTAGATTTAGAGTAAGCTTTAACTACTCTTGATATTCTTTTTATTTATTTTTTGTCTGTAAATTTTTGTAAACCAATACTATACTTTTATGTAAATTAGTGTAACTTTTTTTCTTGGTTTAACATAATTATTGGTTAACCAAAAACCACTGGGAAAAACCGAAACCGGCTGGAACCATTTGGAAACCTAACCAATGGTTAATGGATTGGTTTGGTTTCAATTTTTAGAAACCGATAGTATTGGTTTCAGTTTTGGTTTGGCTTGAAACCGAACCAAAACCGACCATGAACACCCCTAAGTATAATACTTTTCCTTCGCTAATAATACGTCACAGTTATTAGCCAAGGAAGCTTATGATGCTTCAAACAGTCTCGTTAAAGTCTTAGTTGATTTTGATTTCCATTGTGGTTAAGATCCTCTCTAGAGGAAGACAGTGTAATCTGATCATTCAATTAATGAATTTATTTTCCTAGTAAAAATAAAGTAGTACAAAATTTACTTGTTTTTGTGGTGTCAACTAGCAAAGTCGATCCCAGTAAACTGGTATCAACAAGCACAGTTGACACCATTAAGTGCAACTCAGAAAACATGTTTGATTTCAAATTATGGGTGTCAACAAGTAAAGTTGATCCCAAAAACTGGTATCAACAAGCACAGTTGACACCCTAAAAAGGTGAAAGAGTATTTAGCACTACATTTTTTGCTCGCTGCGTTGTTATTTACTTTGCAGTTTGAACAAGAATGTGTGGACATGCTACTAGAAGTTGAGAAGCCATTGATTATCCTAGCAGAGGTTGAGAAGAAATTGGAAGAGGAGAAGTAAAAGAAGAAGGACTTGGAAGAGGAGAATCTTTCCCTTTAATGTGACAAAGAAGAAATCAAGTACTTGTTTGAGAGAAGATCTAAAAGCACAAATTTTGTCATCAACACACTGTTCTTAATCAATCTAGTCAAAAATAATAAAGACAACATGCCACTAACTCCAAAAGATTTCAAAGAAATTGATCTCATTGACATCCTAAAAGAACACCTTGATAAGGAAACAAAGATACGTTGTTTGGAAGCTACTAAAAAACCAGTTGGAGAGTCCTCACTAAATAATACAATGAGAGAGTCATATACAGGTGGATATGATTTCTCATATATATTGAAATCCATTTAGATAACAGAGCAAAGTGAAAGTAGTTTGGAAATACAATTCAATGAGGTATTGAAAGAGCAAAGCCACAGTGATTTGGGGACTTAGGCTAAACAAGAAGCCTTGTATAACAAAGGTTATCACTCTGGGAAGTTGTCACTCAAAAAGCAGGTCAACAAACAACTTGCTCAACATTAATTAAAATGATAGATATGTACTAACGATTTCTCTAGCATTAATTAAAATGAAAATATGTTAAAAATATAATATTATTATATGAAAGAATTGTTATACTGAACACTGTGTTTCAGGTATTAAAGATTTTGATGTCAACAAAACAAGTTGACACCAGAAACTATTGTCAATAATACAAGTTAGTTTATATTTTTTTAATACCTTCATTTACATATTAAAGTAATATAAGTATGTTTTTATTGAAAACATGTTTCCTTTGTGATTTTTTGAAAATGCAGTACAACAGTTAGTATTTTTCACTACTGCAGTGGAGATATGCAAATCAACATCACTGGGGATAAATCCAAGAGCTGATGGATAACGGCTTTATTCATGCAGAATAATAAATTAATATATCACCATTCTGCATTCAAAGATGGAATGCCAGAACGAAAAAGCATACATAAAATATTTGGTTTTGTCAACAGATGATTATGTAAGTAACACAATTACTCATTTGTTTTATCAATTACCAAAATAAACAACTATCAAAAATTATTTTGATCTTAAAACTATGATCAGCTACTGCAACGAATAGTAAGCCTCGCTGTAACAAGCAAGAATAGTGACAAATCAGAAAGATGTGAAACTATACAACAAGATATAGAATGAGTATCCAGTAAATGATGAAAACAAATACATTTTGATACTTGTGAACCTAACATTAGAAGATAGACCACACCATTGGGTGCTGCTTACATTGGAAAGAGGGAGATAAAAAAAAAAAAAAAAAAAGTGAAGTTTCCCTGGATCTTAGGATAGTTTGTTAGAAATGCAAACTCAACTATTTATAGACCAGGGTTGTTTGGACTACAAGGATATTCCAAAACCGAAAATATTCTCAACATATGCAACAAGTACTTAATTTTGGTTCTTCTATTTCCATCCAACCTGTAATTCTGAAATCTCTCATTAGAAAATATCTAATATTAGTTTAGCACTTAACTAATATAACTTTCCAAGAGATATGTTTTGATTTGCTGGAAAATCAAAAGCATATAATCGAAAACTCTTAATTAAAAGATTCTCAATATTTCGTATTGGGATCACCTTGAGTATCAAGGAATATCTTTGGACAATAAAAGATAAGAATTATACTCATGTCCAAAATATGTCGACATATGGAACTTTCCTAATTAGCAAACCCTAATTCACACAAAACCGTAAAGTAATATGTGTAGATGAAGGATCGGTTATGCTCTTGGGACCGGTTCTACCATGTTTTATCAAGGATCAAAATATAGGTAGGGATCGGTTGTACCATGACTCCCAACAATAGCTAGGATCGGTTTTACCAAGATTCCCAATATAGGTAAGGATCGGTTCTACTATGAATCCCAACTGTTAGAGCATAGCTCGGTTGAACCCACCAAGCGTTGGTATGTCAAATTTGGTTGTCATATTTTAGTGAATCAAAACTCATGTTAAGAGTCGCTTGATTATGTACTAGAGTCAACTTCGTATAGGTTAGCTTGAAAGTATTAGGATATGAGACTTTACAAGTATTGCGAAGACTTGAAGATGTGAAGAAGCAAGGAGCTACAATGACAACATCATCCTTCCACTTGAGGTTAGTGATATTTGACTTGAACTGTTTCATTCCCTAATGTATCTTTCAACTCGTGCATATTGAAAACAAAACTGCGATGCATATTTGAACTCTAGATATAGACATAGTATTAAGAAATACAATACGAGGTTTATTGCTTAACCATTAAACTTTGTAGATAAGACATCGCCATAATCATTTGAATGCTATTGTGATTATGTATGGGTATGAGGTGAGGATTTCATCCTAGGGAATAATGTTTACATGTGTTCTAAGGAAGTAAGTTCATAAACTTGTTTGTGAATCGAAAAGGAAATCGCCAGGTGTTATTGGTTTTGTTATTCATTGTATATCTTATGAACAACCAATATGTGTGATTGGGTATAACCGCTCACAACTTGTTGTGTTCTTGGTAGAACTATCCACAAAGGCCAGACTTATGTATTGGTATGACTTTTATTAGTGAAACCGATCTTAAGTAATCACCTGAGATGGTATGATCGGGTTTGTGATTTTATGTCTGACCAAATATGGGAAAGGGGAACCGATCCTAGTAAGAGGTGCAGTACATCACAAAGGGGAACCGATCCTTGTATGAGGTACAGCAAGGTTTATATCAGAAAGGGGAACCGATCCTATGGACATGTGCAACACATATAAGTTAGATACCATATATATGTGGGGAACCGATCCTACTACCTAGTCAACCGAATTTTGGAAAGCTAGTGTGACTATGCACAGTACTCACATGGAAGGTAGAACCGAAACTTGTTTTGGTAGAACCGTTAAACCCATGATTGTGATTGAATGTTATTTGATCAATCGCATAGTTCTTGAAAGTCAGATGAACCAATTATAAACTTGTTTGGAAGTGTGGCAAATCGGTTTCAAGGTTGTAAGTGTGAAAGAGACTTACAAAGTTAAGATGTCGACATACTTTGAACACGTGTTATGAATGTTTATTTCTTTAATTGTTCAAAATTATTCTTTAGTAGCTAAGGGAAGAGAATCCCAGTATCGAAACATAAATAAGTTAAGAATCTTTTCATTAAGGTAATTAACTTCATTTTGTAGGGAAATAAGAATTAGTAATGTGCATTTACTAATTAGAGATTTTCCGAGAGATTTCGATCATTATTTTTGGACAGAGCATTTCCAGGAATTATGAAAACCGAATTTGTGCTTTAATGAATATCTTGAGAATATTTTCGGTTTTGGAAATTCCTTGGTGTCCAAACTTCATTGTCTATAAATACTTGAAGTTTTCCTTTCTAGCAAACTAATCCTTCGTAACAACAGACTTCCTCTTTTGTTGTTGTTACTGGTGTAGACGCCTATTCGGAGAGGAGAGTAACCTAATTAGGCGAAATCTTTTACGGCCGCTCAGTTTAAAGTCTTCTTTGGGATTGAGAAGCTCTAGCGTGTACCGTTGGTGGGAAACTAGAGAATTGCGGTTTATCTTTTGTTTTCATTGATTTGATTGACTAATGGTGGTTGAACTTTGATTGCACCTAGTTTGTTTATGCTTGAGAATCTTCTCTTCTGATATAAGATTCACTCAAACTAGTTCAGAGTTTCGACAGGGATCTTTAGACTCTTGTTAGTTCTAAAGACGATCTTGTGATAATCCATTGTTAACAAACTCCGTTCTGTGCGTGATTGATCACAAGAGATTCAAGTGATTGTGTGCATGTGTTTATTGAAGATCTAAGAAGATTTGAAGACAAAGAAGATATTGAAGATTTCTTATTTGTGGGTTCATAATCTTTGGTGTGCACAATACTTGTTTTGGTAAAAGAGGATCCAATTAATAATCGGTTTATCTTTGTGATAGATTGGATTGATTAATTGAGTAGATCGGCATCAATACAATTCTTTGTGATTAAAAGTATTGATTGCTTAATCTTAAACGATTACTTCAGTAATTGAACATAAGATAGATCTAAGGACCTGACGAAGGAGTTTATGTTAAGATAAACAGAAGAGCCTTTGTCCGACTCATATCACTTGGTTGAATAGAGTTGATACCAAACAGATTTGTTGTTCCTTTACTGTTTGGAATACGAACCAAAGGAATTGTTCCAATTACGTGACTTATTCATAGATCACGGGCATGGGAATACAGACGGAACTAGGTGAACTATAGGTTTAGTTGCTTGGTCTCAACTATACAAAATTAAGTGTAATTTTTTGTAGCGGCTTAATCCTGAGAGTATTCAATTCTGGACAAGGTCCCGGGGTTTTTCTGCATTTGCGGTTTCCTCGTTAACAAAATCTTGTTGTGTCATTTACTTTATATTTCCGCATTATAATTGTTTTATTATGATTAAAGTAAATCACACAAACGTTAATTCCTATTTACTTGATAAGTGAATCCTCTTGTGTTTGGTTAAGTCCGAACCTTTTTATCAAGTAACATACTTCGTTGTTGTATTGTCTAGATCTCGTATCCATAGACGATCACACGAAGTGTGAACCGATTAGTTGCATTGTCTCGACTCAGTCCATAGACAATCACTTTCGGAGAAAGGACTTATAGGTAGGAAAAGTTTTAGCTTGAGGTATATTTGGGTACCCTCTCGTTTTCACCAACAATAGCTAGAATCGGTTCTACCATGTATCCAAAAATAGGTAAGGATCGGTTCTACCAAGGTTCTCAACATAAGTCAAGATCGGTTCTACCGCATATCCCAAACTAGGAAAAGACCGGTTCTACCATATATCTTTACATAAGTCGAGATCAGTTCTACCAAAGTTATTACCTAGGTTCGAATTTGTCATCCAATAGATCCTCAATGAAAACCGGACCAAAACGCATATTGATTTCCTTTCGATTACGAAACAAGTTTCGTATATGTACTTCCTTTAAACATATGTAATCAAACATAGTTTCCTAGGATGAAATCACACCTATAACCAATACACAATCAAGTAACGAGTAACATTAATTACGTGGATGTCACATTTACGAAGTTCAAAAGATAAACGTTATACTTCGTAATCAAATATTCTTCTTTGACACTTTGATCATACTAAAATGATCAAGTTGTTTATGGGTGAAAACTACTCCTGCAGAATTTGGTAATTTGGGGTGTGGATGAGGAATGAATTTAAACCTTAAACAAATGCACTGCGCGGTGAGTGCTTGTAGATTCGAGAGATCAATCTGTGCAAGTCCTAGCCTAAACCAAGAAATGGCCGTTCCAGACTTGTTTCGGTCACAAAGTGAAGAAGATGGGGTTGATCTTAGGGAGGGAAGCGAAGAAGGTGTTGAGATTGTGAAGGTGTTGGCTTGCTTATGACTTGTAACAGAAAGGTGAGCAGGCTTGTGCAAGCGTGGCCTGGGTGTTGGAATACGTTTTGTATTAACACTTGGTTTTCTGTCTCGTCTGGACTTGTGTTGTTGTTTGAAATAGGGCGGAGAACCTATTTATACAAGTCATTGAGCCTTATTCACATCTCTCGTGGGAAGTGGAGGAAGTGGAGTGATGGAGTAATGGAGTTGTGCGTTGGTGATACACGACCAGCCTTGCCCACTTCTCCTGTTCATCTCTAACCGTCCATGACTTCCTAACACGTTCTTGTGATGGCGCGCGTTGCACATGCCAGTTTTGTGACATGATTGTCAGAACCGCCAGACCAATACCCCAGTATGTATCCCCGATTTTGTGACATGATTGATGTATGGAATGTGTGGATCGTGGATCCACGAAAGATAGCATGTAATGCTGAATTGAATAACTGCGTTATTCAGGAAGTCGATACTTGTGAAGTATCGTGTGTATTTTATGTAGGTACTGCATTATGGTGTGGTAAAGTGATGGATAATGACGCCTCACTAACCAAATAACTCCTGACCAGGGTTCTATAACCAAGCTCGTGAAGTTGGACGGATGAGATGATCTTTGAGACACTCACTGAAGAATCTAACTCGCGCATGTTTTTTGACAGTTAATGAATATTAGGGTTTTTGAAGAGGTGCAATAGCATCACTCTTCTTGTTTCATAAGTTTACAAATAGAAACATAGAGACAAACCGTAGGCATTGAATGGCCAGTCAGAAATTTTCTTGATTCAACATAAATATTAATACCTTGGTCGAAACCAAGCATGGAAAGGGATTTGGAGAGGACCGACCGGGCATGTGTGTCACATACAAGAAACAAGTCCTATTTAGTATAATATCAATAAGTTAACTTTCTATCTATAACCAGTAGAACTCGGCATGAAAAATAAACGAAATCCTAATTACATCACCTAATAAAGTTTGACGAATATCAAATCCTAATTAAATGTCTTCATTTGAAAATCGACACGACCCCAGAGAATTTTTATACTAAATCAAAAGAAAATCAATGGGTTCCAAATTGAAGAGGTTTCCTTTGCAATAAAATAGCTTATCCAAGTGTGCACGTCCATACCTCTTATATTTGGTCATGGTCCAACTACAATGAGGGTCTCATGTGGGTTGTATAATACCCATTTTCACCTCAGCTGTCCCATGAAGGCGCGATCTAGGCCACTCAATTTGACCAGGTAAAGTTGAGTGGTTGAGATCGGTTTGCGGCAGAAATCCATTACCGCAAAGGAGTTGGAAACCGCGTGACATCCCTAGTTTGGGCACGCGTTTCAAGACGACCCATCTTGGTCGGTCTTGGTCGATCATACCAGCGTGTAGGTGGTAGGCTGATGTTCACACCTATACCTGACTATCCCATGAAAACGTGATCTAAGCCACTCAAATCGTCAGGTGAAGTTGAGTGGTCGAGATCAGTTTGCAATTTGGGAAGTGTAACCACGCAAGTTTGGGTGGACGGTTTGGGATAGCCAGGCATGGTATGCCTTGGACGACCACGTGAAGAGATAGATGGGCCCACGGTGGTCATCTTTGGTATGACCAGGACTGTTTAATCTAATCTCGGACCCTCCATCCGTCTTAGGAGAAGATGGACGCTCATGATGCTCAAAACCCTAATTCTGGGTTTCAAATCCGCGCGTCACTCCTTGTTTGGGCGTACGAATTTGTTACAACCATGCGTGGTTGGTCTTGACCGATTGGTCAAGTGTGTAGGCGGGCCCACGGTAATCGTGTTGACATGCTCTCTGGGCCCTTTGAGTCTACATCTACACCCTCCATCTATACCTGCGAAGATGGATGGTTGAGACTGTTTTTGCGACACATGTAATATGCCGCAAACCCTAATTTAGGGTTTTCCAGTCCATAATGCTTGGTATGAACGGTTTCTTGGCAAGCTAGGCCAATGACCGACCATGCGGGGTTGGCCGTGGGTATTCCATATACCGCTTGGGGGTG
The DNA here is from genome assembly GCA_023531295.1 of Papaver armeniacum. NCBI lineage: Eukaryota > Viridiplantae > Streptophyta > Magnoliopsida > Ranunculales > Papaveraceae > Papaver > Papaver armeniacum. The sequence goes on from JAJJWW010015687.1 coordinate 71,255, forward strand.
ATGGAATTGATCCGGGGTCATCCAATCATGCTTATGGAGTTGGATGACTGCGATCGATCATATCGGGACCGATACGGTCGGTCAGGATGCTCAATCGGGCTAGTATAACACACCGAGAGGGGCTCAATCGGGCTAGTATAACACACCGAGAGTCAGCCTGTACGGGTATTTCGTACATGGTTTCATTATAGTGCTTGGAGGTTCGTGTTACTCTGTAAGAGCAACACTCAGTCGTCATGCCACACTGATAATGAGTACTGGAAATACAAGGCCGATATGAAATTCATAGAAGGGATTGTTGCCACATGCTCCAACCTGGAGGAATTTCATGTATTCACGAGAATGGGATTGTTGCTACATGCTCCATTCTTGGTGAATTAAGTGAGGGAGTATCCAACACTTATAAATGGCTTTATCTTTTACAAGATGTCAGCGCATGATTTTTCTGGTTTTTTACAAATTTAACCTTAAACGAAAATCCACCATCAACACAAGTCTAATGCTAGAGTATTAAATATAACCTCGCATGTTATGTTTTCAATCTTAAACGACTGGAAAGCAACGATCGAAATGGAAACAAGTTAAGTCAGTGTCACAATACCTCAAGTGGAAGGATGATATCTTCGTTGTAGTCGATACGTCTTCAGGTCTTCAGAGTAATACTTATATGTCTCAATATTCCTAGACTTTCTAGTCTAACCTAAACGAAGTTGGTCTATAGTACATTTAATCAAGCGACTCTAATTGAGTTTTGATACTAAAATATGAAAACCAAACTTGACATACCAACGCTTGTTGGGTTCAACCGAACAACGATCTAACAATTCTGGTATGGATGATGTTAATTGTATTCTTTGCAAGTCTCATGTTTAAGATTGACCAAGATTCTCCAGTTTTCTGAATTGTCGGGAGTTGACCTAAACTATTAACGTCTAGATTAATAGTCGAAACTTCGACAAGGTTTCAACTACGCCTTAGTTTTATATATCTCAAAAAAATAAAAAAATATTCTCTCTCTTTTGCAAGTCCTAGATTCTAGGTCCACAATCAAAAGCATACTTTTGTATATTTTGGTAAGATAAATTATAGACATGCCCCTCTTTAATCATAAAGTAGAGGACAATATTATGATTGGGCAGTCAACGGGTGCCTAACCCATTCCCATCTCGTAGTAGAATCTCCTCACCCAGACTCTCTAATAGCAGATGAACATGTAGTCATCACTAGATATTTGTTTTCCCAGGAGAATTAAAACTAGTTAATTCAGGTGACCTCCGACGATTTCTACAGCTGGCTGACCTAATTTTCGTCCCAAGCAAGAAGGAAGATTAAACATTTTATTTCATGTGGGTGGGGGAAGGAAACCTTATTGATCCTTGGTGTGACAATTGGATCTCTTGAAAATGAATTGCCACGCTAAAGGTCAATACTATCCCAGATAACAATCTAACAATAAATGATTTGATATATCATAATTGCAGAACTTGGGATTCAACAAAGTTAGTGTTGGTTTGCTCAATCCTCAAAAGAGAAGATTGAACAAGTCCCTCTCAGTTTTTAACCCACTTAATGGTAACTCCAGTAAGAATATACTTATTCTGCCTTAATTGTTAATGGTGATAAAATAAATTCTGACTTATGGACATGTGGAAGCATAAATTACCTGCAACAATTCATTTATTAGTTTGGAAAGATCTGGAATGAGCTATACTAGTCATGGAAATCCCTGACAAACTCACCCACATATCAGATTATAGTTGTCCAAGATGCAAGTTTAAATCTGCACCAATTACGCACATTCTAGTAACCTACAACTGTCTTACTAGAATTTGGAGACTAGTGAAAATACAAAAATTTCAATTCCACAACTTTTCCTTCAAACAATACGTCATATTTTGGGTTTAGCTTAAATTTTGTAAAGATGCTTCTAGCAGAACAAATAACTTCTCACTGATGCGTAATTGATGTGGTCAATTTGGACAAACCATAATAATGTAGTACATAATGAAAAATCAGAAAAACCATCTGTCGTCCTAGCTAGAGCAAAGTTAATAATGCCAAACTCGATTGAAATCCATCCTTACAAAGCATATCTGCAATCTCCTCACACAATCAGTTTATCCTTGAGTGGTTCCACCTAATGATTGGAGCAAAATAAATGTTGATGTGCTTGGAATCTAAATTCCCAGAATAGAAATGGGATTCATCCTTAGAGATTCAAATCACAAATTTGTTTGTGCGCAATCAACTTACTTGGTATGTTTTTATAAAGAAGAAGCAGAGACCCGAGCAATCAAAGATGTTTTAATGGTGGTTGTGAAGAAAAAGCTTGATCTAATCATTTTGGAGAGTGACGCCCATCTAATTCCAGTAAACAAAAAAAAAAAACTTCCATCGAAAAACTCGTTGTCTGCTTTAATCCTTAACTTTAAGTTTGTCTCTTTTGTATTTGTTAATCGTATTGTAAACAGAGTAGCTCGCGACCCGGCTCAATAAGCTGAAACTAACGTTAGCCGCATATGGCATGATAACTTATCAGCCGTACCTAGGTATGTTTCCAAAACAACTAGATCCGGATGTCAACTTATCAACCAAACTTCTCATTGGTCTTCGTATATAAAGAATACGCAGGGTTCAACTGATAACTTGTCGGTCGAACCTATAGTGTGTTTTTTTTTTTTTTTTTGAAAAAGATTGAAAATAAAAAAGGAGATTTTCGCATTCCAAAAAGATAACAAAAAATATGAATAAGAACAGTCTTGCCGTCAAGAAAATATATGGATAAATATGGATAAGGGACTTTTAGGATTGTACCTAGTGATCCTAATTTGTCTTCATTTTATATTCCTCAAAAGTTCTATGTATGCCTCAAAATACGTTTTCATAGAAATAGGACTTATGATTGGAAGCATTTTTCTCTCTTGCCAGTCAACCAAAGGCGCGTAGCATTCTGGGTGGCTTCAATTTGGATTCTCCTCCTAAACTTCTTACTCTAAAATATGCAGTATTTCTATCAAAAAGAAAAAGAGTACAGCCTCATCTACCCCTTTGTCTCCAAAAGTCTTCTTCTGCATCATACCAAAAGGTTAGCCATTGCTTTTATGCTAGCAACATTGTCAGAATTACAAACAAAATTACACAATCATAACGATGGGTTTCTAAAAATTCCGAGCCCCTAGATTGGGTCATCCAGAAAAATTCACAACCAATTTCAAAACGAAAGTTTCCAAGATTCAGTCACAAGTACATGTTTTTAAACCAGACAGCGGATAATCTTTTACAAGTTAAGGGCCTGAGCATGGTGTCGGATATGATCATCAATAAAGGTTGAAATGAAGTAGTAAGAGTGGTCGTATCCAGGCTGCAGCCGCAGCAGAAGAGGAACGTTCACTTTCCTGCAGGCCTCCTCAAATTTGTGGGCCAGGAGCTGATCGTGCAAGAACTTATCAGCCTCCCCCTGCAGGAACGGGAGATCATTATTAAGAATGGTTCTATCTAGCATCTTACCAGAACTGAAATTGTAAGGAAACATATGTATAATACTAATCCAATAAATAAGTTACAGCAGATCATGTTTTTTATCCAAGAATAGATAAGCTGAAGTTTTAATGACGAAAAAAAATGGAATAAAAGAGTTGCAAATCTCAACACTCTTACAAATGTTCTACAACAAGGAAAGTTCGCATCACAAGAATTTACTTTGATGTCAAATTTTCCTTCCAACCAAATAGAAATGATACTTCAGTGAACCTTTAGGGAAAAGAGATACCACCCTCATGCTAGAGAGACAAGAGCATAAAATCTGTATGCCATGATATAATAAAAGAAAAATCATTCTCTCACCTGATCAATCAGGATAGTGGCCAAAACATTGTTGTACTTAGAAATTAGGCAAGTGGCATCATATTCCTGCATGTAATAAAGTTTTCTTATTAATAGTATTCTCAAAAAAAATTCAAATGAGGAACTCAAATTAGTCTGATCCCGTCAGAGCTTACCTCCCAATCAGATTTTTTGTCGCCCAAATAGTTTGAGAAAGCCTTCTGACCCCATGGGCAATTTATGGGATTAACAATAGGTGCAAAGGCGGATACAGACTGAAAAACAAAACCCATGTAATTGAAAGAACACCCATAACAAAACCAAATTAGATCTACAGTAGAACAGCAGTGAAACTCCTTTGAGATAGGCTCAGAAGTAAGACCTTGTACTTATCGAGGTTTTTCAAGTAGATTGTCAAAGCACCATGCCCACCCATTGAATGCCCAGAAATGGATGCACGGGACGTATCAATCTGTTCAAAATTCTCATTCAGAACCTTAGGCAATTCCTTAACGACATAGTCATACATACGCCAGTTTTTCCATTTCTCTTGAGTAGCATTAAGATAAAACCCAGCACCTGGATGACGAGAACCATGCGACCAATAGAAGGTTAAGAAACAGAAATCCAAATCACTAGTTTCTGATATATGTTCATTTACAGCTCTAGAACTGAGTGTCAATAGTAGTTTGACAACCATTTATAAGAGAACCTAAGAAGTTACATTTGTTGTATTTTACTTAGGACCTTTATGATTTTCTTATTATGAAGGTGTAGACTTACGTTTAGTCAAGGAAATATGTTGATTCATCAGCTAAATTAAACAGCTAGTATAGTAAATTCAAAAATTTATGCACGGGATACAAATATCTTTCATCCTTAAAACAACTGTAGCACTGGATGGAGAGGTTAATAAAACTGGAAGAAAAGGTAAGCTGCAAATAATCTTAATCAAGATCACGGGAAGAATTAATGACGGAGGACATTACAATTTCAAATAACTACTTCCAACAACTAAAACATATGGAACCAGTAGCATACCTACACCAAAATCCCAGCTGTCTGCCTCTCCTTCCACCCCAAGGCCTCCTACACATCAGAATAAAACGGGCCGGGAACGTAATAAGAATCAGAGGATTCACAGACGAGATGAAACTTCACACAGTAGGTGGCGCAGATCTAAGTAATTCATCGTGGGTGCAGAATTATTAACTTCATATTTATCCCATTCATAGCAAAATTTACCGAGACTGGGTAGTAGAAGAGCTGTTAACTTTGTCAATTTTCAAACAAACTAAGAATCATGAAGCTGACGATCAATAGAAGTAGTGGGGTAGCACGCCAACTTACTTGGGGAAGTATCTGGGGCAATTAGCGCAACACCTTCGCTGGAAGCTGCACGCTGAGCTCCAGACTTGACAATAAAGTTCTCATCGGAGCAAGTTAGGCCAGATAGCCAGTAAAGTACCTGCACAATAGATGTACCCCAAAGATTGATAGTAAGCATCAGAACAAGCTACAAAAACTCAAAAGTGGTTAACAATAAAACACTCGAGAAACCATACAAGACAATGATTTAGATTGATTAAAATTATTAAATAGGGACACAGATGATGCAACCCTCCTGAGGTGATGTTTCTTCTGCTATAAATTACACAAGCCGGAGTATGAAGTAAGTTGGAAATTGGATGGATATTTAATTATACATCTAACACTTGGTATCTAAAGTCACACTCATGTGCCTAAACAACTATGAATGTCTACTACTTTTTCTCATGTACACAACTCATCAATTCAACAACTGATATGCTTTAACAATGTGGTTAGAAAATTAGTCTGACGGAGATCATAGTGTCTACATTAGAGCTGGGTGTACTGGCAGTTGAGCATTGAAAATTGGAAGTATACCGTAAGTTGTAAGAAACCCATAAGCATAGATAGTAAAGTTACAGTAGTAAGAAACCCATAAGCGTAGATAGTAAAGTTAACCAATCCAAAGGAGACTTATGGATCAAACCCATAAACTGATCTAAGGAATCATCAACATCCATAATTAACAGACAATTCGGTCTAATGGATAACAGAATCCTGAGGTATCGATTGAACTTCAATCACCGGTCACATCCTACCGCAAGTGACCAGACAATATCTATGTGGGTTAATCTGAAGGAAATTACTTTGATTAACTTCAAACTATAGCAAAATATAAAAAGTACTTGAAGCTTAAAGATAAAATGATCATGCAGCCAAAAATAGATCAGAAATAAAAAACCCTAAATGAAATAAATTAAAGTAAAGAAAAAAATAAATAAAATGGAACCCTATTTCCTAGACAGACGATTGATGGGAGAAATAATTAAAGTAAAAGGAGATGATGAATTACAGGAAATTTGTGGGATGGAGAAGGGGATGGAGGGAAGTAAATGTGGAAGGTCATGGAGCAACCCAGAGTTGGACTGAAATGCTTATATCTCTTATTGTAACCTCCAAACATTTTTGTGCTGCTGATCTCACTGGGTTTTTCCTCCATCTCTGAGTCTGCTGTTCTCAATCGGCGAATGCAAGTGAATGTTAAGTGAGTTAGGGAGTCTAATCAGGATTTCACTTGTCGTTCTATTCCTTGCACTCAAGAGTCTAGACTAGATAATATAACACGTGCTATGCTCCTCGAGGTTTACTTCGTACAATTTTGGTGATTTTTGTTATAGGGAAAGCTGAAGCCGATTGGGGGAAAGCTGACTTTTAGTCAAACAAAGTTGACCAGGAATAAAATGGGTGCAAACAAAAATTCCACTTCTCCCTTCGACCACAGATAAACTTTTCTTTTTTTTTTGAGAAAGGAAGGATATATTAAAGGAAAAAAGATATTTACAAGATATTTACAAAAGGAAGTTATGAAACTTCCAAACCAAGAAAGCTCACTAAAGAATTATCTCATAAAACAATATCTTCCCACTGGAAAAGGATTTGATTCATTGAATATCCTTTAAAGATTTCCTCATCTAATGACCAAAGATGAATATCTAGTTTCATAGCACACAGTAAATCCTCTTTGGTTTTATGTTTTCTCCCATGAACCCTTCCGTTTCTCTCAAGCCACAACTCCCAGCAGATAGCTATAGGAATTAGCTGCCATATGATCTTGAACTTCTTCGAAACTCCCCAAATATACCAACTCTTTAACAAACTTTGTAAGTTGCAATGCGGCACCCATTTCAGTTTCAGCGAGTCGATGAAATAGTCCCAGTAAAACTTAACCGAATCACATTGAAGAAAAAGATGATCTTGTGTCTCTACTTGATTGTTACACAACAAGCAAAGGTTTGAAGCAATCTCCATTCCTCTATGTTGTAGCATTGCTCTTGTTGGAACAGAATTATGCATAGCTGCCCAAATTATAAACATAGCTTTGGGAGGAGCCAACTTACTTGAAACTACTTTGTGATATTCCCATTCCTCTCCGTCCTCTGAAATCTTTGTATAAAAAACCTTGGAGGTGCAGACACCACCAATAGTATCATCTTCACCTGCAACCAATTGAACATCTCTTACCTCAAACTTAATTTCCAGCAAGTCAATTCTTTCCGCCGGGTCAAGCTCCCTTGAGAAATCAAAAATCCAAGTAGTGCCTTTCATCATCTCAATTGTGTCGAACTTTTGGTTGCTTAATTTGTAAAGCCTTGGGTATTTATCCTTGAAAGCAAAATTCCCTTTCCACCAGTCATGCCAAAACCTGACAGATTTTCCATTGTAAACTTGAATGTTCACTGTATTATAGAAATCTCTATTAGCTCTCAATATGTCAAACCACATACTTCTTCCCACAGTCTCTTTTGTTTGTAAAGGAACCAAACAAGTCTCATCAGCTTTTGTTTTTTCACAAATAATTTTCCTCCACCAAGCATTCTTCTCCTTACAGAACCTCCCATGCCATTTTGCTAAAAGTGATCTATTTATATGTCTCAGATTTCTGATTCCTATACCTCCAAGCTTTCTAGATTTACAGATCTTTTTCCATGCCACCCAACTCATTTTTCTGTTCTCCTCATCCTCCCCCATAAAAATTTTCTCATAATTCTGTTTAGCTGCTTCTCCACCGAAACTGGCAGAAAATAAACTGACAAAAAATAAGTAGCAACACTCTCAAGTGTAGTCCTTATGAGAGTAATTCTACCTGCTTTATTTAGAATTTTTTTCTTCCATGGTGCTAATTTCTTTTTCATTCTTTCAATAACTACATCCCAAATTGCCACACTTCTTTTAGTAGCTCCAATTGGCATACCCAAATAAGTAATAGGTAAAGAGTCCATTTTACAGCCCAATTCCATTGCTAGCTCTTGAATATGCTCATCTGCTCCAATACTTGTCATTGAGCTCTTGTCCAAATTTAACCGGACTCCGTCATCAATTCAAACAACAAAAGAATAACAAGTAACCTCCTAACCTCCACTGGTTGAAATAATTTAACATTATTAGTGTATCATCAGCAAATTGCAAATGAGACACCACAGAACCATTCTCACATACTTGAAATCCTCCTATTCTGTTATCTGCCACAGCCTCATCAAGTAACATAGACAACACCTCAACAACAAGAAGAAATAAGAATGGTGATAATGGATCACCTTGTCTTATACCTTTAGAAGGTCTTATGATATTAGTAGCCTCTCCATTCACCAAAATTGAAAACTGGGCTCCTTTGACACACCATTCCATCCATCTGATCCACTTCTCCCCAAAACCATTCTTCTTCAAAATAGAAAAAAGAGAGGGCCAATTGACATTATCAAAAGCCTTTTCCATATCTATTTTACATAAAATTCCAGGTTTTTTCTGTCTAAGTCTGCTATCAATACACTCATTAGCAACAAGAATTCCATCCAAAATTTGCTTATTTTTAATAAAAGCACCTTGAGCATTTGATATCAGAGAAGGCATCACCACCTTAATTCTTTCTGCCAGAACTTTAGCAACAATTTTGTAGAAGGAACTTATAAGACTCAAAGGCCTGAAGTCTTTAACAGTTGCAGAATCTTCTTTTTTTGGAATTAACTTCATGAAAGCCATGTTCAACCTCCAATCCAATTTCTCCTTAGAGTGAAACTCATTAATAGCAGCCATAACATCTACTTTCAAAAAACCCCATCAAGCTTTGTAGAACTCTATATTATACCCATCTGGCCCAGGAGCTTTGTTTGCACCACAATTCTTGATAGCAGCCATCACTTCTTCCTCTAGAAAAGGTCTCTCAAGCCAACTTTGTTGCACTGTGTCAATACTCTTGAAGTCCAGATTATCAAAAGATGGTATTGTTGCTGTATTAGCTGTGAAAAGAGAAGTATAGTACTGTTGTATTTCTTGCTTTATCACATCTTGATTGAAAACATCAACACCACCCACCTCCAGCTTTGTAATACAGTTTCTCCTTCTTTTTGCATTAGCCATCTTATGAAAGAACTTTGTGTTTTTATCACCTTCTCTGAAACCCATGACTTTAGCCCTTTGATGAGCCATTCTTGCCCTTGTTAACTTCACATTATTAAGATCAACCAAAAGTGTAGCTCTCTCTTCAATCTGATCAATGGAGAGATTAGATGATTCCTCTGCCAGGTTTAAAGAGTTAATCTTCAAAGTTAAATCATTCTCCTCCTTTCTTACATTTCCAAAAGTTTCTCTGCTCCAATTCTTTATAAAAAATTTCAAGTTTTGAAGTTTTCTGAAAAGAATAAAATCAGGAGATCCTTCAAACTGCATTGCATTCCACCACAGCTCCACTAAGTGAACGAAATCTGGATGTTTGAGCCAATGATTCTCTATCTTGAAACTTGAGTTGTTCTTGACAGAAGAAAATAAATCCAGCATCAAAGCATAGATGAGCAAACAGCAAAAATTATTCTGATCAAAGATTATTGAATCACAAAACTAAACTTCATAACTTAATACGCCATTAAAACTCACTGTTTTGAGTATGAATCTTCTTTTTTAATAGTGTAGGTGTAAATAATCCACAGATCCAGGTGGAGCAATCCTAAGTAATATTGTACCAATAATAGGAAAGATGCGAGGCACCGAATCATCTTCTTCAAAGCTTGGCGCGAGGAAAGAGACATCAAAAGAACACGTGAAGCTAGCACGTGTAAAGGTAAAGCTCGGATGTGATAGAAGAGACGTCTGTCGGACGCTAGGGTAATAAATGCTCTGACAAAGCAGTTGAGAAGATAAAAAGAATCTAGTCAAAGCAGGACTCGCGGCTAATAACATCGGGCCAGGAGGGAGGGCGGCATCGACCACACTTTAGTAAATAACCAACATCGGGTAGAAGAACATCGGGAGACGACTTCACCAAGCTCGGCTCAACATCTCGGGAGGGACGTCACTCATCGCCCGAGAAGAACATCAAGGAAGATATACTGTGGCTCACACTGTAACCTGGATGTATCAACATATTGGCTATAAATAGGGAGCCTTGTAAAGAGCTAAGGACCAAGTAATCCAGAGAGGAAGAGAGAACACTAAGAACTTTGTAGAGTGAATAGAGAGCTTGCTAGTGAGAAACACCATTTGTAACCTTGAATCAAGTAATAAGATCACCCTTTCACCCCCGTGGACGTAAGTAATCATACCGAACCACGTATATCCTGTGTTCATGTTCATCTCTTGCTTGTTTACTTAAATATTTATGTTTGAGATTCTTTGGATGTGGTAGTAGGATTTTTTAAATATACATTCTGGCGCCGACTAAGGGGACCGTATAACATCTTCGGATACCTTGAAATCAGTCGCTAAAAGAGAGAAATCCAAGCTCCTAAGTCACCTTGTGTGTTAGTTGAAGCTAAGAAAAAAACTCTTTTGGTTAGACATGCTAGTAGGCAAAGCTTGCAACTTATTCTTTGTTTTATGAAAGCGGTCTTCTTCACCTTTGAAACTTCTTGATTTAGACGTTTTGTCTTGGTGTTAAGCTGTCCTTAATAGCATCATTCTTTTTATTTTTCTGTTAAGTCGAGTTGTTAAGTTGAGTTGATAAGTCGAGTTGTTAGAAAGATTCAAAAGCTCCCAAAATAACATCTTTGATGTTTGGTAGTAGCTGAAATGAAACTTCATCTCTGTTAGAGCATTGCTCGGTCGAACTCGCATGCGTTGCTATCTCAAGCATGTTTGTCAATGTTAGTGATCAAAACTATAAGTCTTGATTTCTAGCCTATTATAGCTAAAGGTCTCGGACTAGGATAGAAAGTGTAGTTGAGCTCAAGACTCCATGGAAATCATCATACAAGACGAAGGACTACTCAAGGAACTGGTGGAACTTCATCGACTAAAAGGTATGTGGAGACTTGAACTTATCTGACACTCAAAAGTCTATTTACTCTATCTCCTATTCTTGAGACAAAAGTCGTTTTGATATATAGACTTTCATTATACACATTTGCTATTTAGAGCCGAGTTTAACTCGCCTATCTATTTCTTGAAATATGTGTTGGTAAGCTTTCGCTTTGGCCAAATTCATCTTTACCTAGTGACGAATGTCATGTTATGTTTCAATCACTTTGAAAATTGCTCTGACGAAAAATGGTCTGTGAATAACGGCTATATAACGTTCTTCGAGAATGTTTCAATGATTGAAATGAGAGTTTAGATTACATAACCATTGGTAGGATATAAGCATTGTTGTGGAAACACATATATGTATAAGTCCTTATTCCTTGAACCAAAGTTTGCGAACTTTGTTGATCAAGAGAAACGGAATGTGGCGTGAGCCAAGTCCGCGAATTGGCGGAAGTTCTCGACCAGAGAATTTATGCTGGAGTTTGTGAACTCCTTCTGTGAGCTTAAGTCCGCGAACCCAGTCCTCGAACTTGAGTAGGTTATATCTAAAATCGGTTGTTCTTGAACTCATGTTTATATAAACTAAGGAATGCTTTTGCAAACCGTGGCTATAAAGTTCATGAACCGATTCGAGTGAATCAAACCGTTTTTGCTTCGATTGTGTCTTGTGTAGTTACATAAGATCTAAGCAATTGAACAACTCTCTAACTAGTTCATTTGAGTCATTTGAACTAGTTATGGTGAAGAAGAATATGGTTGATATGAAATTGCTCATATGGCTAACCATTTGGTTAACTATTGTTGAACCAAAAAATGTCAATGTTTGGGAACGGTTACATTTGTGTGTAACAAGCTAAGGTTTCGATCCAACGGTTGAGAAATATTAGCTTGAATCTAATCAGGTTTTCATCTAACAGTGAATATTGAATGCTTTGTTACTAAGCTAACATTGATTGCAAACCATGATTTGAAAGACTATATAAGGGAGAACTCTAGCAACTGGGAAACCTAATCCCCACACCTTACGTGTGATACTAGTTGCATAAGCTAGAGTCGATTCTCCATTAACCTATGGTTTTCTTCTCTAAACCAGGTTAACGACTTAAAGACTTCATTAAGATTGTGAAGCCAGACCGATACTACTTTTCTTGTAGTTGTGTAATCTGATCTTGCTGTTTTTATCGTACGAATACAATTGGAATAATTGGCTTGAGATTTATATCTCCGATAGGCAAGATAGAAAAGAAATCACAAACACTTCGTCTCATCGTTTGTGATTCCGTAATATTTTTTTTCGCTGCGTCGATTAAGATTATTCTGAGGTGATTGATAATACTAGGCTGTTCTTCAGGAATATAAGTCCGGGTTATCAATTGGTTCCTGTTCACCTTGATTTATCAAAAGACGGAACAAAAACTCGTAGGTATATTCGTGGGAGACGGATTTATCTATTATCGTAGACTTTCTGTGTGATACAGATTTGTTTATTAAAGTCTTCGACTTTGGGTCGTAGCAACTCTTAGTTGTGGGTGAGATCATCTAAGGGAATCAAGTATGTAGCATCTGCTGGGATCGAGGCGTAGGAGCATAAGCGTACCTTGGATCGGTGTGAGATTGGTTGGGGTTCAACTACGGTCCGGATCGAAGTTAATTTGGAGTAGGCTAGTGTCGTAGCGGCTTAATACAGTGTGTGTTCAACTGGACTAGGTCCGGGGTTTTTTGCATTTGCGGTTTCCTCGTTAACAAAATTATGGTGTCTGCGTGTTATTTCTATTCCGCATTATATTTGTTTATATAATTGAAATATCACGAGGTTGTGCTTTGTTCAATCAATTAGAATATCCGACCTTATGGTTGTTGATTTAAATTGATTGACACTTGGATATTAGTCTTTGGTACCATCCAAGTTATCTCTCTTTGATAAAGACTCGCAGATTTCTATTTGCTTGAGTAAAGATCAAATCGAGAGATTGAGATATAAACTCTTTGATATACTTTTCTCTAGATTGAGTCGATTTGTCTAGTTGATTCTCTAGAAAGTATATTGGAGTTTGTCCATCTGATTCTTTGCGCGAAATATTGGGTGTGGTTGTTGTACCCCGCTTTTTCAATTGGTATCATAGCAGCAAACACGTTAAGACCTTATAAGTCCGTGTTTGTAGCGATCCGATTATGGACGAAGTCTATCTCTAATAACGCACTCTAGGTTCGAAATTACCACGATGATTCTAAAAGCTTGGATTCACCTGAGAGAATTGTCACATCTAAGTCAATATCTAAACATTCTCTTGATGTAAAAACTGTTGATTAGGAAACTCTCCTAGAATGTTAAGTTGATGTAAAAACAATTGGATGAACTTTCTGATGAAGGTGATTCAGATATTGATAGAGATGTTGATGAGGAAGTCTCATAGTATGTTAAGTTTTTGGATTCGTGGAATATGAAGAAGATTACAACTTCTCATGTCTCACCTCTTTTGACTCCTCTCTGTCGAGAAAACAAGAAATTGAGAAGATGTTACGCAGGTGTTTATTTTTCGAATCGTTCTAACGAATCGATTGATAAGCACGTAAATGCTACATTTCATACCCATATTTATATTAGTTAGAATTTGATACTTTGGCTAATAACATTGTTTTAGTGCTTTTGTAGAAAGGATAAACGACATCCTATCACCGGAAGAATAAATGGCCAAGTGTGGAGCTAAATGGCATTTGTGAGGCATGACACTGGAAAGAGACAGCTTAACCAATTGTGTGCTGCCTAGTCAACAATTTAGGTTGTGAACAACATCTGTTTTTCATCTCATGTATTCAAAGTGGTTTTGAGAACCATTTTTGAGTGTTGTAGAGTGGACCCGGTTGTTTAATGTGATTATTGGGCCGACCGAGCGAAGCGAGGGAGGACCTTTATATGGCCACTTTTTTGTAAATCTAAGTGATCAATTACCACAAAAAGATTTTGAATGGTCCATGCTGAAAAACCAAAAATATCCCTCTCTTTTAGTCCAATTACTATAACTCCTTATATATCCTATTTTTTAGGGGTATAATTGGAAAGCAAACTTTAATATAACATATCTAAAAATCCGTGCCTTGGAATTTTACAAATTTTATCTTGTTGGAAAGCTAATAAAAAAATCTATCCAACGAGCACAAACAACAATATCAAATTTAGAGTTTTTATGAAATATTCGGAGGTATTTATCATTTTAGGCACAATTTTAGAAAATTAAATGTATATTCATTATGCAAACCACCAAAGATACATAATACTTTATGTAGGAAAATTTTGGTTTATGCATCAACTAATTTTCCGTTCCAACTAATAAACCGATGTACTCCCTCCGTTTCAAGAAAAATGATATTTTAATTTTAGGCACAATTCTCGAAAATTGAATGCATAGCCATTATGCAAACCACCACAAAGGATGCATAACACATCATGCAACCATATTTTGGTTTATGGATCGACTAATTTTCCGTTTATGAAAAAGTGATACTTTCACAACCCGTTTCGGGAAAAGTGAAACTTTCGCTCCGTTTCGGGAAAAGTGATACTTTTGCTCCGTTTCGGAAAATGTGATACTTTTCGCTAAGTTTGAAAAGTATCACTTTTCGAAACGAAAAAAGTATCACTTTTTCGCGGGAGTGAAAGTAATCACTTGAACCCCACTTCACTAGTATAAGCTAAGGCGAAGTGGGGAAGTGTTGTTAGGTAGCTACAGAAATCAAAAGAAAGCCATGACGTGGTGTAGTGCTGTTGAGTTAAGAAATGAATGGAAGACGTGGATCTACCTCCATTACATTTTAAAATGAGTATCTAGCATATTCGTTTTTATCAGGGAAAGAGCAAATGCATTATTTCACTTCTCTAAGCAGACTTAATTTGTTATCTCCGTTAGTTTACAGTCATCTACCTTGGCGGAAATTGAGACTTGAATCATAGTACGGGATCAAAGAGTGGTATTGGTGATGGACTGTCCGTCGGTGTCAGCAATTTAACTACAAACTTTTTGTCTACAAGCTAATGTTCTGCAGACGTGAATGGAGAAAGATCAAGACCTGGACATGGACAACCAAGTTTGGATTTCGATGGGTATTCAAATGGAGTGATGTATTATTCATACGAGAAGAGCAGAGCTGGCTGGGTACTGACGGTTATTGGTGGGGGTCCAACGGAGATGTTTTTTGCCGAGAACTGAGAAAGGTGTTGATGTCGAGATTTAAGAAGATGGAGTGAGCTTTCAGGCAGTTGGCAGTAAAGAAGTGCTGCGATAAGTGTTGTTGCAGGTTTTGCCTCGAGGCATGAGCAGTGTGGTTGTAAATTGGCGCAAAGAAGTACAGATGGGAAGTATGGCTTGCTTAACGGATTTGTTAGCTTGGATATGCTGGTTTAACTATGAACTGTTGGCACTCGAATGGAAGAAAATGGCAGCAGCTGGAAACTCTGTCCACTGCATTTTGGGTGATTGTTCTCATGCAGAAGACTAGGGAAATGCTGATACGATGGGGTGATTAGCTAAGCTTATGCAACCGGGAAAGGCAAGAGTAAACGGATGGAGATGAGGTACTTGGCATGAATAGTCGCTGGAGTGGTTTACATGGCAAAATGGACAGAAGATGCATGGAAACAAGTTCGGCATCTAACCATTAGTGCTGCGAGAGGCAGTGACGATGAAAGCTGTTGAACAAGTTCTTGGAAGGCTACATCACTAAGATATATGAGAAAAAGGAGATGGTTTTGGGGTCGTTTATTAACCTGCAAAAGACGGAATGAAGTGGAGCTGTTACTGTTGCTTAAAGATGATGTCTTGTGAGTTGTAAACGGCGGTTGGGTGGAGAAAAGCATCAGGAAGATTGAGTTAGGTGCCTGGTCGAAGTTAGGAAGAAGTCTGGATCTCGGTGTTACATATGGACTGGGCCTAGCAATTCTGTTAGGACTGAATGGTTGGACCTCTCCAACAACAAGGAGATAAAAGCGAATAGAGAAGAACACAGGGGAGAGGCTGCGGCCATAGAGCCGAACAAAGAATAGGGTTTGCGATTTGTAGAAATTGACGTTTAGTCCCAAAGTTTGTGGGCTTTGGACGCTTTAGTCCTACCTTACATAGCCTAGTACTAGGAGATCCAAATTTACTAAATTTCAAACGGGTTAGTCCTTTTATGTACGATTCAGTCCAAAACTTATATTTTTGATCGCAAAACTACCCATCAGCTAGATTTAAAATTACTTCTTTATAGTTCAGTTAACATTTCTTCATTTTCATTCTATAGAAACAACTCTCCCGAGAAAAGAAGAAAAATCATGAACCTAGTCTCGTCGTCTCAACGAAAGTTCAATCTCCAAACCAAATATGGCAATCAAATAAACATTCGATTCAGCGTGAAAAATCTAAATCGCTGTCATTAATTTCCTTCCCGAAGATTAACTCGAAATGGAGAAGAAAAGTTGATGAGATTCAGTAATTTAAAGATTTCGAATTGAAAGCGGTTTGAAAGATAAGTTCTTATTATCATTTAATTCGAGAGCCACTCTTAATTAATCGATTTTGAATTCAATTTTAGGATTTTTTTTTTAACTGTTTCAAAAACCTAATTACTTTGACTTCGGTTCGGATTTCTTATTTGATTAATGATAAGAGTTTAGATCTATAATCACCTCATCTTAATCTTTGTTTTGAGATAAAATTTTTGATAAAGTCGTGTGTATGAGGTAGTGACTAAACCTGTCGTTAAGGTGTGAGACAAATCTACTCATGAATTTGTTGAAGAGTGAACTATAGAACTTTTAGGGTTTATGGACTTTTCTATTATTGAGATCGTAACTCTCTTTCGTTAGCTATTTAATTAATCATGTAGTAAAATCAAAAAATTTTGAGTAGCTCATTTTAGTGGTTATGTGCATCTGATATTCTGTAAATGTTTCCCTTGTATAGTCTGTTGCAAATTAAATAAAACTAGTTAAACGGTCAAAGGTAGATTAGGTGAAATGATACATTTCTTGGGAGTTTTATGTATTGACACATGTTATGCTAATGATTTGGTACTTGGCTAATGATACTTGATCCTCCTCGGGAGTATAAACTAACTGCTGACCGTATATAGGGTGGTGACAAGAAATGGTGCCTTGAAGCTAATGATGAAACATGGGATATATGGCTGGAAATTTTGTCACTTTCTCGTGTTTTTCCTTTTGGGTGCAAGGTATTTCTCAAGTAGATATAGTTTAGCTTCAATTTTGATAAAAGTCTTGTGGTTTCACATGATTCCACCAAAAAAAGGAATGTTAAGATCACCGTTGCACTTCACATCTGTTAGAGCTTTTACATTGACCTTTGCATGCTAATATGTTATGATGCCAGCGTAAATCTTGGAACCCGAAGTCAGATTGTAACACTATTTCAAGTGTCATTTCACCATTTTCCCCTCAATTTAGTAAAACCAACCACACTTGTGTATGAGGTGTGGTTGGGTGTGATTTTGTTTCATTATTTTGTAAACAATTTTAAAAAATTAGGATCATATTTTTAGCTGGAATCGCATATCTTATATTTAGGCATGACCATAAGCTCTCATGGTGCACGTTACGCACTGAGCACGAAATGATGCAAGAAATAAGGACAGTAACCAAGCACACATTTTATAAGGTTACAAGAAGGGGATTGTAGTGTGAGATATTCATCATTTTATAAGTGGAAAATGTATTATTGCTGACAATATTATTATTTGCTGGTGTTTTCTTGCATCTTGTATTCATTTGTGAGTTTCTGGTGTCCATCTTTGTACATTCTTTCTAGGAAGATTCGAAATGCTTGAATAGCAATGTAGTATAGAGCGGACAGGTTCTAAATATCACTAAGTAATGATTGCATAAGCTATAACTAGGGTGTACAAAAAATGACTCCATAAGCTTATTCTTGTGGGATTAACTAGGGTGTACAAATTGGTGCACATGAGAAAAAAATTGACTTGATAAGCTTGAGCTGCATAGATGCCTAAGTGTAAAAAACTGGTGCACGTGTAGAAAAACGACTCTGTAAGCTTATGCTTGTGTTTCCAGTTTGTGCATATTTTATTTTTGAATTGTTGCAGTGCACATAGTTGATATCGCATACTGTTTTTGGCCTCTCAATTAATTTTTTTTTTTTTTTGATATTGTGAAGATGATGAATAACAAAATATATCAGCTAATCTTGTTCTTTGATATTGGTGCACCTGTACGTTATGTAAGTGTACATATTGGTGCACCTATACGTTATCCATTTTTGCATCTTAGTTCGATAAGATGATATTATTTTGTTGGTTCATAGTCCATTTGATTTAGTTGAATTTGAGTCCTGCTAGACGATGACAAAGTTAGGGCTCAACAACGGGTTCAATTTTTATAAGGGATTCACATTCTGTTACCTAACAAGATATAATTAAAGATTCATTTTTGTGTATATATTAATTTATCATTTATCGTATTTAGCGTTTTTAATTGAGTGATGTCATTGTGGAATCTAAGGTAAAGACAGAGATGAACTTCAGTTGCAGTGCGAGCCCTCCATCAATGCCTTACATGCATGTCCACATAATAGTAATGTGGTTGAGCTGTGATTATCCTTTGGCTTTGTTTCTGTCCGGAATGTAGGAGAGGTGAGTGAACTTCATTTTTCACCTTCTCTTGTGTTTTAGAATTTCACAGGAAGGAGAAATCTGCAATCAGGAAGAAGGAAAAGTAAGCTTATAGGAGCAGTGGTGTAGTTAGACCTCAGTTTGAGTCTAACCTTGCCTCTAAAGTCATGGTAATCACTGTGTGTGTGACCTCAGTTTGAGTCTAACCTTGCCTCTAAAGTCTAAGCTTGTCGTATTAGATGCCATGTGATTCGCATTCAGTACAGGATAAATGTTTACAAGTTTGATTGTTTACTATTCTATATATGATTGTAGGTGATCTAATTGGTAACAATGAATTAGAGATGTTAGTGATTATAAGGGTATCATCGAACCTATCTGTTTGTGTTGCTAACATGCTGAAATGGTCACAGGTATGGTTTCGGGATTATAGTCGAACGAGTTGAGTATTGTGGTATCTTTTGATTGGAGCTCTTGCTTTACCTTTGTATGTGCTAATCATTTTAGGTTGAAGTTTTAGATGATTCATTTCCTTTAGATTGTTCCTACATTTTTAGGAACTTTAAATTTTGAAATGAATTCCATAGTTGATGCTAAGGTTTTCAAATGTGCATATAGTTGTAGACATGTTGATTCTTAATGTGTACGTAATTGTACACCTATTGATTGTTAATGTGTACATAGTTGTACACCTGTTGATTGTTAGCATTAAACTAGGAGTTTCTTTTGGTATCACTATATAGACTTGTCATTCTTTTGATCAAATAATCTTATGCTATAGATTTACAGATCTCTTTTAGTGATTATGAGAGATTTCATTTTAAGATATTAACTTCATTTCTATATACAATTCATAGGGAACATATTGAGAATTGACGGGATGAGATTGGGGAACAAGGTCATTGGATACAATGAACGGAGAAGCAAATACTAGTAAGCTCTTTAAGATATGGGTCACTAGCTCCTTACAGGTTTGAATAGAATCCGACTTTCAGCTCTTTAGATATTGACTTGGTAATGTGTACATAGTTGTACACATGTTGATTCTAAATGTGTACATGATTGTGCATATTTGTACACCCTATTAGTTGACGTGCACATAGTTGTACACATGTTGATCATTAATGTGCACATAGTGGTACACTGTTAGTTGACGTGTATGCTGATTTGTACACCTATAAATCTTTAATATGCACATAATTGCACACCTGGTGATCATTGATGTACACATAATTATACACATGTTGATTTCTAATGAGTGCATATATCGATTCTGGATTCGATATTTTGTTTTCTCGAATGAATTTTTCATTGGGTGCTTTACATTTAACATTATTTTTTCATCACATTGGTTGGTGTTGGTGTTTATCGTCTTGTTTTCTTTGAAATGTTACCTCCAAAAGCTTGCATTCATATCCAAGAAGGTGGTAAGGGAGGAAAAAGTGATGTAAATAAAAACAGTTGTTGATGCAAGGAAGGATTGTGCAGAAGTTTTCTTACCAGGTGAACGAGATGGAACGATTTAGATGTGGCACATGTGTTTATTATGTCCTCATCTAAATGGGTTCCCACCAGCAATTCATAGAGTAGTAACTAAGATGTACATAATTGTACACATGTTGATTCTTAATGTGTACATAATTGTACACCTATCGTATGTGTTTCTCTCTGTATATATGTGCTTGTTCTGTTTTACATGTACTTAGTTTTTGTTCGATTGTAGCTGTATTGTTGATAACTTGTGATTGTATTCTCTTTGTTTCAGGATCCTTTTGTCAATGGAGAGAAAGTCCCAGCCGTTAATTTGAATTTGGCGCCAAAGTTTTACCACCTCGAGATGGAGTTTCAGAGAACTTGTCTTATGTCAAAAACTACATGAAGGTTTGCAAAAAGCTTGTTACACATACTTAATGCCCATCATTAGTTTTGTTTGCATAAAACTACTTGAAGAATTGCTAAAAGCTTGTTGTTCTTAAATACACATACCATATGCCCATCATCCATTTTGTTTGTATATCGAAGAATTGTCTTTTATCACTTAGTAGTACTCTAGTTGTTCCGATTCAACCAATTAAATTCTCCCTGTTTGGTGGTTTCATTTTCATTTTCATTTACACGTGTTGATTATTAAAGTGTACATAGTTGTACACATGTTATTCATTTTGAAGTCTAAGAAATTAGGGAAAGCACTTGTAAATGTGTTGGATTTTCTATAGATGTGTACAAAGTTGTACACTATTGTGTTATCTCAGTAATATGTGCATTTTTGTGGTATAAATTTTGGATTTTTATACCACAAAACATCAAAAGTTACTGCATCTCTTTCTTATACCATCAAAAGTTGTCCTCTCATTAGAAATTTAGATCCTTGTAACATCTCTTAGGCAAAGATAATGAACATTCTAGGATATTTGTTGCAGCTTCAGTTCCATTTTCGAACAGTTTTATTAAAATAATCTCTGCAGACAGATGAATAAATTTAAGCTCATACTTGTAAGTTAGTATAATCATTTTTTCTGAGTTGTAGCCTGTAAGAACTGGATGGTTTATCAATGTGTTACCCAATATTCATGCTATCAGTGATTACTCAATTATATAGGCCTAGGTGAAAAATAAGTTAGAAACTGGTGCTACAGCGGTATTTTAGCTTACGAGTCACCAATATCTAGCTCCCACTTGTATAATTATTTTGTTGTTTTATTAGATTCCTTGTCGATTAAAAACTTTATGAAACAATAGTTTGATCTCTGTCTTGACCACTTTTTCCTCTTCGTCATTGTATGTATAGATGAACAGATATGAATACATCATTTCCATGTCTGCGTATCAACAAGATGCTTTCATGTGCCGGGAGCCGGCTGGGCTTCAAACTGGTATGGGAGGAGCGTTCAGTAAACCCTTGGGAATGGATAACCTAGCTCGATAACTTGTTATCGTATGAGATTCAGCCGCAGTCTACTTTTGTTATGTTGGTGTACAAACTGGTGCACCTTGTTTTGTCTTTTAATTTTTTGGATTTTTGTAGACATGTACATGTTTGTACGCCAATGTAAACTAAGATTTTTTAAAAATGAAAATTATATAGGCATATGGGTACTATTTTTGTACCTCTCGGAAAGAGCTTTCCGAATATATAAAGTTTGTGAATTTTGGACAAACGGTTCGAAAGATAAATTGTTTTTAATTGTTTTTTATATTATTTAAAATTGCTGACATCATTGTGAGTCACTTTGGACTAAACTGTAAATATTTGGACTAAATTGTAAATCAGGAAGGTTATTTATGTACTTTCAATGAAAAAGGACTAATTTGTACCTAGTTGAATGGGTCAGGACTAACTAGTATACTTGGATGGGGTTTTGGACTAAACCGTATTTTTCCCTTGCGATTTTCATTGTTCTCTTCTTCCATGTCTTGCTAGTTTTCCATGTTAGGGCGACGGATGAACTTGTAGATGTTATTTCATTTTATGTTCTAAAACAAAGTCAATTTTTAGAGCTTAATAATGTTTGAGTGTCTCATTGATGGTATTTGCTTTATAACTCTTTCATGATTTATGCCATGTATAATTCATAGTTGGATACTAAACAATCCATCCTAGACCTGATTAATCAATTTTTATGCTAATTCTTTGACTATCTATGCCATGTATATTTTTAGTGCTTCGGATATCTACTTTTAGGTCGAGACCAAACATATCTTATGAAAATTATTTTTGAGCCTTTTATTGATAAATCTTCCGTATAGGATGCTATGTGTTGCTGCCCTGTATGAGTAATATGAGACTTTTGTGATAGGATACATATGAAATCAACTCTACAATGGAATTCCCGAATCCCTAGCATGTTCGTCACCTTTGATATTTCTTTTGTCCACAACAATTTGATTCGTTTAGCTTAGATTATCCTTTATATTTATTTTCTTTGATTAGTATCAGTTAGAGGTATTTTCACACTCCTTGAGGGAACGAACCACATTTGCTGTTGTCCACAATTTCGACACCATGCACTTGCGGTAAAACAAAGTCGGTTTTCCGACCCATCATCGATCCTCAAGGATTCTGAGGAAAACTTACGTATGAAGTCACTTGAATATGTGATAATCTTTATCAAAAGTACTTTTTGTTGGAAGAGAAACTTGCAGAATCTGAAGCAAGGTTTAACTCTCAACAAATTAGTTTTGATGACAGAGAAAGCGCTTATCTCGCTCGAGAAAAACGCTTGGAGGCTGATTTAGCTGATGCTCTTGATAAAATCAAGATGTTAGAAGATGACTTGAAAAAGTTCAATACTAGTTCAAGCAAATTAACCACTATGCTAGGAGCAAGTAAAAATCATCGTGATACACGAGGATTGGGCTATAAGGGAATAGATGCTCCAAGTATTAGCAAAGAGGTAAAATTTGTCAAGGCTAGTGATTCTTCTCAACAAAAGGTTTCCACTGATGGCAAAAGTGAAATACCTTCACCAGTAGTTAAGGTTCAAAAGAGCAAAGTATATCAACCTCCAAAGTCAGCACACACGGATCGAGGTAAGAACATTCCTTATGTTTGCCACTATTGCGGAAATAAAGGTCACTGGAAAGGAGATGTCGTTTCCGTATAAGGAATGAGAAACTTCATGATGTTCTTGTTTGGGCATCACAAGAAGTTGTGAAACCAAGATCATATGTTAAGACTAATCCCCTTAACATTACAGGTTGTAACTGTCCAACCTTTAGGCAAAGGAATCAGTGTTGTAATAAATCTAGATTTGCCTATAAACGTCATACGAATCCTTTTCAAAATCGTAATGGTTATCAAAAGGATAACTTCGTAAAGACGAAGACAAGATCCGATGCTCCCAGTTGTAGAAAGACTAACTTGCAAAAGAATAGTCAATCCGATTCTCTTCCGAGAAATCTTGAAGAGAGTAATGGAAAGAAGGTTCCGGTTGTTCCTAAACGCACCCAGAAGTGGGTACCAAATAAAGTCAATGATGCTTTGAGTGCGAAAAGGAATGATCTTCCAGAAAATTCCATGACTATGGAGAAGGCAGTATCCATGATGTTGGAACTTAACAAGTTTTTTGGAAAAATGGAATTGAATGTGAAAGGTTCTAAAAGCGATCTCTTTCATGATAATCCAAAGGTCACTTGTGGTGAGCAAGAAATTTTTCACCCCAACACAACTTGATTGTGTTGTAAGTGCATCCTCATCAAGGAATGCCCTGCTATGTATACGGTGAGAGAAGCACGAGAATTGGGGCACCCAGATTATGTTCGGGATGTTTGGACTTCATGGTACACCTACCAGGTATGTATAACATCATTTAAAATCAAAATTGAGGGGTTTAAGTACGCATACCCGTTTGCATACTGCTCCAGGTCATGAAAATTCGTTTGCAAACCCGTATGCATACTTGCTGTAGACATTGATATTATGTAAACTTCTTTTGGCCGTAATTTCTTCGTCCAAACTCGGAATGACCTCATTCGTTTTGCATTCTCTTCCTATTTGAATTCTCTTTGAAATGGAGATGAGAAACCTTGAATTTGGATGAGTTAAGGTTGGTATTTGTCCGGTCTCTTGTTTTTGAGTGTTTTGCTCCGTTTCGTCGCACTTGTTCCACTTCTCCTGGACTTTGGCACTTGGATTCTAGGAGTACTACTCGTCTAAGCTAATTTGTAGCTTTTACAAGAATGTTGTTGGTGAATCACAAAGAAGGAAGTTCAAGAATGAGAAGTAGTACGCATTGCTATGGGATTCTTGAATGTTCACAATCATCCTTTGTGAACTATGGTGCATGGTCGTTAATGACTTTGTATGTTCTTCTTTGTTAAGAAAATCTTTTTATACGCCTTTGGTAGCTATTCTATGTGTAAATCCGGGCGAAAAAAATTGATTCTACCCTCTAAGGACAAATCATCTCATATGTGCATTACGAGTTTGTCTTGATACCTAGGAAACTTCTTATGAGAATTTATTCTTGCTTTTGAGAAGGATTACTAGAGTTTGGAATAGCCATTATTGTGATTACACATAGCTATGTCCAACGTTTTCATCTTCATGTTTTTAGGTTTATTGTTTTAAATTCTAAAATTGTTTGGAAGATGATTTTTGCATATTAATCTTTATGGTTTTATATATTTCAATTGTTATGGGATATGTGTGTTTGCGTCCGTGAACTATGATTGTCCCATATCTTGTCAAAAGTAAAGTCTTTCATAAGTCGATATTTATATGTTGATAAAGGAATGAATGGACTTTTGACAAATACAAAAGTTAAGCCTATATTGTCAATTATTGACGAAAGATAGGTTAAAATCTTTTTTTTCAAGGATTATGTCTATTGTTTGTCATTGTGCAAATGGTGATGAAAAATAGACCGTCGAGTGTAAGACACCTCGGCACTTGCACACTCACGTCACCCCGAGTACGAATGTCCATTCGAGTGTAAGACACCTCGGCACTTGCACACTGCCGTCGCCCCGAGTACGAATGTCCATTCGAGTGTAATTCACCTCGGCACTTGCACACTACTGTCGCCCCGAGTACGAATGACCATTAGTCGCAGATGTCAGATTCCCTACCCCTCGTGGATTTTTACGGAAATGAATGACAAAGTATCATACCTGCTTACACACCTCTCATGGGTGGTATAACTTAAGGCGTCGAACGTTCCATGGTTGAGGTTCTAGGGTTCCATCTGGTTTCAATATCTTATATGCTCCTTCTCCCACTTTCTCCACAATATGTCATTCCCGAAAGAACAACAAGAGCGACCTTAATTTCGAAAGAAAAGAAGGATTTCTTTGGACATAACAAATCACATACAAGTATGAATTTGAATCCAAAATACTCAATTAAATTAACCACAAGAACTTCATGATTAATTTAATCGATAATGCTCAACACAAGTGAACTTATGGAGACTCAAAAATACTCAATTAGATTAATCACAATAGAACCCATAATTAATCTAATCGAAATACACAACCAAACTAGTCACAAAAGTAATCAATTTAATTGGTCATACTCGACATAAGAGAATCTATGGAGCAATGACTAAGTTAATCATGAAAACAATCAACCCAATCAAAAACGCTCAAACATAAGAAGACTAATGGAGTTATAACTAAATAATCAAACAAGATGATTAAATTAGTTCAAAAATGCTCGTCATAAAGTACCTTACTGAACAACAACAAATCTAATCATAATATAATCAACTTGGTCGTTTAGTGCTCAACATAAGACACATTACGGAGCCTCACAGTAATACATAAAATATGGATTAGGGAAGATCAATTACTGCGGAATACACAAGAAATCGGGGCAGTGGCAGTGTGCAAGTGCCGAGGTAGCTTAAGGGTCCTGGTGGTTGGAAACCAGTGACCGATTGTCAAGGCATGAGTACTTGACAATCGAGCATACAACATTGCTCCCATCACAAGTGGCCGAATCACTTTCCCAGTCTAGTTGATTGATAACTACCCTGGGGATGTCGAGACATAGAATTTAGGAATGACTAAATACCTTACCACTAGATCAAAATGACAGTGATGAGATACCTCAATCGGGACATGGCATTGGGCCCGATGACCCTCCCTGTTGAGTGTGTTCGACAGAAAAGGAATTTATGCTAACTAATTAAACATTTTAATGCAGGGAATAATGAGTCTACCATAAACGAACAACAAGGCATGATCCAAGTAACACAAACGAAAATGTCAAGGAACGATAAAACAACCGACTGGCGACGCAGCACCCCATAAAAGAAAGATGTTCGAAAAAATGAAGGTGTTCAAACGAATTACAGCACAGTGCAAAGGGCATACTAGTGGTGCAACACTACAAAAAGTCTAACTATTCGTTCGGCGGAATCGACCCCGAGCTCACCTTCTTAGCAGCAAGATCGGCTCGCTTCTTCTCGATATACGCCTTCACACCCTCCTTGACCTTCACAACGAGCTCATTATACTTCTCTTTCTCCGCAGCAAGTTGAAGAGTCAATTGAGCGGAAGCAGCTTCAGCAGTAGCAACCTTCCCGATCAACTGAGCCTCACTCGCCTTTAGTCAAGTAGCTTCCTTCTCCAGAGACTCCACCTTCCCTTGCTCGACTGTAAATACAAAGAACTGGTCAGTCACGGGACAACAATATATCAGTATTAGAAGAGGCATGGAAGCAATATAACACATGGGGAAACACCTTCAAGCAAGGGTAAAACTACTTTAACGGTTTCCTCGGATTTAAGTAAACTACACTCAAGGGAAGAAATTTTCGAAGTTCACTCGTTATGACGTTGCTCGTTGAACTCATTGGTGGGAGCAATATTTCTTATGATCACTCAAACTAGCCCTCTGTCGATCATGTGATAATTGAAGACCCGACAACTGAACTCGAGTCTACTCTAAATCTTGGGATACCTGATCGAATCTTCGAAGCCTCTCTCTTAATTCTTGGTTAGACCCCTCAGCGGCATCATTTTCCTTCAAGATCCGCTTGCGATCGATGTGAAAATCTCTGATCTGAAGTCTCAACCTATCACACTGACTTTCCAAGTTATCGGCTAATAACCCTTTGTCGGCGGCAATTCCCTGAACCCGAGAGAGGCTCGCCCGAAGATTGTCTATCTCCTCGGGCACATACTCAAATCTCTGATAGCGAAGTATCTCGGCTCTAAGACGTTCGATCTCGGCATCCAGACGATCTATCTTATCATACTTATTGAAAAAAAATTGGCGAAGGTTATCGACATGGTCTAGCTCAATGTTCAACTTTCTCTTCATCAGGCGATACTCCGAAGCAGCGTCTGCATCTATACTAGATATCTCGGCTAGGAAGGCACTACTAAACTCAAGATATTGGCACTACATGATCAATCATAGATACTAAAGTTTTGAACAAGTACCTTTGGCTTCGGCTAGCTGCTTCTCCAATCCTAGGGCTCGTTCCTGCTCCTGCTACAACTGGGCACGAAGACTCTCCATCTCCGCTAAATCCTTCTGCCGAATAGCAGCCTCCAACAGTTTTCTATTGGTAGCCTGAGGAAATTACCTTTCACGACATCAATAACCACTCCCCATCAAAAATACGCAGTTTAGGAAAGACGACTCACCATAAGGTTAAAGGTGTCCTTTAAACCGGCAGCATAAAGGGGCACAACATTGATCATTTCCTCGGCGGTATAGGTACTAAAATCGGGAGAAGTAAGAGCCCCCAGTGAATTACACACTGGGCCCGAGAAGGTGAAGAAGGTATTCCCACTCGAACTCGGGGTAGGGGAAACATGGGGCAGATTCTCCAACAACTCGTTCCCAGGAACAACATTTTTTCCGCCAGAATATTCCTCTATCTGCTTCGGCTCTTCCCCCCCGCCCAAGACATCAAATTCATCCTCCATACCAAAGATTTCCTCGTCATCGTCATCATCAGACATCACAAAAAAAATACATCGGTTATGGCAACACCTTTACCAGCAGATGACCTAGTAGGCTGCTGGGGCATTTTTTCCTTGGGGCAGACTCGTCGCCCTTTGACTCTTTACCCTCTCCATCGGGATTACCACCTACAATGGTAGATGAAATATCAGAAGGTTTCTGAGGCAACTTCCTCAGGAAATGAGATAAGGGTAGCCGATCATCGGGATCCTCACCATCTTTCGCCGAAGCACCTACTACCTCTCCTTTATCAGCTCTCGACTTCTGCACACGAGTCATCGTCAGATCCATTCAAGGCAACAAATAGGTGCAAGTACATGTACTGAGAATAGAGCAGTATATTTATTACCTTCCATGTCTCCTCCTCGACTCCTGCGCTAGGACCTCTATCCCTCTTCCGACGGGTTGGAACCCTAGGTTGACTACTCTGGGACTTAGGCTGCAAAAATACGGACAGATTAAAACATTACCTTACTGGTTACCCGGGCCGACTAATTAAGCAGATGAAATAACTTACCCGATCAGCATTAACTACCCAGAAGGGATAAGGCTCGGCGGGAGGTGGAAATTTGCCACTTAAAAGAGGACCACAAATAGCGAAAGGAACCCGATCCCGGGCGGCATCGCTAGTATGTCGGGCATGCTTGTTAGAAGTCGTTCCCCCCCTCAGGGTCCTCATCCAACATAAATTTCTTAAAACCCCCAGTCGGAATCTTATTGCGATGAGGACTAGCAGCAAAGCCGACAAGATCACCATTGGTAGCAGTCCCGCTTCGATAGTTGCCGACAAAACTGGCAGAGGTGTAGTCGCTCGCTTGAGAAGGGTCGTAGGTCGACCAAGGAGTAGGAGAACACTCGCCTCTTCCCTGCCTTTCCCATTCAGCCATAAGGCGAAAGGTGTTACCATTCCACTGAGCCAGAGCACGAGACGGACGGATCTGAGATAAGACTTCATACATGAAAGGACGGTTCGGTTCGTACAATGGAAAGCGTAACCCAAGCTCTAGCTGACCCTTAGTGATAATGGTCACCTCGGCCGAGTGAGGAAACTTTGCAACTTCCTCCTTCTTCAGAGTACCTTTCTGGCCCGACAAGAGTCTGATGTCATAACCATGGAGGTTATAATCATCCTTCAGTTGTTTGATGAACTGTTCATCCATCAAATCTTTGGCGACTTTCTTGTCATTCCTACATGAAAATGGAGGAGAACCATCAGAAAAGATAGAGTTAAGAGCGCGATGATCATGGTGCGAAGGGCTGTCAATAATAAACAAGGAATCAAGAGGAACGCCATCATCATCATAAAAAGTATAACTCACACACCTCTTCTCAGTCATGGAGGGAGTTGAAGAAGCCATTGAAAAAATGGAGGAGAGACGTGAAATGGAAAATGTAGAAGAAAACGACAGACGGCAAGAATCACAGCAGCGGCAAAAGAGAAACAGTAGTAAGATCGAAGGAAGAATAGGGTTTTTAAAAGGAAAGCGGGAGATATAGGTTACTCAAGCATCAGTTGAAGAAAAAATGGCAAAGGGAAAGAAGCAAAGAGTGTTGTTCTTTTAAAATGAGTAAGTGAAAAACCAAGGGTTTATCTGTCGAATTTATAGTCCCAACAATTGCAACCGGGAAAAAATGTAACATGTCATAAAGACGAAGATAATGGGGAACATCATGGCGGAAAATACGGCATGCCCAGAGACGTGGGAGGCGAAGCGATTTCTTCCCCTCGTGTCGAACATACGAGTGAAAGAAGGTCATAAATGTAGGTGTAAATAATCCACAGATCCAGGTGGAGCAATCCTATGCAATGTTGTACCAATAATAGGAAAGATGCGAGGCACCGAATCATCTTCTTCAAAGCTTGGCGCGAGGAAAGAGACACCAAAAGAACCCGTGAAGCTAGCACGTATAAAGGTAAAGCTCGAATGTGATAGAAGAGACGTCTGTCGGACGCTAGGGTAATAAATGCTCTGACAAAGCAGTTGAGAAGATAAAAAAATCTAGTCAAAGCATGACTCGCGGCTAATAACATCGGGCCACGAGGGAGGGCGACATCGACCACGCTTTACTAAATAACCAACATCGGGAGACGACTTCACCAAGCTCGGCTCAACATCTCGGGAGGGACGTCACTCATCGTCCGAGAAGAACATCAAGGAAGATATACTGTGACTCACACTGTAACCTGGATGTATCAACATATTGGCTATAAATAGGGAGCCTTGTAAAGAGCTAAGGACCAAGTAATCCAGAGAGGGAGAGAGAACACTAAGAAATTTGTAAAGTGAATAGAGAGCTTGCTAGTGAGAAACACCATTTGTAACCTTGAATCAAGTAATAAGATCACCCTTTCACCCCGTGGACGTAGGTAATCATACCGAACCACGTATATCTTGTGCTCATGTTCATCTCTTACTTGTTTACTTCAATATGTATGTTTGAGATTCTTTGGATGTAGTGGTAGGATTTTCTACATCTACAAATAGTATTACCGGTCAAATCACTATCAAAAGAAGGATAGTGGAGAAAAAGATCTAATGCGATTATAGTGGTTTTAATGTTATTGTTGTTAACGATTACAACAGAACAAACACCACCATGAATGTATATAAGCACTAGTTCTCTGATGAGTTTAATGCAGAATCCTAAAGGTGTGAAGTTAAAGTAAACCTAGCATGATTTAATCGCCGACGTATTTTTTCCCATACATATCGAATAGTATTTGTACCCTAATTATTAATTATCGGGATTGAGAAGAACAAATTCATACTATTTATTGTTATTGATACAAATAAATTTACACTATTAATCTCAATGTTTTGGGAAAAAAATTCTATATGATAGATAAAAGTAGAATGGTGATCAATCGCAACCTGAGAGAAGCTATTGATTAGAAAAAAATTATAATGTTGATATGTACACGACGGTGCTGAATTGTTGGTAATGGTGATTTTGACTGGCATCAAGAGAAGATACCTAAAAATTAGGGATGACAATTATCGGTTTGGCTATTTCTCCCCTTATTAACCTGGCTAAATTGGGGCCTATGCCACTTAATTGGGGCCTATAGCTACATGACAAAATAGGGTCATTAACAAGTAAAATGAGATACCCCTTAACCAATTATTTTAGTTAATGACAAATTTACCCTTGATTAATTAGTATTAATTTGGTTGATTAATAGATGTTAAATTTTGTTAATCTAGAAATCAACTAAGTTGATTCATCACCGAAACATTTCAATTTTTTTTTTTTAAAAAAAAATCAATCCAGAATCGGTGGATGTTCATATATTCGTAGTCCGATTCTGGGTTGATATTCTTTATTGATGATGAACACCCAAAATCGGTAAACATAAACTCATATATAGCCCGTTTACAACAGAATCGGTATACATGTCCAAACATATGAACCGATTCTGGGTCTCAATCTTCTTGAGTTTTTGAGTCAATAGTAAATGATTTCTCCCTCAATCAATTAATGAATTGATTGTTGGATATTTTCAATAACATGGAAAATAAATGGTTTTCGTTTTCTGGTTTGCCGCTACAGCGGGGGAGTGTCATGTGCCGAATAAACACAATGGATGTTAGTTGGAGATGAAGAGGCACCTCCAAAGGGTGTGATGGTTTAAAAAAGACATACCCATTCCCATTAGACACTATTGATGTCTTTTGGTAGTGAAGAGGCATCTCCAATAGGCATGAGATCCCTATAAGTAGTGATGATTTGTTTTCATTCATATAATGAAAAATATAAATGACTTTCTGTTTTCTCTTTTCTAAGCATCATCAGAATCCTATTCTTGTGTGTTCTTGGTTGGGTCAAGGGGTACAAACCTTGAATCCAATTACGTTGTTATAGGGCTTCATTGTATCCTGACGGCAATATTTCGCATACCTGTTGTAATCGCCAATTGATATTGGGAGGGTATAAATAATTGTCTAAAAGAATCTTAATCGAGCCTTGAAGCCGGAAGTATAACATTTCTCTTAAGTGTTTCATCCTCTCTTTTAGCCCAAAATTTCCAATAGTTTTAGACAATTATTTCTCGAACAATGGAGGATGAAACTTCAACCGGCTCACACTGTGAAATTTTCTACATGTACTTGCTGATGTTTGCAACAAAGGTTTCCTTATGTCGTCATCGGTGTGATATATCTGGGAGATGATTAGTATCCAGGAAATACGACAAGATTGTGTTTTTACGGAAGGAAAAGAATGTGAACAAGCATGTTACGTAAGACCTCGGCATGGTTGCGATCTATAACCAAACAGATAAGTCTTTATCTTTCTCTTTCAGTGTTAAATTTTGATCCGTGATGCATGCATTCAAGATTTATTGAATGTCTTAGTCTAGCATGCATGATGTATGCCGTTGCATACTATTGAATCTTCCATGAAAAGGCGTGTGGCTGACTGTTATTTTGTGAAGGGTTTCCTTGTCTAACCGTTTCGAGATTAGATACACACGTCTCTTCAAGAGACACATCCATCTGTTCGATTATCTTCTAAAACTGGGTACATTTCTCGCTCTAAGAATTCTGTCCATTAGAGAAGGCATCATTCATTAATTTTGATGATTCAAAAATCACCAATAAATTTGATGCAACGTCATTAGTTGACAGATCCCTTGTTGATTATCACTCACTGTCACTGAAATTCGTAAGTACTCTATGTGTTTTTCTTTTAATTATTTTCATCTTATTAATTGGAGAAATGCGCGAGAAGTAGTCGAAAGAATGGAAACTGTAGTTGATATTTTCTCCACTACACACTTCTCTTAAATATCGATTGGAAAGATCGATAGGGATTTCCCCACTAGTATCCGTTGGTCAGAAAGAATGCTACAGCGCATCATTCTAATATTTGTTTTTGATTTGTCAAATCTCTGGGTTTCCAAATTTGTGTCCGGTCGTGTCTAGGTTGACATGAATACGAAAGCATTGACCCTTGGAGAACGGATAATTAAATCGATCGTTAACAAAAAAATTTTATAATGATCATGAAATGTGGGGGAGAAGAGATTGGTAGTTTAATTAACTGTTTGTGAGTATGATCAGTAATTTTGGGTACGTCTGTGTTTGAGGCCGTACAAGGACGCAGAGTGTCTGATGGGATAAGTAAAGGATCTACCATTAGTGGATCTGAAAATATTTATCTTATTATGATGAGTACTGGCATCAAAAAGGGACGAATGGTATACCAGTTAAATGCTAATGGCCAGTCCGGTTAACCTTAATGGGTTGGTAACATCTCAGTATTATCAGATCAAAATGATTCATGATTAATTAATTATCATGAAATATGGGGAAAGCGGAATGAGATTTTCCCTTGATGTTTTGATTCGGTTCGTTGGAATCAAGGAAAACTTCATAGCAGTCTCGAATGGATAAATAGTTGGCTAATTAAGGTTTTGGAATTCGTTTCAGTACGTACGTCTTAACAGAGACATTGAAATGAATTAGATATTGGTTAGTCAAAGAAACTTGCTGTATGAAACTTACTTAACACAAATCATAGAAGTGTTAAATGATACATAATTTTGGTCGCGTGACATTAGAAAAGTATTGTCATGAATGCTCTAAGATTAGAGAACCAATATGGAGATCACCAATGATTGTTGAGACTACAATTTTTGGTACGGGTATAATTCTTGCGGTAGGAATTATAAATTTAGAAGTCTGAAATCATAATTCTTTCATTAAGAATTATATGGTTCCAAAATCTGGAAATTGGCATGTCTTAAATGACATCGAAAGGAAAATTCCGGTGAATATGTAACGTATTGGAAAATTGGGCGTGCGACCAAATGTCCGATGATGAGGTGTTACGATATTACCGATGCGTAAATATGGACATTTGCATTACATTATGTAAAATGTTAAATAGACATGGTCTATGTTTTTTGGGTATAAATTTGTAGAAGATTGGGCATGAGTAGAGGAGTTACTCATCGTGATAATATGCTTGTTGAAATAGCAAGTAAGTTGCCTACAAATTTTCTATGCCTCTAGTGTATGCAAGTCTATAATGACTTCTTGTGAATTAACTGTAAATGTTAATTAGGATCACTAGAGAAGTTACAATTATTTTGTAAAATCAAATAGGAACATTTTTAATAATGTTTTTTCGGAATTGATTGCATGAGTAGATGCAATTAATGGGGAGGAATGGCTTAGAACCTAACTTGTAAAGATCCCATAATTTGGAAGAAGCCATCTCAAGGAGTCTTGATTATTTGTGAATCAAGACTATGATCTATAACGTCTCTTAAAGACTTATAATGAAAAGTCAAGACATGCAAGTCTTGGACATTGAACGGTAAGTCATTTACTCAAGAAGGGAGTAATTGCAGTTGACCATTGAAACAGAGAAAAAACTTGGCAAACTTATCATGAAGAGTCTCCCAAAGGAAATGTATTCAATGAAGTATACAGAAATGGGACTAAGGTCTGTGAAGGAAGGTTGATCACCCATAGCAGAAACCCAACCTATGTTTTGAAAAGGATAAACAAGGTTCAATGTGGTACCAACAAGCTATGGATGTGATTATGGTGCACTAAGTAAAAACTTCTCATTTCTGTTTAGTGCAGGGATTCTGCAAGAAAAAGGGATGGATGAAAATCCTTAATAAGTCTAACTTTTATCACAAGGTGTCTCGCAGAAACACCTTCGAGACTTACCTATATGAGTATGGAAATCAGGCCGTTTCCTAAGAGAAGAAGACCATTCTCTAAAGCAGACTCATGAATCCAGGATATAGCACATGGCCATTAACGTGCTACAGAACACACAATCTCTGAAATCAGTATGTGTGGAGATTCCGGTTTTATCACATGGGGTACTTGGTTCAAGACTAGTTTCACCACTGAACCTCGATAAGGCTTTGAATTTCTTGCACTAAGTGAAGGTTCAAATCCAAAGGATACCTATCATTTATGTACTGTTTTCAACGATGATGCAGCCACTCCGGTTTTGTAAGTTTTACTTTATTTTTTTTTGGTTTTTGAAAATAGGGGGAGATTGTTAGATATTTTCAATAACATGAAAAATAAATGGTTTTCGTTTTCTGGTTTGCCGCTACAACGGGGGAGTGTCTTGTGCCGAATAAACACAATGGATGTTAGTTGGAGATGAAGAGGCACCTCCAAAGGGTGTGATGGTTTACAAAAGACATACCCATTCCCATTAGACACTATTGATGTCTTTTGGTAGTGAAGAGGCATCTCCAATAGGCATGAGATCCCTATAAGTAGTGATGATTTGTTTTCATTCATATAATGAAAAATATAAATGACTTTCTGTTTTCTCTCTTCTAAGCATCATCAGAATCCTATTCTTGTGTGTTCTTGGTTGGGTCAAGGGGTACAAACCTTGAATCCAATTACGTTGTTATAGGGCTTCATTGTATCCTGACGGCAATATTTCGCATACCTGTTGTAATCGCCAATTGATATTGGGAGGGTAGAAATAATTGTCTAAAAGAATCTTAATCGAGCCTTGAAGCCGGAAGTACAACATTTTTCTTAAGTGTTTCATCCTCTCTTTTAGCCCAAAATTTCCAACATTGATGACCAACCAATGATTAGTTCCCCAACGAAGGAATGCCTAAACAAAGAGAGAAGAGAAAACTAATGATGCTATATAGGTCAGTGTGAAAAACGACAATGAAAAAGTGGAGAAATCGCTGAACCAATGTGATTGTGATTCAAAATGACTTTTCCAAAATGAAATGGTTTTTTGGTTATAGAGAATGAAGACAAAGAACAATTAGAATATCAATAAATGTATATTTGTGTGACCACATAGAGTTGTTAGAATCGGCCAATCAGAATCAATTTGTACACAAATTATGGATTTGGAAAAAAAAAAGTGAGTTCTCTGTTAGTTTTAGTGCACATAATCGGATCACATTGAGATGAACATATGCC
Source organism: Papaver armeniacum (assembly GCA_023531295.1). NCBI lineage: Eukaryota > Viridiplantae > Streptophyta > Magnoliopsida > Ranunculales > Papaveraceae > Papaver > Papaver armeniacum. The sequence goes on from JAJJWW010015687.1 coordinate 107,375, forward strand.
GATTCTGACAAGGGAAAAAAATAAAATTACTAGAATCAGTACATATGTACCTTAATAATTCCCGATTCTTATAATCGGTCTTTCTTGGCATGGACAAAATCCGTTTCTAAATAGAATCGGTTCATAAGTACATTGACGTAAACCGATTCTAATAAACCCATAGCATTTTGATTTCAAAAAAATCGAATTTTGAGTGATTGCATGTTGCTAAAACCTAATTTAGGAGATTGGGTTGCTAAAAAGTATTTGATTCATGCCATTTCATCTGCTTCTATGACAATCGAAGATGGTTCGTATTGGGGGAGAAGAAGAGAAGAAGAATTGGTTGGAGATGAAGATGGAAATGAATTTGATTTTGATTTAAGTTTTTAGTTTTTAATTTTATGATTTTTATTTTAGTTTTTTAATTTTGATTTTAGTTTTTTTTGGAGTGATAAAAGAAAGAGAAAAAGACTTTTCATTAACCAGAGAGAAGAACCCCATTACATAGGTTTAGTGTTCTATTTATACAAGTAGAAGGGAAAACCCTAGTAGTCTAATGGACCGCACATCCATGGGCCATAGGCCCTATAACACTCTCCCTTGTGCGGTTCAAAAGCGGAACTTCAATGTGTTGCCTCGTTAAAACCTTGACAAGGAAAACCCAATGGGACAAAACCTTGACGAAGGGAAAAGAGTACAACGTGTTGATAAAGCTGGCCACTTCTCTTCAGAAAATCCTAAAATATAAAAACCCTGTGGGAAAAAGATAATCTCAACTGGGGAGTCATAATCCTGGTGTTGTTGTTGTCTCATTAAAAAACTTACCGGGTAACAAAACCCATTGGGACAAAATAAACTCGGTAAAGGGAAAAAGAGTTCAACAAACACTCCCCCTGATGTCGACATCATATCATTAGATACTCCCCATGATGTCGGCATCTCCCCCTGATTGCAATCAAGGGAGTTCGGACAATTTCCTTAGTCCAATACTCTTTACGTGTTTTTCAAATAAGGACTTAGGAAGTGACTTAGTAAATAAGTCTGCCACATTCTCATCAGACGGTACTTTGTTGACTTGAATGTTTAAGAGGCATTATTGTTGCTGATTGTAAAAGAACTTTGGTGAAATATGTTTCGTATTATCACCCTTGATATATCCTTGCTTCATCTGTTCGATACAAGCTGCATTATCTTCATAAATGCATGTTGGCTCTTCAGTGGTAGAATTCAAACCACTAGTCCCTCGAATATGTGTAATGATAGACCTTAACCATATACACTCACGAACTGCTTCATGTAGGGCAATGATCTCCGAGTGGTTCGTGGAGGTAGCTACAAGAGTTTGCTTGGTCGATCTCCAGGATATTGCTGTGTTCCCTATGGTGAATACATAACCAGTTTGGGATCGAGATTTATGTGGGTCAGAGAGGTACCCAACATCAGCAAAACCAACCAAAACATTATTTGGGGTTTCAGTGTAGGGGGTTGCTTTAGCAATCCTCCTTTCGTCCTCATAAGGATAAAATAGACCCATGTCAATGGTTCCTTTAAGGTATCTAAATACATTCTTTATACCATTCCAATGACGATGCGTTGGCGCTGAGCTATATCTAGCTAACAAGTTCACTGAGAATGATATATCAGGTCGAGTACATTGTGCTAAGTACAATAATGCGCCTATTGCACTTAGGTAGGGAATTTCAGCTCCCAATACCTCTTCGTCATCTTCCTTTGGACGAAATGGATCCTTTTGTACATCTAAACTTTGACCAATCATGGGAGTGCTAGCAGGATGCACCTTGTCCATATTGAATGTCCTGAGTATTTTATGGACATATGAAGACTGGTGGATTAGTATTCCACAGGCTCGGTGTTCTAGCTCAAGTCCTAGACAAAACCGAGTTTTCCCAAGATCTTTCATCTCAAATTCAGATTTCAGGTAGCTTACGGTTTCTCTTATTTCATCAATAGTACCTATTATGTTCATATCATCAACATAAACAGCTATAATTGCAAATCCGGAACTCGTTTTCTTTATAAATACGCAGGGGCATAACTCATTATTTGTATATCCCTTCCCAATCAAATAATCACTTAGACGGGTATACCACATCCGTCCGGATTGCTTTAATCCGTAAAGTGAGCATTTCAACTTAATCGAAAACGCACTCCGTGGTTTAGAGTTACTTGATTCGGGCAGTGGAAGTCCATCAGGCACTTTCATGTATATCTCTGAATCTAGATCCCCATAGAGATATGTTGTAACCACATCCATAAGCTGCATTTCAAGTCCTTCTGAAACTACCAAGCTAACTAAGTAGCGGAACGTTATGACGTCCATTACCGGAGAGTATGTTTCCTCATAATCAATTCCAGGGCGTTGTGAGAAACCTTGCGCCACAAGGCGAGCCTTATACCTCAAGACTTCATTCTTCTCATTACGCTTTCTGACAAATACCCATTTATGTCCTACGGGCTTTACACCTAGTGGGGTTAGTACTACCGCACCATATACCCGTCTCTTTGCCAGTGAATTTAATTCTTCCTGGATTGCAACTTCCCATTTAGGCCAGTCTGCTCTTTTTTGACATTCTGCAATAGAGTGTGGTTCGATGTCATCGTGCTCAATGATCTCTTGAGCAACAGTGTATGCAAATACATCATCAATCTGCGTTGAGGATCTTTCCATCAATACGTATGCACTCTCATAATCCATAGAGATTTATTTGTTCTCTGGAATCATTTAAAACATCGGAGCGTCCTCCAGTATTGATTCATGGACATAACTATAATCAGAGAAAATTTCATGAGAGGGATTATCTGTATTGATGATAAATGGATCGGGTTGTGCCTTACTCACTCTTTTCTTCCTTGGGTAAGTATCTATCGAACCAGGTGGTCTTCCCCTTTTCCTTTGGGGAGCCACGGCCTCAGCTACACTTCCACCAAGTGTAGGTTTGACACCTCTATATAAGGTGCCTTTTCCCGTATTAGGGATTTCTAACCTTGCAGGCACGTTTGCAGCTGGTTTGTGTGATCTCGTCACTTTAGAAATATCAGTGAATGCATCAGGCATTGAGTTTGCCACATTATGAAGATCAATAATTCTTTGCACTTCACTTTCACATTGTAAGGTGCGGGGATCAAGATGAGACAAAGTGGGGACACACCACGATAATTCCTGTCGTTCCCTTAGGAAATCCTTTTCCATACCTCCCCCTAACGACGGGAAGGTTGTCTCATCAAAGTGACAGTCCGCAAATCTAGCGGTAAAGAGATCGCCCGTCAAAGGTTCCAAATAGCGGATAATTGTTGGGGATTCATATCCAACATAAATACTTAATCGTCTTTGGGGACCCATCTTAGTACGCTGTGGGGGCGTAATAGGCACGTATACAACACAACCAAAAATGCGTAAATGTGAAATATCAGGCTCATATCCAGTTACCAACTGGTACGCAGAAAAATGGTTGGCTAATAGTGGGTCTAAAGCGAATAAGTAATGCTGCATGCAATATGGCGTACCCCAAAATTAATAATAGGCAGGTTGGAACGCATAACCAATGCCCTAGCTATCATTTGTAACCTTTTGATGGTAGCTTCTGCAAGACCATTTTGAGTGTGTACGTGGGGTACAGGGTGCTCTATGTCAATTCCGATAGACATACAAAAATCATCAAATCCTTTAGATGTAACTTCTCCAGCATTATCAAGTCTGATAGACTTGATTGGATAATCGTGGTGGTGAGCCCTCAAACGTATAATTTGTACTAGGAGCTTTGCAAAGGCAGCATTTCATGTGGACAGTAATGCAACGTGTGACCAACGGGTCGAAGCATCTACCAGAACCATAAAATACCTGAATGGTCCGCACTCTGGATGTATAGGTCCACAAATATCACCTTGTATTCTTTGTAAAAATGGAATGTTTTGTTTTGTATCTTTAGCATAGGATGGTCTCGCTCCTGTCTTTGCTAAAGAACAAGCTTTGCAAAATGAGTGGTGTGCTTTTGATAAAGTCCACGAAGTGGAATGAGAAAGAGGTTGCACATCAGTTGCTTTAGATGGCAGTGGCTGGAAGACGTTGTTACTTTGCGTTGTAACTGCCTCTTGTCTCATTTTACTTTTCACTCGAAAGAAAGGATGTCCGTGTGAGTTCTTTAAAACACGGATCATCATATCACGACCTAGGTGCCCCAAGCGGTCGTGCCAAAGCTTGTATAAGTCACTGTTCAACAGTTCATCGTTGGTAACAACATGTGATTCGATAATCCGAATAGTAGTAGTGTACAGACCACTAGAGTGACTCATTAATTTCTCTAAAATGCGTTTTCTTCCACATGTATTAGAGATAATATTTATATATTCAATTCCATTTTCACAGTGAGTTTCCAAGTGATAACCATTTGCACGGATATCTTTGAAACTCAACAAGGTACGGTTAGCTCTAGGTGCATATAGAGCTTCTGTGACTTTAATCATTGTGCCATTTGGCAACAAAAATTGAGCATTACCTTGCCCAATGATCACTTGTGATGATCCAATAATCGTAGTCACAGAGGATTTATAAGGAATTAAGTCAACAAATAATTGCCTATTTCTTAAAATAGTGTGTGTGGTGCCACTATCAGCTAGGCACTCAATCTCTTATGAGGATGACATTCCTACAAGTAAATGGTACTTCAGAGAATTCGGTCACATAATTCAATCATGCAATAGATTATCACAGTAAAAATTAAATCCAAAGCATAATTAGTACCCATAAAAATTAAAAACCATTGATCCATCAACAAAAAAATGATAATTTAAGACTACCTAACATAGTTTAAGTCATCCAAAGAAATATTTAAACCAAAGTCTGCTAAACCACAAAGCAAGAAAATAAACAAGTTTTTAGGTTCAAAGGATAACTAAAACTAAAAATACTAAAATAACAATCAATCAAAGTCAGGTGTTTCCATAAGGGCATGGTTCTTGTTGCCCTGGAAATCTGAAATGGTGAAATTGACATCTGGGGCGTGATCATGTTCTTCCACACAGTGAGCTTCTTGATGTATAGATTCCCGGTACTTTTTGTAGTTGGCTGCTACTTTGGCACTAGCTTTGCATTGTTGGTACCAATGTCCAGAGATTCCACACCTATAACAAGGTGCATTGTCATTCTCGACCTTCTTAGACATGGAGTTCTTATGTGTTTTTTCAACAGTGTTGCCCCTACCACTAGGTCCAGAAGTAACATCTCTAGACCAGGTATTTGAATGGCCTCCACGCCCATGGCCCCTTCCAGGATGACCCTTTTGTCCTCTTCCACGTGGGTTATTATCCCCACGTGAGTATGGAGCATGAGAATATGAATCAGCATTTTTAACCCTCTTTTCTTTGGGGTGTTTTCCCTTGTTATCCTTGCCATAGTTAGCCTCGGGAATTTTCTTCTTCCCGGGGGCTCTAGCATTGTTGTTTGCTAGAACTTCATTGTGCCTTTCGACCACCCGCAATAAGTTGATCAACTTGCTGAAAGTTGTTATTCTCTTGTTATCAACTTCTATGCGGTATTGGTTGGCTAGAATAACAAATGACAAAGGGAAAGTAGACAATGTCTTTTGAATCATATCTTTATCAGTAAGTTTTATCCCACATAAATTGAGTTGTGCTTGTAGCTTAAGCATATCTCTTTGGAAATCACCTACCTTCACATAATCAAGAAAACGAATGTCATTCCACTGTTCATTCAACCGTGGGAGAAGACAATCCTCAATGCTCCTAAAACGGCTTGCTAATGCATCCCACGGTTCTTTAGGACACATCATGTGTTGGTATCCCCAAAGGAGATTAGGGTCAATGTGTACCTTCAAATATCGAAGGGCTTCACCTTTTCTTGTTCGATTCTTTGGGACAACATCTTTGTCAGTAGAGGGTATGATGGTGTGGGTGCATTCTTTTGCCACAAAAGCGATCTTCACATCAGCCATCCAACGGTGATACTCAAGTCCATCTATGCCCAATTGTGCAAATTCTTGTCGGATATATTCCTTCTTGCTCATCTACATAAGGCAAAGTTAAAGGACATTAGTATGACCCATTCCGATACTATACTCCCAAATAAACCAAGTTTCTTTATGGATTGGGGAAACCAAATCTCTTTATGGTTTTCGTTGGCGACCCAGTCAACAATCAAATATCAACAGAGTTTTCAAGGTTTACAAAGCAAGCATACATAAAAAAAAATTTAGAAAAAAAATGTAACAGTACAAGTCATAATTTTTTTTTAGTCAATCTAGAGTCAGACGTTGCAAACGTTATAATTAAATGAATTAATGATACAAATAAATACACATGCATACGTTAAGCATAGAATTAAAAACAAATTTATTATTTTAGTATCAGTATTATTATTATTTAATTTTCAGAAAAATTAGTGGAGACAACTAGTGGATCAGAAAACAGACTAAACAGAGAATATAAGAAAATATATTTATAAACAGACATAAAATCTTTATAAGCAGACAAAATGTTTGATAGACAATTGGTTTTGAAAACAACTAATCAAATCATGCAAGGTCAAATAGTACAGACACAGATGGCATAAGCAAGTTATCAGTGTATACGGACACAATATATACAATCCCAAACAGACAAAATAGTATAATATTATATTATATTTAACATTTGAGAATAGATTCATAAAACAAACAGAGAACAGTTTTTATTACCAAACTTATGACATCTTATTATTAAAGCATATATTCAGAAACAAACAAAATATTAGTATAATATTATATTATTTCTCCATATATATTTATCATTTAATCAATCATAATTACTAAAAAAAAAAAGGATGGTACCACATACCCACTGACTATGACAAGATTAATCAACCAAATTTACAGTGGACCTCTCTGATTTACTAAAAAAAATATGTTGTAGTTTCACATAATAATATAATATTATAATAATGTTTAAATAAAATAAATATATATAGTACTATAGTATAAATATTATAGACAAAGGTAGCATCTGATAGGTTAAGCAATCAACATGGTAGACAAGATAGTTATGAGATACAGAAGCTAGATCATATAGGGACATAAAATAATTTAAAAAATCATAATCAAATTGGTACTATAGTATAAATATTATAGACAAAGGTATCCGATAGGTTAAGCAATCAACATGGTAGACAAGATAGTTATGAATCGGAAAAAAAAAATCATTCACAAACAAGAACAAGCTAAGATCCGATGAAAATAAATCTTAGATCTGGAAAAAGACAACAATCGCAACCAAAGAAAGCATACGAAGCATACATACATACATATGGATTGCACATCAAACACTATACGGTTTTACTTCTCAAGGCATAACAGACAATATCCAGTGGATCAAATCACATTTACAAACATAAAATAATAAACAAAAATCAGTTTAGGCATACCTTTTTAGGATAGGATTGAAAACAGAAACAAAGAGAAGTACGAAATCCAAACCGACGACCTTGCTTTTCCGAAAATGATTTGATGATGACCGAAAAAAAAATTTTTTTTTTTTTTTTTTTTTTTTTACAGCAGGGTTAGGGCTCGTGCTAGATAACGTTTTGGAGTGATAAAAGAAAGAGAAAAAGACTTTTCATTAACCAGAGATAAGAACCCCATTACATAGGTTTAGTGTTCTATTTATACAGGTAGAAGGGAAAACCCTAGTAGTCTAATGGACCGCACATCCATGGGCCATAGGCCCTATAACAGTTTTTAAGTTTTTAGTTTTTAGTTTTATTATTAGGATTTAATGGGGACACATTTGTAGTATTAGTATTTGACAAAGGGTAAGTTGGTAGTTTCATCTCTTAATAATCCTTTTTTGTCCTGTAGTGTAGGCCCCAATTTAGCCAGGCTTATTAACTGCAGGTCAATTTTTTGTTTGCAGACACGTCCTCAAGTCTTCCTCACCGTTCACGTCCCGAGTATTTTTGATCCAGCATGAGTAATCCATTAACTGAACTTGGGGTGGGATTTTAGGACTTAATTTTTTATTTATAAAAAAAAATGTGATAGGTTGAGTCCTCACCAACCAGTTTGTTGTATAGATTACTTGTTTATAATTCACCTCCCATATGTAGTTGTTTTTATCAAGATTTATAGTAGTGTTGCGAATATCATGTTTGATCTGTAAAAAGGTCGATAGACTCGATACTCTCGTCAGCATCAAGATTTCTTATGATTGTTAGAGTTCACCCATTAGAAGTGCAGAGATGACCAACGCTTTCTTCCTTATGAATACAGAATTTGAGGAGCCTCGAAATTTTTCTCGTAAATGTTTATTTTTGGTTCAATTGTCATGCTAAAATTTATAATTCCTTTTATTATTCACCTTCATATTTAACAAATCTGAGACTCTTTTCTAGTGTTCATGATATAAGTCACATACTTCTACCTGCTTTCATGTACACTCTCAGTTAGAATGATGAAGTTATGACTAGACTTGGATTTCCTTTTTGGATTATTTTTGTCCACAAAGCCGATTTAACTGTTGGTAACCTCCATGTCTACTTTGGGAGAAAAAATTTATATGCTTAGCACAATTGACACCTAATCCACCTTGATTTTTAGGTTTGCATATCTAGTGGCGCATCCATGATAATAGTTTGATGGAAGTACCTTATGTTCTTGCAGATTATAGTGTGATATGAGAAAACTTTGTCCACTGATGCAAAACTAAGTAAAGTACTGAAGTTATGTTTGAATGAAAATTCGTACATTTGAATATCATTATGGATATTATTTCGCTTTTTATAAAATATGGATCCAAATATATTGAAATTCCTTAATCTGAAGTATTTCTCCAAATCTCGTGATCTAGTTTTAATGGAATTACACAAGGACTATATTATATAAAAGTATATATATAGATCTTCTATAATATACGGGTATTGTAACAATTAGGAAAATTATGGAGGCTTGTGACCCCGCATTCCTCGCTCTTTTGGAATCAACCCCACCAGTATTTTCTTCCATAAAACCCATCTTTGTGGTTTTTTTCAGCACCCTAACGAAATTTTCTTGTTAACATGCTCATTCTGGGATGTGTAATAATAACATGAAATATATTGGCATCCTTTGTATGGAAGATTTTATTAATTTAATCCTTCATGCTTTTGAAAAAACATTTCTCTATCGTAAAACATGTTTCTTTTTCATTTTTACAATATATTATTATTACAAAATAATTTTAAACGATTGCAGAGTTTTTAGTTGGTAGCCGAGCAACAAGCTGAGCACCAACTCCAATCTGAATAGCAACACCCAATCTATGAAAAATAAAACTACCTAGACCGCTACCAGCATCATGGCTAATTAAACAATTCTTCAGACGCTTGAAAAAATATATAGTATCTTCACTAAGTTCCCCTAAGGTAGTAAAAGCTAACACACCCAAACCATAACCATGCGAAGTACTCTTATTTTTTTACAGTTATTATTTCCAAATATATGCATTTGAAAATGCCTCAAAAACAGATATGCAATTTTGAAATAGCATAACCTAATATAATTGCAAGTAGACCGACTTAATGATCCTTGACAATATATATAGAGTTGTTGATGGTGGTTTTTAGCTCAGGGATGAAATCGTAAAACCTTGCATCTGATGTGACGTCACTCTGTAAGGAAATGGTGCCGTGAGTGCTAACCTCTCCACAGGCATATTTATTGAGTCGTTCAATATACTTACATGAAATTTATCTAGACTGGCGAATGTAGCAACCATCCCAGATGTTCTGTAAATTTCGGCGCCTCGCCTATATTCACTTAACTTAATATAAGTTCCTTTTAATGCCTTCTATGCTATGTTCTCCGGCTGAAACCTTAATGTTGATATGGCATGACAATTTGTGTTCACTCGCAGCAGAGTAGCACGAATTTCCTGTTGGAATATTTTTCAACTGTGCTATCCGAGGTGGGGTCCTGTTGGTGGTACGTAACTGTTTCGACAGTTAGAATCATATCCAGAATCTTCGATTCCAACAGATGCCATTCATGTCTGATGATGAAGAGACTCATCGTTTCGATTCCAACAGACGCCATTCTCAACAGATGCGAAAACATCTATAAATAGCATCTCCCAAAACTCGTTTATCATAACATCAAAAACAATTTGTTTTCTTCTTCTCTAATAGCATCATCAGAATCTTATACAGTGTGATTCTTGGTCGGGGTCAAGGAAGTACAATCCTTGAATTCGATTACGGTGTTAGGGCTTCACTGAATCCTGAAGGCATAATTCGAGAGACCTGTTATACTCGCCAATTTAATTGGGAAAGGTCGAATTATTGTCTAAAAGAATCGAAAGAGCCTTGAAGTCAGGGGTACACTATTGTTTGGTTTCTGTTTTTCTTTATTCATTCTCTTGTTTTTAACCCAATTTTCCAACAGTTCCAAGTATCAAGGATAAGGTCTTTGCATAAGGTATTCAATCAGAAAAAGCATGTTGCTCTCTGGCAATGAACTTAAAAGAACTCTATGTCTACACATAGAATTCAATCAATTGACCGGACTAACTTGCAGAAGTTAGGGTTTTTGCGCCTCGCGCAGTATATCAGACCTTGCTTGTCGAAATTAAACCTAGGCAAACTAGGTAATTAATCCGCCATGGATTAGCAGGTGCAAAGCCTTGCTCAGAATCAGAAAACAGGGAGGCGTGGCCATGCCTTAGGCCAACTGGCGCCACTTGCCATTGGCCACGCCCCTTCCTAAACCGGCCCTATTTCTCTCGACCAATCGTGTCGCCTCAAATTAGCCACGCGCACATAATTTGTGGCTGGGCCCATACTCGCCGGCCCTACTTCCCATCGACCAATCAGGTCACTCTAAAGCCGCCACACTCTCACCAGAAGTGTAGCCGAGCCTTATGTTTGGCCGGCCCCTTTCCTCGGCCAATCAAGTCGCTCCAAACTTGCCACCATACATTAAAGGCCCAACGCACCCTGCAGCGCCACCATACTAACTGGCAAGCCAAATGCGCCTTACCACAACAACATATTGATCGGCATCCCAACATGCCACTCTGTCGCGGTAGCATGCCACTTTAGCCTTGGCCACACCGCCAAACCCTAATTCTTACCACGGCGTCAAAACCTAGCCTTGGCCACGCCAAACCCTAATTCTTACTACGGCGCCAAAACCTAGCCCTAATTCTTACCACGACGCCAAAACCTAGCCTTGGCCACGCCGCCAAACCCTAATTCTTACCACGACGCCAAATCTTAGCCTTGGTCACGCCACCAAGCCCTAATTCTTACCACGGCGCCAAATCCTAGCCTTGGCCACGTCGCCAAGCCCTAATTCTTACCACGGCGCCAAATCCTAGCCTTGGTCACGCCGCCAAGCCCTAATTTTGGCCACAGAGCCAAACCTTAGCTTTGGCCATGCTACAACGCCACAGGCGTGGCCATGCCATAACGCCACTGGCATGCCGCCATGCCACTAGGATGTCGCTATGCCACGCCACTGGCATGACGCTATGCCACGGCTACTAGCATATCGTTATGCCGCGGCTACGCCATTAGCATGCCGCTATGCCATGGCTCCACCAGGCGCTACTATGCCAATGACGCCACTTTGCTATACAACAAGATGCGGCCATAATCGATGGCCACTCTTCCTCATGAGATGCAATCTCAGCCATCCAAGTTCTCCACTGAACTGACGGACTTGCGACAAGTCCCAGGCAACCCACTACGCCACGGATACGCCAGGCGCCACTATGCTAATGGCGCCACTTTGTTACACAACAAATATGTGGCCATAATCAACGGCTACCCTTCATCACGAGATGTAATCTCAGCCATTCAAGTTCGCCACCAAACTGACGGACTTGTGCCAAGTTTTAGGCGGCCGACCAAGGCAAGCCTAATAGCATCACATGCTATTTTCCTATGGAAAAGTCTCTCGACTTTGACTTGCCACACATAACAACCTGCTACACGTTTTCCACGAAAATACTCGAGACATCAAATATGTCACAAACTAGGGGATACTCATCATGGTATTATTCTGGCGGTTTACAGCGTACGACGTGCAATACGCCTATTACAAGAAAGTGTCATGAAGTAGTACAATTAGTGGTGGTGAAAAGTAACGGTGTAAACAATTCATTTCCTTCATCATGGAAGCGTAATGACTGACGGTTACACGAATTCACTTCCCTCATCATGGAAGCATAACGTCTGACGGTTACACATTACTCTATTCTTCCACCACTCAATCGTTTCCACTTCCTATGAGACCAGGGTACGTTTTAATATGACTTGTATAAATAGGCTTCACCTATTTTCACCAAACAAGAAGTTTGGGTCGGCAACAATACAGTATCTAGAAATCACCTGGTAGCTTTCCATTCTGCTAACCAGTTCTACTTCTGATACAAGTCATAAAACAAACCACACCTTCAGAATCAACTATTCTGGTCTCAACACTCTCTTCTCTTCCCTCCCTAAGACCAACCCTTCTCCTTCACTTTGTGACCGAAGCAAGCCTTGAACGACCATTTCTTGGTTTAGGCCAGGATTGTACAGATTGATCTCTCGAATCAAAAGTACTCCCGTGCAGTGCATTGTTTAGGGTTTAGATTCGTTTCTCATCCACACACCCGAAATTACCAAAATCAGCAGAAACGGTTTTCACCCACAAACAATTGGCGACAACAGTGGGAGATTAATCTTTCGGTTGCAATACCAATTTCCAAATTCCAATTTCATTTTTTCAATCCCAATTTCAAGATGGTAGAGCTCAGGTCTGGGTCAGCAACAAACCCAGAAAACACTAGCGCTGAAATTATTCTCGGTAACAGCGTTCCTTACAGTAGCGTTAATACGCCACCTATCAACGCCAACAGCGCGGAGAATATTCCTTCAGGCATTACACCTTTGGTTACCAGAGCCGTTATCGCGGAAAATGTTCCTTCAGGTGTCACACCTCCAGTCACTGAGCCGTGGCCGCCGCTGCACCCCCCCTAATGTTTCTTCAAACGTGATATCTCCAACCTTCACCAGAGTCGCTGCTACTCCATCAGCACGAGAGACTGGGGGAGCCAGAGTGATCCGATCCCATATTATCATTGCTGATTTGATGGAAAGACAGGAAGTTCTTACTAGGGCTCAGACGAACATAGCTTCGACTCGAAAAGTGGTGCTTCTTTTCCTCAAGACACTAACGGAGCGGCTACCACAGGAACCGCGCCAACCAGATCCAACGAGGAACACGTTCAATACTCCTGGCGTTGATGCCTCAGCAAGGCACACCTTTGTAGATGAAGAGACTCGTTCGGGGGCTCCAACGGAGAGGAATCAGCCGTCCAATTTTGTCACACGAGAGGATTTGGAACGACTTCTTCGAAACCGAGACAAAAGTTATTCTGCAGACATGCATCAACATCAACCCCCGTATCCTCCTGAAGTACAAAGAATTCCTCTCCCGAGAGGATATTCTTCTCCTCAATTATCCTTATATGACGGCACTAGTGATGCGCGTGAACATGTCTCTCGATTTTTGGAATCCTTGGGCGAGCACGAATACAACCATGTTCTCCGTTTGAGGGAGTTTTCAAAGTCACTTACCGGAAGAGCATACACCTGGTACAACAGCATTGCACCAAACAGCATACCCAACTGGGGTGACATGGTTACGACTTTCTACAAGAAGTACTTCTTTGTGTCTGAGCAAATTACCTTCTCAGATTTAGGGAGGATGTTTCAACGAAACAATGAACATCCAAATTATTATGTCAAAAGATTCAGGATTCAAGCGCTGGACTGTCATGACCCAAATGTGACCGAACAACAATTAGTGGATTCTTGCATCAATGGTATGGTTCCCATATACCGTGACTTACTGGAGAATCTGCGATTCCAGACGTTCTCTGAACTTCATAAGGCTGCTAAATGGTCCGCCACAACAGCACCAGCATTGTTGAAAAGAACCAGGCCAGTCAAGGTTGAAGACGCACGCGAAACTCGAGAAAACAGACGCCTCATCAACAAGCAATATAACACTGGCCCCTTTGTGAGTGTCGTAAGTGAAAAAGGAAAAAAGAAGGCTCCAGTGACAGAACAACAATCCAAGCGTGCAACGCCAGCACATCAGGCGGCTCCACCGCGGAAGAACGCAGCTAAGGCTCATGCGTAATATCAAGGAGCCGGAGAAAGGGCCTTAGATTTCTCGTTCCCAATCGAGGAAGTAATTGAACTCTTGGAGGTATGGATCCAAGATGACGCCATCAGATTGCCCCCAACTAGGCGCCCACCAACTGAAGAGGAAATGGCAAATCCTAAGTATTGCCGCTACCACAGATTTGTCCATCACCCGACCAGTGACTGCAATAAGTTAAAGCATATTTTTAAAGAAAAGGTGGAGGCAGGGGAACTTCAGCTGGGCAATGAGGGAATTCACAGAGATCCTCTTCCAGTCAGGAGTTGCATGCTCTCTGGGGACTCTGTTCACAAAACCGTGCAATCCATCATGGAGCATGTATGCGAGATTCTCTATTTCTTCAAGGCGCAGCGTCAGGATATATTTACAGCCCCCAATCGAGTTGTGTCGGGCAAGCGACTATTTCCTACTGAAGAAACTACGCCAGAACCCCAAACTCTCTCGGGAGACGGTGCTGGAAAATACAACTAGGGACTGCTGACCACGGTTCATCTGAAGGACGCCGAGCTCGACGACACATTGATTGATGTGGCCTCTGACTTGAACATCGTTACTATCAAAACTCTGAGAGCTGCGGGAATTTCGAAGCAGGAGGCTACACGTTCCCCAATCATGGTCGAAAATTTGGAAGGAGAAGCAATAGACGCATATGGCTACATCAACCTTGAAATTAAGGTAGAAGACGCCCTAACACATGGCAAATTCCACATTGTCAAAGAACTCTCAAATTACGACATGATTCTGGGGTGCCCATGGGTACACGGCAACAAAGCGAAATTAGGAGTATCCCCTCTGCCGGTGTCGATCCCCGAAAGAATTTCCAACAAACCGTCCAACTTTGAAGATTACATGTTGCCATATCAACAACTTACCGATGTAACTCAATTATCTGGAGAAAACCCATTGGCGTTCATCCGCAGATTCCAAACGCAAGTAAGTCTGGTTAAACAACCCTTTCTGCACCCAGTCACTTCTCCTCTCGGCCAAGCATGGGGACTCAGTCCAATCACCAACCCGGGCATCATTAAGAGATGTGAATGGAACGCTGGGCCTTTCAAGTGCTTTGTCAAAAATTTGGAAGTTGTCGCAGTCAAAAATGACGAGCTCAAAAATTAAGTGGTTTCACAACGCCCAAACCCGTTTCAAATTGGAGATATGGTAGTCAAGACGAACTCGTTTCAAGTTGGAGATGTAACAGTGAGGATAGCCGCTCAACCTGATTCGCCTAAAGAAAAAGGAAGACGAGCCGTATCTGGTGGCAGATGTTATCTTGGGTGGTTACTGCAAACTCATCAATGTTGACAAGTTGGAAGGCGTGATGATTCATTCGCGATGGCTCAAGACCTTCAATACCTAAAACGATGTGCTACTTTCCCCTCCAGCGTTCTCCTTTCAATATTTCCTTCAGCAATTTCCCCTTTCATACGATGTTTGTAACTTCTCTAAAGTGATTGCACTGCTTGCATTCATGAGTAGAGTTTTCAATTTCAATTAAATAACATCTTCTCTTAAAAAGTTTTCCTGGACCATCTTAAAGGAAAAATACCAAGTAAACCCAAACCCTCACAGAGTCATTACCTGTCGATTAAAAACCAGAGAAATCAAACCCCCACAAAATGTCTTATTCATAAAATACTGAAGAAAAGAATAATGCAAGAAAGAAGATCATCAAGCAGCGGCACAGACACTTTCCCTCAAGAATATCTAGCCACGACTTTCACCTGACGGATTTCTCTATTTCTCTCATGACGTGTTATCCAGCTTGTGGCAGCTCGCACTTCTACGCACTCAGGCGGCATGCCACGGAAGCCCTGGATAATTTGCAAGGGAAAATCCAATAAAAAGAAATGGTTCTTCGCAAAAGGGGTTTTGCTAGGTCTCTTCCAGAAGGTTTTATTCATTCAATCAAAGATATGAAAGCAACATAAACGAAGGAATGATACTCGGTGAGACATGGCTTCGGTCGCACAAAACAAAAAACAAAAAACTGAAGTACCCAAAAACATCTACGAGCTACGAAAAGATTGTTTTTCTCTATGGAAGGAAATCGCAAAATGGGAAAACCAGTTGTCAATGACGAACACCTTGGTCAATGACGCCTCCATCAGAGCTTTTTCAAGCACTTGCCCCAACACCTTTTCCGACAGCAAACATTCCATCCAGAAGTTATCTCAGCAGCAGCTTCAGAATCCCATCCCATCCAAACCGTTTCATCAAACTTCAACATTCCATCTGAATCCGTTTCAAAGCCAGTTACAACTTCAACATTCCATCCAGAAGCCGTTTCAGCAGCAGCTTCAACATCCCATCCGGAATCCGCTTCAACAGCAGTTCTAGCATACATCCCCACAGCTTCTCCAACGACTCCAACATGTGCTTCCACCGCCTCACCATCTGCCTCGACAACATCCTCAGTGGTCGCTTTGATTTCCTCAATAGCAGTTTCGACACCCACTTCTAAGCCGCCTTCAGTCTCTCGCAAAACCACGACCTCTTGGGAATGCTCGGTTCGTCCACCTCGGAATCGAGGATTACGATACCATTATGGACAGGGTAATTAAACTGGATCTCGTCTAGAAGTTTCTTGGACTCATTCCTTCATCGTTTCAATCGAGAGGCGAATCGTTCAGCCTGGCACTGGGTTGTGGAGAAGCTTCATCACGTTAATATTTCCCGACTTGCTGGGATGCTTCATCACGTCTCCATTTCTCCTCCATGTCAATCAAAGCCATGAAATCCTGGGTGCGCACCCGCACGATGCGTAGATGGGTGAGGGACATGCCTTGTATAATGCCAAATTAACCGCTGCATGGAACAAAGGTTTGATTTGGTTTAATATCTCCTCATGTGAAAAACCCGGGTTCTTGAGTCGACTTCAAAAAAATTCTCCGAAGAGTCAGAGGTATGACCATCACCGGAAGATCCCATTGTGCACTACAAAAAAAAATTACATTATGTCTGCATCGGCAATCTACATGATGAAGAACACAAATGGAGAACTACGATAAAAGACACGAGATGATACCTGTGAAGAAGATGGGTGCAATTCTATGATGATTTATACGAAAGAAAGAATAATTGGCTCACCTGGACTGCTGATGGAAAGAGGCTTGTCGCTACATAGGTAAAACCAATGATGCGAAAGTAAAAGGGTGGACAACGCCTTTTATATACATTATATTTTGAAGTTTGAGTAGAAAAATATTTCTTCTTTCGGGTCATGCACGCCATTCCGTGACTTAGCCAAAGGAGCGCCTTCTTCACCGCTCAAAGCAGCGCAATCGCCGCCCGCTCCACAGCCTAGCAAGTAACGCCATGACTCCAGCACTCCGTGATTAAAGCCGCACTATCTCCGCCCATTCTGCGAAAAAACGCCGGCTCCATCTTCACTGTTTGGTGGCCAAAGTTCAAAGTATTGTTTCCACCATTCCACGGACATCACCAAAGCGGCGCCATCTTGGCCGTTCAATGCAACACCATCCACCATGCCACGGACATAGCCAAGCCAGAAACACCACGCCCGTGCCAGAAGTCCGCGTCCAACCCAGCAGCGCTATCCACCGTTCCAAGCTAGCAGCGCCACTCCAATCTAGCCGCGCCATCCACCTTCCGTAGCCAGCCAAAGCAGCGCCATCTTAGCCGTTCGAAGCAGCGCCATCTCCAGCAGCCAAGGAGGCGCCATCCTGGCCATTCAAGGCAGCGCCATCTCCATACATTCCGTGGCCTATCCAGCTAGCGCCATTCACCGATTCATGGACCAAATTGTAGTGCCATCTCTGCCAATCAATAGCCAAAGCTGCAGCGCTGATGCCAATACCCCATGGCAAGCCGAATTTATGCAAAACCACCAATACAGGGATCACGAATTCCTCATGCCTTCCGCTAAAGGTTATTTGAATTTCCTCGGCAATCTCTTCACGTCTTGTCCTTTCGATTTTACTCTTGTCTGTCACCATCTCATGCTTACCCCGCAACAACGCCGTTGTTACGTGCTAAGCAGGGGACTTAAAGTTGATGGTGGTTTTTAGATCAGGGTTGAAATCGTAAAACCTTGCATCTGATGTGACGTCACTCTGTAAGGAAATGGTGCCGTGAGTGCTAACCTCTCCACAGGCATATTTATTGAGTCGTTCAATATACTTACATGAAATTTATCTAGACTGGCGAATGTAGCAACCATCCCAGATGTTCTGTAAATTTCGGCGCCTCGCCTATATTCACTTAACTTAATATAAGTTCCTTTTAATGCCTTCTATGCTATTTTCTCCGGCTGAAACCTTAATGTTGATATGGCATGACAATTTGTGTTCACTCGCAACAGAGTGGCACGAATTTCCAAGTATCAAGGATAAGGTCTTTGCATAAGGTATTCAATCAGAAAAAACATGCTGCTCTCTGGCAATGAACTTAAAAGAACTCTATGTCAACACATAGAATTCAATCAATTGACCTGACTAACTTGCAGAAGTTAGGGTTTTTGTGCCTCGCGCAGTATATCAGACCTTGCTTGTCGAAATTAAACCTAGGCAAACTAGGTAATTAATCCGCCATGGATTAGCATGTGCAAATCCTTGCTCAGAATCAGAAAACAGGGAGCCGCAACAACAAAGGGAGGCGTGGCCATGCCTTAGGCCAACTGGCGCCACTTGCCATTGGCCATGCCCCTTCCTAAACCGGCCTTATTTCTCTCGACCAATCGTGTCGCCTCAAATTAGCCACGCGCACATAAGTTGTGGCTGGGCCCATACTCGCCGACCCAACTTCCCATCGACCAATCAGGTCGCTCTAAAGCCGCCACACTCTCACCAGAAGTATAGCCGCGCCTTATGTTTAGCCGGCCCCTTTCCTCGGCCAATCAAGTCGCTCCAAACTTGCCACCATACATTAAAGGCCAAACGCACCCTGGCGCGCCACCATACTAACTGGCAAGCCAAACACGCCTTACCACAACAACATATTGATCGGCATGCCAACATGCCACTCTACCGCGGTAGCATACCACTTTAGCCTTGGCCACGGCGCCAAAACCTAGACTTGGCCACGCCGCCAAACCCTAATTCTTACCGCGACACCAAAACCTAGCCTTGGCCACTCCGCCAAACCCTAATTCTTACCACGACGTCAAATCCTAGTCTTGGTCACGCCGCTAAGCCCTAATTCTTACCACGAAGCCAAATCCTAGCCTTGGCCACGCCGCCAAGCCCTAATTTTGGCCACAGAGCCAAACCTTAGCTTTGGCCATGCTACAACGCCACAGGCGTGGCCATGCCACAACGCCACTGGCATGCCACTAGTATGCCGCTATGCCACGCCACTGGGATGCTGTTATGCCATGGCTACTAGCGTGCCGCTATGCCACGGCTACTAGCATGTCGTTATGCCGTGGCTACGCCATTAGCATGCCGTTATGCCATGGCTCCACCAGGCGCTACTATGCCAATGGCGCCACTTCGCTATACAACAAGATGCGGCCATAATCTGGCCACTCTTCCTCATGAGATGCAATCTCAGCCATCCAAGTTCGCCACTGAACTGACGGACTTGCGGCAAGTCCCAGGCAACCCGCTACGCCACGGCTACGCCAGGCGCCACTATGCTAATGGCGTCACTTTGTTACACAACAAAGATGTGGCCATAATCAACGGCTACCCTTTCTCACGAGATGTAATCTCAGCCATTCAAGTTCGCCACCAAACTGACGGACTTGTCCCAAGTTTTAGGCGGCCGACCAAGGCAAGCCTAATAGCATCACATGTTATTTTCCTATGGCAAAGTTTCTTGACTTTGACTTGCCACACATAGCAACCTGCTACACGTTTTCCACGAAAACACTCGAGACATCAAACATGTCACAAACTGGGGGATACTCATCGGGGTATTGGTCTGGCGGTTTACAGCGTGCGGCGTGCAATGCGCCCATTACAAGAAAGTGTCATGAAGTAGGACAATTAGTGGTGGTGAAAAGTAACGGTGTAAATAATTCATTTCCTTCATCATGGAAGCGTAATGACTGAAGGTTACACGAATTCACTTCCCTCATCATGGAAGCATAACGTCTGACGGTTACTCGTTACTTTATTCTTCCACCACTCAATCGTTTCCACTTCCTACGAGACCAGGGTACGTTTCAATATGACTTGTATAAATAGGCTTCACCTATTTTCACCAAACAACAAGTTTGGGTCGGCAACGATACAGTATCTAGAAATCACCTGGTAGCTTTCCATTCTGTTAACCAGTTCTACTTCCGATACAAGTCATAAAATAAACCACACCTTCAGAATCAACTATTCTGGTCTCAACACTCTCTTCGCTTCCCTCCCTAAGACCAACCCTTCTCCTTCACTTTGTGACCGAAGCAAGCCTTGAACAGCCATTTCTTGGTTTAGGCCAGGATTGTACAGATTGATCTTTCGAATCAAAAGTACTCCCGTGCAGTGCATTGTTTATGGTTTAGATTCGTTTCTCATCCACACACCCGAAATTACCAAAATCAGCAGAAACGGTTTTCACCCACAAACAAGAGTTTATGTCTCTATCTCTTCTCAATCAGAAAGTCTAGACAATGGAGTCTGTGAATCTGATTGTTAAGAAGAGTACTTGGACGATCTCAAAAATAAATATCCAAGATCAATCTAGTCATATCCAAATAATTCAATCGGAATTCTGCTAAGTAATAAACTTGTTATCTATCTTTCAAGATACGAATTCTACAAGAAACGAGTCTCTTAATCGATCACAGTTTTAACTCTCGCAATCGATCACAATTATACAGACGTATCTACTAAGATTTAATACGTACAACTTTTGTAACTCTTATTATAAATATGAATAATATAATACTAAAAAGTAAAAACACAAGATACCAGAATTTTTGTTAACGAGGAAACCGCAATAGCATAAAAACCCTAGGACCTCGTCCAAATTTGAACACTAAACTGTATTCTATCGCTTCAGTGACTAGCATACTATAAGATTTCGGGCACGAATGTAGTTCAGACTGAACCCATCCTCCAAACGATTCAGTTACAGTCGCGCTCCTTAGGTCTCTTGAACCTCGCAAGGGTCTACGCAATTGATTCCCTTGGCTAACGTCCTTTACAGCCTATATGATTTCCCTTTAGATTAAAGATCAAGACTTGGAAATTCGCTTGCAATAGACAAAGCTATCAAACCTCACAAATACGGAACACTTACACTCGCTTAGATGAGAATCCTTGATTCTTTGCCACCTCTCAAGAACAATCTTCAATTTATCAATTAAGAATAGCTTTCAAATACCTATCTTGAGGAATCATAAAGTCTGATACGAAGAGAAGTTTGCGATTACTATCTATCTTGCCTGAAAAATATTACAAAAACCTCGATAACAGATTAGCAAGATCGGGATACATCAACTATCAAGGTAAAAGATAGTCGGACCTGGCTTCATTAATCCCCAAGCGAAGTCCTTTTAGTCGTCCTAGTTATGTTTCTCATAAGAAGCCTAGGTCAATAGAAGACGACTCTATTTATCAACTATGATACAAAGGGTCGGGGATTGAATTTCCCAGTTGAAAGAGCATCTCTATTTATAGATGTTCAAGACTAAGGGTTGCTTAGAATTCAAGTTAATAAGCAAAAACTTTATTTGTTTAGATGAAAATCTGATTAGGGTTTCAAGTAAGCATGTGAGGAGTTGGTCTTGAAATCACATAGAAGAGACACAGTGGTTCGAGTACATGAACCGTGTATAATGATAGTTCTGGGCAAATATGCCTTATGAACTAATAAGAAATTTGATGTTCATTTAAAAACTTAAGAATCTAAAGATGATACACATACACAAGTATTTTACTGATCAAAGATGTCTTAAAGGTGTTTAAGAGATTCATAGCAATGCTAAAGATATTTAAATGATAAGTCTTTGAGCATCTACTAAAATTTTACTGGGACCGTTGGTGAAACGATTCGTGAACTGTGAAGCATAGTTCACGAGTCAGGGGTGCTACGGTTCGTGAACCAAGTTTGTCAACCCTACTTGGCTCGTAAACTCAGATGGACGCATTTCGCAAACTGAGTTCGCCAACTATAAGCCTTTTACTACCAACATAAAAAATCCAGATGACCATGGTTCGTGAACTGTCCCGTTCTAAACTTAAGGTTTGCGAACCGGTTCACTAACCTTACACATATTTCTGAAACTCAGATATCAATGGTTTGCTATGTGGTTCGCCAACCGACCCTGATTCGAAATTACGGAAGTTCTGAATTTCTCTATTTTGATGTTTGAAACATTCCTAAATGATAAAATCATTGCTTGAGAAATTTTCATCTGATCTACAAATTAATTCTTGAACAATAAATTGTTTCGAACTAATATTGTTAAGGACCTTTGAACATACAATGCTTGTATCAAGTTTCGAGATGTTTAACAAGACAAGCTTGACTCAAAATTTCTTTAATCTTTGCAATAAATCTATCAGAAATCATACGACATAGTCTCATAATAGAATGGTTCAATCTTCACATACCTTGTTAATGAAGTTCTCCAAATGTCTTCTTCGATCTTCGGTCTTCGAGGGTGATGTCTGATACTCAACTACCAAATTTTATACCTAGTCCAAGACTTGACTTGGTAGTACTAGAAATCAAGATATAGTTTTGTTCATTTAACATTCACAACAAGCTTAAGATAGCAAAACTTGTAGGTTCACTAGCACCTAAGGCAACATTTCATGGTCATTATGAGTTTAAAGCTATGCCTTTTAGGCTTACTAATTCCCCTGCCACATTTTAGGCCCTATTAAATGAAGTCTCCCGGCCTTACCTAAGGCAATTCGTATTAGGTTTTTTTTTAATAAATCTTTTGTTATCCCTGTTCGACAACGTACATTTTATTTATTAAATAAACTCATAAATCATTAAATAAATGTACATTTTATTTTTTTTAAATCTTTTTTCTCTTAAAAAAACCTTCGAACTTATCTCTATTCAAACAACATTCCTTGTATGCTAAAAATTCGAAGTGTTGTTTTGCTCAAACTCACCTAGATTACTTAGGTAATTTGACCACCTCGGAAGGTGTTATTGTTGATCCCGACGAGATTGTGTCTATGAAAAGCTGGTCACAACCCACCACCCTGAGACAGTTAAGTTTTTTTTTTTTTTGGTTTAAGATGATACTATAGAAGATTTGTTAAGGGTATGGTACAATTATCAAGCCATTCACTGACATGTTACGTAATGATATGTTTGTATGGACTCCTGATGCTCTTCAAGCTTTCTCTCTACTCAAGGAGGCCATAATTACAACTCCTGGTTTGGAACTTCCTGATTTCTCCAAATATTTTATTTTAGAATCCAATGCTTGTTCGAATGGTATAAGGGCAGTTTTTAATTTTATACAGGAGGGATGAGCAATTGCTTTTTCAGTAAAGCTTTGGGCCTAAAAGCCATGTCCTTGTCTGCATATGAGATGGAATTATTGGCAACTGTTGTGGTTGTTCAGTAATGGAAACAATATCTTATGTAAGTTATTATTTCATCATCCATACTAACCATCAAAGTCTGAAATATTTCATGGAGCAAGGGATAACCATAGTTTTTCTGCAAAAGTGGTTGAAAAAGCTTTTGGGCATGGATTATGTCATTAAGTAACATAAAAAAAAACTTAGATAAAAAAGTAGTTGATGTCTTATCCAGAATACTACACACTACGTCTGAGTTATAGGCCATTCCATTAGTACAACCTCATTGGGCTCAAAACATCGTGGACCAGTGGTGGAGCCAACCCATGGTAGGGGTAGGCAGTTGCCTACCCTGCCGGAATGGCTCCCAAGCCTATTTTTGCCTATTCCATGCCCTTTTTTCTCTATTTCAAACCTAAATTTTGCCTTATGCCTACCCTAGACCAATTTTGCCTCCCATAGGAGATTTTCTGGCTCCGTCCCTACCGTGGACAACTACAAGGATGATGCAATAGTGCAACATCTCATTTATAAGTTGCTCATTCACCCTTAACACAAGGATTTTTCTCTTTTGCATGAGATTCTCGGGTATAAGTTTACGCTTTACATTGGCTCTAGCAAACGAGTGAGAGACTCGATTATGCATTTTCTCTATTCTTCGGTTATTGGAGGACATTCAAGAATGTTAGGCACATACAATAGAGCTAAGGATCATTTTTACTGGCCCAAGATGAAGCAAGATTTGATTCAGTATGTAGCTTATTATGATACAGGCACATACAACAGAGCTAAGGCACATTCCTACTGGCCCAAGATGAAGCAAGATTTGATTCAGTGTGTAGCTTCTTGTGATAATTTCGGAACAACGAAGGTTAACATGCTCAGCCAACTGGCTCCAGTAGCGGAAAGAAATTTTATGAACGATGTTAGGCGGTCGAAGGCCGTAATTTTTTTTTGGGGGCGTTTTTCTGGTTAATGGGAAAGCGTTTAGGCAGCATTACCTATAGAGAGATCTCCGGATACCTTTTGTTCAAGACTGAAATTAGAAAACAATGCCAGCATGTCATAAAACATTATGTATAATCAGTTACAGGTTTTACAATTCGAAGAAGCACGAATACACAATGTATATTACTATTCCTATATAAAACCTCACTTACTCGTAAAAATAGTTACTCCAATTCTATGATTACTATCCACTCTCTTCAAAGTTTCTTAAAGACTATAACCTAAAATTAAAACCCGACGCTCCTTAAATGAAATCTTATCTCCTTACCTAGGGTTTTCTTGTTTTCCATCTTTCTCGTGCTCAAACTAAGAGAAACAAAAAAAAAATATATATATATATTCTTTCTTCTTTTGGCATAAAATGGACGTAACTAAACTTTTACCCTGCCAATCACCAAGTGGTTGGTATGCTCCCTCGCACTGTGGAGGTAGGGGTTCAAACCCTGTAATTGCCCAAATCCACTCCAATTTAAGGAGTTTTGATGTAGTCTTATGGACCACTAGTCAAAAAAAAAAAAAAAAAAAAAAAAAAAAAAAAAAAACTCTTACCCTGACTTGGGAATACTTCTATCTACTACCTAAATAAGCAAAAAATAAATTGGCTAGAGGTGGCTTCAGCCAGTCCTAGTCTAGGCATACTTGGGCTTCCGCACCTAACTGGCTTACTTCAACCCCTTTTCATTCCTGATTTTTCTTGGCAACATATATGTATGAACTTCATACAAGGTCTCTCTCCTCGGACAGAAAAAGTGTTAACCATGTTATTCCATTAGGTCATCCTTTACTGCAGCCACTGTTGCTAAGGAATTATTGTATTATATGTTAAACTGCATGGTCTTCCAAGCTCTATTGTGTCCGACAAAAATAAAGTTTCTTTGAGTAATTTTTGACAAGATTTCTTCGGGTCACTGGGTACTCAGCTACACCTTAGCACTGCATGCCATCCAAATTGCAGACTCCTTGGCTGAAAAAAGCTAAGGAGACACAAGACAAATGCTTGTCTGGAACAATATCTTAGATGTATGACTAACAACAATCCAAAACAATGGATGGACCAACAATCCATAAATTGCAGACTCCTTAAAAAAAAGCTAGAGGTGATGGCTATGATTTTGAATATTTTGACAACTTTCTCTAGTTGGATTAGAGAGGATATCCATGATGTAATCTTAATGCAATCTTCAGTTTGACTGTTTGAGTAAAAAAAACATATATTTAAGAAAGAAAAGTTAAAAAAATTGGCCCCAACACTTTGAGGCTCTATGCAATGGTCTAGTTGGCAACGGCTCTGATGTTCTGATGTTCCCAGTATATGTTAAATGATGATGATGAATAAGTGGATGAAAAAAAAATCAGCTGCATCCTGAATTCTTGGCTCCACGCGTCTCACATGTATATACCCAATCCAAATTCTTGTGGGTCAGTCTCTACCATCCATGGAGGCCTGTCAAAGAAAAATCAGCAGATAATCCAAGAGCAGATCAAGGGTAGAGTAGTAGTAAGGGGTTAGCATTTACTTGTTCATTACAAAATTAATTGTCCCTTCTGCAGCTCGTTTGAGTAGCAATTCTCTGGCGTCAATTGCAATTCCTTCAGGCTGTATGAAAAACACAAAGAAGATTTAGAAGAAAAAGAACATACAGGGATCCGTACAACCTTTTGTGGGAGACAACCTACAAGCATCTGCTCAGGAACTAAAATAGAACTTAGGTACTGTAAACTGGATATATAAAACCCCCAATTTATGGTTCTAGATGATTTGATATATGAGACTAAGTTAAGCTCTATTAGCTCTAAGTAGTGACCTGAGAATCCTTAAAAATATTTGTTTTAAAGGTGCATTAGTAAAATAATGAAGAACTACAGGAGTACTACTAGGAACTCACTGAAATGAGAAACAACTAATAGGTCACTGGTCCATAATGAAACGTAACTAACAAATTAACAACCCTATGTTTATCATTACATTCATATGTTGCGCATACCTCCTCTGGAAACCAAACACCTGGCATTGTGCTTCCCTCAAGCATTGCAAGAGCAAATGCAGCTGTTGAAGTTCCGACTGATCTGAAAAACCAACCATTCGAAGAAAAAAATGTCTCAAAAAGGAAGTCAAACTAACAACTTACTGGTTCTCATTACGTAAGAAATACTGCACTCATGCAAATAATATGGATAACCTTAAAACACATTACTCTAAGGTGCATTCCAAAATCCACTGTCATAACAAGGCCTGGATAAGAGACTTACTGGGAGAGTCTTTTGTGACTGAAAATACCAACCGTACTGCGTCCATCTTTACATTCCAAATCCACCTAGCATCAGGACCGGAAAGATGATAGAAAAACAGAAAATTGAGTCAGTGAAAAAGAAGTTCACAATACTGCACCTTCCATAGGGAGAAATAGATATCTCACCCTCATTGAAACACGCTCTCCAGCAATCCCATCAACAGCTCTAACAAGAGGATCAAAAAGCTGAACCAACTGCTGCACTTTTCCTTTATCTCGTAAAACTTCCTGCAAAATCAATTCCATATTAGCATAGCCAAAATAATCGTCATACGTGGATAGGTGACACAACGTGCTAGAAACTAGGTATGATGGTGTAAGTTTCTATTCCATATCTACATCAATAACTACACACCTTAATTATGGGATTCAATATTCTTATATCATAGTCATGATTTCACCTAAGTGTGCACTATCAGACGTTAGGACTACATGGAGAATACACTCGGGCTGATTTGGGTGAAAATCTTCTAGTCAGGTTATACTAAGATTTAAAGACTGTCAAAACTAGATTCAAGTAGATAAATAGCATGGCATCATATTTATTTAAGTTTGAGCAAGTTTGAACAGTAATGATTAAACTTTTTCAGGATCCATCCCAAGGTGAACAGAAGATCTCCACCAACGTATTGAAAATATAACACCAGACATAGATAAGAAATGAGCAAATCAGACGTATTTGTACGAGTGTAAAGAACCTATAGGTTTGCCTTTTCAATTCTTTGAGCTTTCGTGGAAACTAATACACATGATTGGTATAAATGAGATTAAGCTATTAATAAAATGTGAAATTCAAGAGCATACTCCAGGAAAAAGATTTGTCATAGCTTCCATTCCCCAATTCCAGAAAAAAGGGGCTGTACCAAACCGAGCACTGACAGACGGTATCCCTAAGTTCTCATGAATACTTCTCACCTCAGGCAAGTTCCTAAAAGCAAAAAAAATGATATTATCAACTCAGAATTCAGAAGATTACTTAAAACAAACTTTTTTAGGGGGTGGGGGAGTGTGTGCGTGCGTGTGTGTGCATGCACAGAAGATATATAACAAAATTTACACACGATACTAAGATTAGGTCCCTGGAAGGTATTTTGGCTTCCATCATTCAAGTACACCTGAGACATGTAAAACTTCCGAAGGAAGGACATGGAGCGAACTAGCAAGAATTCCGTAGCTTGGTGAACAGTAAAGTAAGCTTTAGCATCTTAGGCTGTGATGGGTGGTGAGAGAACTCTATCAGGAGTAAATAAGATTCACTAACGGTTGACTTGTTTTACTTTGTATAGCATAATTGTATATACTGGCTAGAAACTTCTGTTTCCTCTATACCTTTGGAACTTACAACAAATAAACATTTCTCTTCCCAATCCCTTTTCCAAAATCAACGTTGAGCATACCAGTATAAGGCTTTAATTTGACCACTTCTCCTGATTAGAAGGTTTTGTCTTAACAAAGTTAGCAATCACTGAAAAGTGTAGAATTGCAACAGAAAAGAAGACTCTGTGACCAAAGAGGGTTTCAGAAAACTGACCTCGATTATAAGCAACAACCTCTTCCCCAAGAAGCAAAAAACTTGTTGCTAGTATAGTCGGACCTGCACCACCCGAACCAGCTGTGTAATAGAAAAATCTGTGTTTGGAGAGAGAGGGACAGAGAGAGAGAGGAAGAATAAACAAAAGCATTTTACAATATCAATATTCAATCCCAAACCCCGAAACATGCTAAAGATGAATGATGTTCTATAAATTTCTAAGCAAAAAAGTTGCTCCAAATGGTGTACTATATTTTGCTGTGGTACATGATGTGACTTGATTTCTTTCCACATTATGACAAACAAAAACCTGTAATTGCAGTTACCATCTATTTATTATCTGCATTTAATTCTAAAACAAAATTGCATACCTAAGATCGAACAGCAGGGGAGGAATTTACCTTAGCCTCTCTGGCTCCATGCTTTCACTTCTCGCGGTGCGCACTAGCTCAGCGGCCATCACTGTTATGATAATTAGAGCACAAATCAGTACTAAAAGATATACAGCAATGCAAAATATCAGACCAGTTGTACTTTGCACCATCAGATAACTTCCTGTTCAATCTTATATATGCAACTGATAAGAAGGTTTTAGACACGGGATTAATATAACAATACTGTCTCCAATACGAAGATGATTCCTTGGACAGTCAGATCTATAAAGAACTTGTCAAGGAGCTCATGCTTACAAAAAATTGTCACCTAATCTTATGATAGGTCTGGTGAAACACTTGTAGTACAAAGGCCAAAATCATTTGTAAAACATTTGTAAGTTGTATGGAAGACTAAAGAGTGTATCTCAGTACAGATCGTTGCTGAAGAGTTATTGCATTTAAAAGTCAAGGGTGATGGATTAGTCCCTTTCATTATTTATGTATCCTTTTAATTTTGAATGGAAGGTAGTATCACCGTTGCTAACTCCAGGGTAAATCCCACCAGTTGTTATGGCAGGTATGTTAGCAGCTACTGCTTTCTGGTGAAAAGATTTTGCACGAAAAGCATAGCTTGAATCATCACACACATCCAAGTACGCAGTCTGATTAAGATAAGCTTGTCAAATAGCTGAAAGCAATCAAATGACTCCTACAGTAAAACATAGTACAGCATTTTAAGGGGAAATAAAAAGGAGACTAACAACAATTAGTCATTTCTCTTACAGTAAAACAAAGCAGCACTTTTAAGGGGGCATGAAAAAGATGAAGGGTAAGAAGTACGCCTCACCTCAGTAGAAATTGCAGCTTCCAGCACAGTGCATTTTTCTGTTTGTTGAAAAGGTCCTGCTGCATGAACTACAAGATCCACATCTGAAATTGAGAAACAACTTACAAAATTAAACAGTGTGAAGCGAGTTCAATTAAGACATAAACCTAAATATAGATCAACATAAAACACAACAGGTTCGTAGTAAAACATAAAAGATCTTTCTTGAAAAGCCACAAAAGTAAGAGAGATTGATGCACCGTTTAAAGCTGCTTTCAATGCTTTTTCATCATCAAAGTCAACCTCAACAAACTCAGAATTTTCACCAAGTGTTTCTACTAGGCGAGCACCTTTCTCCCTGTACCAAAATTATTGTAATTTAGTCATCTAATTAAAGTTCATCGTAAGCTGACACGACAGGATGTTGAGTTAATGGAATTCCTTTATGAACTAATCTTTATCAAACCAATTTCTAAAACCGTCTTTGCCATTTGAACTTTAACAAAACCAAATGCATTCATATAATCCTTTCTAATAGGAAGCTTACTTTCATTGGTCCAAATTCATATGTTGCTTGCTTGACTCAATTACCAATTTCATATAGGAAATTTTTCTTATAACAATATCTGAATACAGCAGGAGAGCCATTACTCACTAGGACACGAAAACAGTTTAAAGTATGAACCGAGACAAGGGTATGTGAGAAGTACCTGTTTCTACCGGCAACCAAGAGTTGAAGATCAGGGGAAAGCTTGGAAAGAGCAATTGCAGTAGATCCACCAACTCTTCCAGTTCCACCCAAAACAAGAACCCTAGAAGTAACATTTTGTTGATTCTTCTTCTTTTTGTATAGTTGGACTGATGGTTGCCTATCTTTGGTGCAGGAAATGACGAGCTTCTGGTTCAAATCAAGGGAAACTCGCGCCATATCTTTCTGTCTCACAAGTTTTTCCCTCTACCTTTCTTTGGTTCGGTATTTCTATTCATGCATTGGTAGCTATGGAGGAATCGTATCGTCGATTCATGTGGCCTTCGTCAGTTGGAGAGCGACAGTTTACAGTTTTACTGGTTGGGGAAATTTCGAGAGAGAGAAAAGAGACACACAGCTTGTTTATTTTTAATTTTAATAAATTACAGTTTTATCCGATATTGAGTTAAGTTAGCAACTCGAGGTTCGGGGAAAGTCTGGGACGTATATAATGGGAAAATTAGGCGCACGTCCAAAAAAAATAATATTTTTATTGTCGGGCCCACAATTAATTTTAGGTACCGTGACATCTAGAGGTGTAAATTGGGTTGTGCCAAAGACGAGCACGGCCCAAAGACGCTAAAAATCGAGCCCGGCCGGCCAAAGACGTTAGCTTCATGGGTTGTCTTTGGGTTAGCCTAATCGGCATGATAAAGAAGACAAAGACGCGACGCACGGATAAGCACGTGGCCCAGCCCATCACAGCACGTTAAGAAAACACGTCATAGCATGCACAAGTATACCATAATACATCACATTTTGTGTATATTTCACAAAAGAGTCACTATTCTAGCTAGTTTTTGATATTTAATACTGGCTTATTTTTATAACAACACATATAATACCTAAATATTTGGAAAATATATTCCAATATCGTTGTTATAATGTCGTTACCTATATTTGTGAGAACATTAATTTACATGACAATGATCCAATTTTATATTTGATGGGCTATTTCTTTTTATTGAATAAAACTTGTTAATTTTATTTGAAATAATTTCAAATGATATGTTCTCTATTTAAATTCTCGTGATAATGTCCGACTTAATGTATACATTAAGTGATTTCAAATTGTTTATAACACGTGTGCCAACACGGGACAACACGGCCCAGCACGTTTATTCGTGTGCTGTGCCCATGGGCTGTGTTGTGCTTAGCTTTTGACTAGTAAAGCACAGCACGGCACATGGCACGTGAAGCACGCGACTTCGTGTGCCAGGCTATGCCGGGCCGGCACGTTTTACACCGCTAGTGACACCCATAATTATATGAAATTATTAAAAATGTTTGCATGACGGATTATGCATCCGCATGATGGGTTATGTATCAAGGGTATAATTGGCAACGCAACTTGGATATAACATATCTAAAAATCCGCGCCTTGGAATTTTACAAATTTTATATCGTTGAAAATCTTTTTTTTTTTTTTGAAGGAACAAGGGGCTAAAGAAGCCCCAAGGAACACTTTATTAAACTACCTCATTCAAGTTGAGGTTTGAAGAAATACAATCAGGTGGAGATTGAGAATACCACCATCCAGATACAGTCACATACATTGCATATTGGCATAAGTTATAAGGCAAACAATTTACATTTTTTGAAACATAAACAAGCCTAACTTCTTGAAATTTAATACTGATTCTTTTAATTAGCAAAGCCAGCGAGAAGAAACTCCATGGAATATCTTTCTGAACTCCTAGAATCGCTTTAGCAATAATAACAACGTCACTTTCAATAACCAGTCTATCAATATTAAACCTTCCAGCCAATTCGAATCCTAGAATAACGGCTTTTGTTTCTGCAATGAGAGGAGAAGTAGCATCAAACGTTCTTGTGCCGCAACCAACATACATACCCAGATAATCTTTAGCAATTGCTCCATTTTTTGGAATAAAACTCGCATCCACATTAATCTTGGTGAAACAGATAGGAGCAGGGATCCAGTCTTGATTAACATTAACTGCATCATTTCGATCATAATACTGTTGAACTTCAAATATACAGGCATGAAAGTCCACCTTTGTGTTTTTGAGAATTTGACCAACAGAGAAAGAAACATTATTGAAAACTACATCCTTTCGCATCTTCCATATGTTCCAGAGAATACAAATACCCAATGTAAATGTTGAGAGATCATTCAGCCACTGTATAAGAGATCTTGTACCATCTTCCACAATATCATCTAATTCAAATTCCCGTGAAGAATTATTGGAAACCGTTTTTTCCCATGGGCAGTTGAAGAACAGATGAGTGATGGATTCAATTTCATGTTTGCATAAACTGCAAGTTGGATCAATCCCACTATTGAATCTGCTAATATTCTTGAATAACCGAAATTTCCTCCAGGAAAATTCACCAATAGTCGGAAAAGACGGAGCATCAATTACAAGACTTTTAGAACAAGATTTTATTGAGAATTTACCCAATATAGATAGAGACCGAATCAGCGTATTCTCCTCGCTATTTCCTGAAATATATATATTCTTAACTGCAGTTACCAAATTTTCAGGAAGGAAATCTTGTAATAAAGTTTCATTCGAACTATTATTCTCTGTGTCTATCAGATCAAATACATATATAAATCTACCAACCCTTTCTAGAACTCCTTGTGGATGAATACAATTGCCCATGAATATATGCTTACAGTTGAACGTATTGTTGCAAAAGATCACTATAAATACATGTAAGAAAACAACTACATGGCCGATATAAACCATAAGCGATGAGAAAACATCCCAATGACAAGAACTGCATGCCATTGATGATTGATTATTGAATGAACTAAAATCTAAAACCTAAAATCGCTTAAGAAAACGATGGTTTTTTTATTTATAATTTACATACAATTATATGATATGCCTGGCAGATCTGAGAAATCAGATCATACCAAACAAATCAAGAGTAATAGGGGAAGAAATCTGGAAATTCAAGCAAAAAAAAAAAAAAAAAAAATTATGCATTTGGATAACAAAGTTATGCATCTATAACAAGTTATGTAACCATTGTTTTGATTGATTTTAGTGCGTACATAAAAAAATTGATGCATAATGCAGTATGCATCTATATTTACGGATGCATATCATGTTATGCATCTATTTTCTCGATGCATAAAAGATTGTGCAACAATTTTCTCGATGCATAATGCATTATGCAGTCATATTTTCGGGTGCATAACAGGTTATGCATCCATTTTCACGACTGCATAACATGTTATGTAGGTGCATGACAAGTTATGCAGTCTTATTTTTTGTTGGTTTCAATACTAGGAAAAAAGTAGCTATATAACGTGCTATGCAAACGTTTTCTGGAAAACAGCAGAAGGTGTTATGCAACCAATTTCGAGAATGCATAACAAGTTATGCAACAAATTTTATAGATGCATAACAAGTTATGCGTCCATTTTCATAGCTGCATGACAAATTATTCAACCATTATGACCAACACCAACTCCTCAAACTCAAGTTATCCAACCATGACAAATATAGAAATGATGACATCTTAATAACAATAATAAAAAAGAAAGATTATTATCTGCTATGCTCCTTGCATTAAAACTTCTACACAAACCACAAAAAAAATAAACACATGCTTCATTAAACTAATCCAAACTCCCTTTCATTTCAAGTGTACAAACCACAAAAAATGAACTGCCTGATATTAATGACCTTAACATAAATGTTAAATATTGTATTCTTATGAAATCAAGAAATGTTCCTACCCACTTGCTTGGTAGATTTCATTTTCAACTTACCTGCGTAGGACGAGTGTGTAGACATATTATTGGTGAAACAATTTCTCCCTCCACATGGCATCTCCAAAGTATCATAAACAAACTATTGATATTGATTAACCCCAGACTACAAGAGAATTGAGATCTGCTAACTAGAGAATTCCTTCTTTCCATTTATATATCCCTATGATCCGACCCCCATTGTACCTTCATAATTAATAATCCCTCACAATTTAAGGTGTCTTCTTCAACTCCCATATTTCTGCTTCTCATCATCTTCTCTCTTTTCATCAACACCTCATCATCATCAGTTAATTATCATAACCGTTACATCAAGCCATTAACAAATTCTCAATCATTAAACATAACAGAATTCACTCAAGTAACAACACAGCCACCATCCAATCCAATTAATCCCAATTGTTCAATCCTTGTTCTCCATAATGATTTCAATAACACCTTAAGTTCACCACCATATTCTCTGCTCCATTCTCCTCCGGCCAATTGTTCGTCGATTTACCAATTCAGAGAATGAAACCTTTCAATTTTTTTAGGTTTGTATCCAAACTTGTTCGTGTCTCTGCTCAAAGCACAGATCGAAAACCTAAAAAGTGTAAAAGCGAAATTGAAACTAAACCTCAAAAAGAAAAGGCGGAGGCGAAATCTATCGGCTCTGGAATACATAGGTTTTTGATTTCGAAGGAAATCTCTTTTCTATCTCGTCTTTTTTATAGTTTCGGAAAATATGGGTTTGGGACTAATTTTTTTGTTAAAAAACGGGTGCGAGCATGAATTTTTTTGACGGTGGGTTTCTCAGTGGAATTTTTTTTTAAAAATGGGTGTTACTGTAGTTTTCACGTATACTATTGGGCCAACCATACATGATTATGGAATGACCCGAAACAGTATGCGTACGTCCATAATACGTTTTAGAGTCAGTGAAAGGAAAAGATTATTTTTTTATAAATTTACAGATGAATCCGTAAATCTGAAACATCAACAGACCTACATGATCATAATGTCTTCCCAGTGATTAACAATTTGTGTAATAGAAATGTTCTTAAAAATATCAGAAGTAGAACTCCAAGGCAGATGTTTAGTTTCACCGCATGTTCCAGCTCATCTCTGGACTTAGGTCTGCAACCACGAAACCTTTTATTCCGTTCGTTCCAAAGCTCCCAACAAATTGCAAAATGGCAATAGATGCCAGACCAAACCAATTCTGTCAGAACGAGTATAAATCCTCTAGCCTTGCATTAACACTTTGAAATCATACGGCATTACCCAACTGAACTGCACTGACGAGATGAAAAATTCCCATAACTTAGACGCCCAGCTGCAATGTATGAACAGATGTTCAAGAGTTTCCTCTGCCGAATTGCAAAAAAGACATAGATTTGATTAAACCTGTGTTCCCCTGTGCTGTAACATCATTCTGGTTGGCAAAGAGTAATGCAGTGACGCCCATAAAAGAAATAGAACTTTAGGAGGTACATACTTGCTGGACAAGATATGATAACAATCCCAATCAGGTTCAGAGTTAACCAGGTTGTTATACATGCTTTTAGATGAACAATCTCCTTCCAACACATCCTCTTCACCCTGAACAATATTCATGTTTCTAATATCATGTTTTAGCTCTAACAGATCAATCCGTTCTGCAGGGTCTAAAACTCTTGAAAACTGAAAGTTCCAACCATCTTCAAACATCAAAGCCACAGTATGTAACTTCTATTTACTTAACTTGAAAAGTCTTGGATATTTGTCTTTGAGTGACTTGTTTTCATTCCACCAGTCATGCCAAAACCTTATTGACCTTCCATTCTTAATATTAGTAGTCATTGAATCAAAGAAAACATCCTTAGTTTTTAAAATATCAAACCACAAGCTCTTCCCCACAACATCATTAACTTGCATCGGCAACATACACTCCTCATTTGCTTTTGTTTTTTCACAAACTATACGCCTCCAGAGGGCTGATTTTTCCTTGCAATATCTTCCCAACTATTTAGCCAATAAAGACTTATTGACCAATCTCAAATTTCGAATTCCCAAACCACCTTTCCTCTTTGATTTACACACTCCCTTCCAATAAACCCAGATTATTTTTCTTTTATCATCATCTTCTCCCCACAAAAACTTCCTCATCATTGGGTTTAATCTCTTCTCAACAGACACGGGTAGAACATGCAAAGACATGAAGTATACTGCCAGACTCTCAAGAGAACTCCTAATCAGAACAACTCTCCCATCTTTATTCAAATATCTTCTTTTCCACGGAGCTAGCTTATTTTGCAATCTTTGGATGATAATTTCCCAAATCACAGTGCTTCTTCTAGCAGTTCCAATAGGCATACCTAGATATGTGACTGGGAGAAACTCAATTTTACACCCCAATTCCATAGCTAGCTCTTCAACTAACTCATCTCCTCCAATACTTAAGACCAATGAGAACTTCAACTTAAGACCAATGAGAACTTCAAACATCATCAGAAGAATGAGTAACCTCCAAACCTCCACTCTTGAAGCATTCAAAAAGATAATAGTATCATCTGCAAATTGCAAATGAGACATATTCGTACCTCCCTCCACCACCTGAAATCCACTTAATATATTATGAACAACAGCATCATTAACAAGAAGAGAAATAACCTCCACCACAAGGAGGAACAGAAAAGTTGACAAAGGGTCACCTTGTCTAATACCTTTAGAGGGTTTTATCATGTTAATAGCTTCACCATTTACCAAGATAGAGAACTGAGCACCAGTCACACACCACTTCATCCATTGAATCCACTTATCACCGAAGCCATTCTTTTTAAGAATAGAGAACAAAGAAGGCCAACTGACATTATCAAAAGCTTTTTGCATATCGATCTTACACATAATTCCCGGTTTCTTTTGTCTCAATCTACTATCAATGCATTTATTAGCAATTAGAATGCCATCAAGGATGTGTTTATCCTTAACAAAAGCCCCTTGAGCATTAGAAATCAATCATGGCATCACCATCTTTAGTCTTTCTGCAAGCAACTTAGACAGAATTTTGTAAAAGCTACTTATTAAACTTAATGGTCTAAAGTCCTTGATAGTAGCTAAGTCTTCTTTCTTTGGAATAAGTTTCAAGAGTGACATATTCGGTCTCCAATCCAACTTCCCTTTACTAAAAAATTCATTAACAGCAGCCATGACTTCCACCTTCAAAATACCCCAACATGCTTTATAAAATTCCAGATTGTACCCATCTGGACCTGGTGCTTTATTAGTGCCACACATCTTGATTGCTTTGAAAACCTCTTCCTTGTCAAATGCTCTTTCAATCCAAGCTTGTTGAGTATTATCAATCTTCCTGAAATCCAAATTATCAAAAGAGGGAGAAACTGTAGTCCTGGCCGTGAATAAGTCCTCATAATATTGATGTATTTCCTTTTTTATAACTTCCTGATTAAAAACATCCACCCCCTCCACCTCCAATTTAGTGATGCAGTTCCTTCTTCTCTTACTGTTTGCAATTTTATGGAAATACCGAGTATTCTTGTCTCCATATTTAAAACTCTTGAATTTTGCTCTCTGAAAATCCATGCTAGCCCTCGTCACCTTAACATCATTAAGAGATTTTAGTAAAACTGCTCTTTCTTCCAATTGAGAAGGAAATAAACCAACACTCTCCTCAGCCAGATTGAGAGACTTAATCTTCTCAGTTAAATGATCCTCCTTCTTCCTCACACTCCCATAAGTAGCTTTGCTCCAGTTCTTGATGAAGTACTTTAAGTTTTGAAGTTTCCTAAAAAGAACATATCCAGGTGCACCAACAAAATCCAAAGAATTCCACCAGATTGCTACTAACTTAACAAAATCAGGATGCTCCAACCAATGATTCTCAATTCTAAAAGTTGTGTTATTCCTAATAGGAAGATAAATCTAAGAGCAAAGCGTTATGATCAGAAATAGTTCTTACCAAAGCGGTTTGAGTAGCATTGCTGAATTTCGCATCAAAAGAAGTGCAAACCAAGTATCTATCCAATCTGCACAATAAAGGATCATCATGTTTATTACTCCAAGTGTAAGATCCTCCATTTAAGGGTAAGTCGATCAGCTCCTGCTCAGAGATAAAATTATTGAGAAAATTCATGTTTCTTGAGTCACCACTAGGCTTGTTTCTTTCTGTATCACTCCTAACTGAATTCACATCCCCATAAAACACCATGCTTCTTTGGACCAAGCTCTAATTTATTTCAAATCTTTCCAGAAGAGTTTCCTCATGTTAAACTCACATGGAGAATAAGCATTAGTCGCTATGAATTTAAACCCGTTGCTTCTAAATCGAAAGAGACATGCGATTGAGTTAATTCCCATTCTCTTATCCAGTAACTCCAGCCTAGCATTATCCCAAATGGTGATTAAACCTCCACTATTACCAGCCGCGCCTTGAGAAGGTATAAACTCCATTCCAAAGTCATCATCAAACCACAACTGTCTTACAAACCAAAAAAACAAAGAAGTCATCTTAGATTCTTGAATCGAACACACTAAACACCTATGTGCTGCAATTAAATCCTTTACAGCAATTTGTTTATCATAGGCATTTAATCCTCTTATATTATAAGAGATAAACTTAGTTCCCATCAGTCGCAATATTCTCCCCTGAATTAACCTCCTCTAACTCCTCCTCCATCTTTGAGTTATTGGAATCAAAAGAATTGCAACTATCTTGCACTCTCCTCCTATCAACAATGGCTTTGTATCTGTCTCTGTATTTAAAAAGGATTTCTTCAATGACTTCTTTTTCCTGCTTCTCATCTTTGGTAGTAATGCCTCCCAACATGGAGCATAACTCAAAAACCAATTTTGAGGTTGAAAAAATAACCTCATTAACATTCAT
This sequence comes from Papaver armeniacum, assembly GCA_023531295.1. NCBI lineage: Eukaryota > Viridiplantae > Streptophyta > Magnoliopsida > Ranunculales > Papaveraceae > Papaver > Papaver armeniacum. Next base: position 146,394 of record JAJJWW010015687.1, read on the forward strand.
AGGAGTCGTATCTTGCACAAAATCTTTAGAAGCATAATCCTCCATATCCACCGTCTGACTTCCATGCCCAACCATATGGAGATCGTCAGGAACACCTGAGGAAGAAAATCTCCGGTTTGCATTCGAGTCCAAAACAGTTTTATTAGCTGCTGGAATGATAGGCACATCACCTTCACATCCACCATTCTCGTGAGCTAATAAAACATGACCATCTGAATCTAAAGGCATACCATGCGAATTGGGAACTCCCTATTCACATCCAACCTTACAAGGCATTCCAAGATATTCAGAAGCCAAAATACTGTCAATTACTTCCAATCTGGAGGTGGGAACATCGCCTGCACTTCCACCATCAGCAAGAATATAGAAGTTATCGGCAGTTGGGGTTACAACTCTGTTAAAAGAATAATTAACACCTCCACCATTATTCTCAAAAACAGTGTTATCAACCACCCTCTCAGCAGCAAGATTGAATCCACCATCAATCAAAGCTCCGGAGCTAGAAGCAGAATGACCACCTTCCTGATCACCTTCTTTATAAAAAGAGTCATCAACATGAGGAAAAGTACGTTTAGAGTTAATAAGATTGTTTCCCAAGCTTTGATCTGTACCTCTCTTAGGTTGATTTGACTCGCCAGATAATGACTCAGAGACTGACACCGATTTATTTCCAAAAATAGCGGTAGGAGATATTTTTGAATTTGAAACTTTCGTTTTGTTATCAAACTCATTCAGCCTAATATACTCCTCTATTGGTGCCTTCTGTTTAGGATCAAAATTATAGTCCCATTCTATTGAAACAACCCAAACTTGGTCATCATCTTCCACCTTGAGAATCGTCGGAATCATACTAAAGTCTCCTTTGACTGCAATTCTGAAGAAGTTGTGATTAGACAATTTTAGTGAGCTTGTGGCTAAATGAGTCACCAATGGAGAAATAGTTTCGAGTTTCAGAACCTCTATGGAATACCTCTCACCTTTAGCCATTTCCTATACTTGCCATATCCTGTAAAGGAATAATATGATCCTTATTTGCTTGAGAATTATGACTTGTATCTGAAACTGTCTTCATAATGGACTCCTCCCTTTTAGATTGAGTAATATGAACAACTACATTTTCCACAAAAATCTTTTGTGGCTTCCACAAACCAAGCCATAGATCCTTCTCCAATGCAATCTTCGCATTTTGTTCATCAATAATCTCAAAATCAATAAAAGAGTCTCACTGCATCTGTTTTCTCACCTCCCTAGCAATCCTCTGCCATCGAACAAAACCATCTACCTTAATGAAACCTTCATACACTTGGTGAAAGGAATTCCTTGACAGACATTGTGCAAAATCAGATCTTGCAGGCAACTGTTGCACTGGCTTTTTGACTAAGTTATTATCTTTCAATAGATTATGAATCTCCTTACAAAGAACCCCCCCAGTAATAGCAGCTATCTCCACAAGGTATGCATAAAGCATAAGACCTGTTATCATCCCTTCTATTAACTCTAGAGATCCGAAAGTATCTTCCTGCTTCATTCTCCCTTACCTCATACAGATTAGAAGTTTCTCCTTCTCTTCTCGACCATCTACTCTTATGGCACTCGACGTCCCTAGCCTCCTCCAATACCTCTACCAGCCAGCAAGCAACATCAGCTGAAAAGCTAATCCAAGATCTAAAACCACCTGATTTTCTCTCCTCCAATCTCACACCTTGAGATTTTATTGAAACGCTGAAAATTTTTCTCTCAAGTTAGAGTGGTTTTCTCGCTCTTTCTCTCTCCATTCTCAACCTGGTCTTGCATTTAATCACATTATCCATAATAATAATTATCACATTTTTGTACGTGAGGTCAAGTTATTCCCACATACAAGAGGGATTTAAAGGGAATACATTATTAGTGGTAGGGATCCGTGGTAAATTAACATAGATTTATCAATTTAAAGCAACTACTTCATTAGATTTGTTTCCTAAAGGAATAGTTGACTAATATAGTGAAGTGTGACAAATCAATTTAACGTTTTGTGTGGGAGTTCGAAAAAGGCGCGTATAATTTATTTTCTCGACAAGCCTATGTTTCAGTCGGACACGAATAAGATACATATTCGTTTAATTCAGAACTTATTTACGAATAGTTCAACGAATTAAAAAGATTCCGAACTAGACAGTTTACTTCGAAAATTGATTGAAATATAAAAAAGTACAAAAATAATATCCATGCATATCCAGATGATTTTAATGGGAATGAACAACCAAGTGAATGAACAAACCAAATTTGTAGGCAATCAACAACTGTACATATGTCATGCGGCAGATGTCGAGAAGCGCGGTCCAACATCCATCGCTCAACGACACAACGACGGATAATGATACGGGCGGCTCAACCTATGTGGCCAATGACTAACTGCCTAAGACTCTATTTCCACCAATTATTATTATTATTATTATTTTGATAAAAGAAATTCATTGAATTAACTGCTCAAATTGGTGTTGTCTCTTGCTAAGAGATTACAAAAGTTTGCAGGAAAATTATTAAGGAGAGTTATATTAGTAGCAGATTCTCTAACAGAATTGGCAACCTCATCAGCTACTTGATTATCTCTCCAGCTAACAAAAGAAAAATTACAATGCATGAAACTTAGACTTAAGTTTTTTATTTCCTTCAGAATATTCATGTTCTCCCATTGTATTAATATAACATCTTCAATGATAGATTGAATAACCAATTTAGCATCAGCCTCTATGCGAATCTTCCTGAGTTGCTTTTCTATCGCCCATAGTAAAGCTTCACGTATGGCCATGCATTCTCTTGCCTCAGGACTCAAAACTCCATTTGTGAAACTTCCTTTGATTCCTTCGCAATTTCATGTATTAGATCGTATCACAATACCAGTTCCAAGCATATTAGTTTCCTTACTGAAAGAAGCATCGACATTAAGTTTAAAAACATCAGGTAAAGGAGGTTTCCACTGGGATATCATGATAGCATTTAAATTGTCATCATTCATGCAAGATTCATGCAAATGAGAATGCAGATGATAATGAATTTTGTGCATGGAGTTAAAAGGATTAAGAGAGACACCCTGAAAAGTCGCATCACATCTATCTTACCAGATGATCCATGCACTTATCATCAAAGTGTAGAGCCATTTATCTACTGAACATTGACTGCTCCCTGTAAACCAACTTTCAACCTATTCTGAAACGCTATTACATCTTCTCCGAACTTCATCTATGTCCACATTTACTAATCTCCATGCTTTCCTTGCATGATCACAAGAAAATATTAAGTGCTCTATTGTTTCCTAATCTCTTCCACATATGGCACACTGAGTGTCAATGCTATCATTATGCATATATAACTTGTGTTTTGTATTGTGTAGTTCTCTAATGCATTTCCAAGCAAAAATCTTGATCATGTGTGCTATGTTTGTCTTCCACAAAGCTTTCCATACTTTATTTTGAATGATTCTACCATTTACTTGAATATCTGACATACTTTTTGTAAGTTCCTTGTATGTACTTTTAACAGAAAAAACCCCATATTTGAATGACCTCCATATCATGATATCTTCCTTGGATGCATCTAGAAATAAATATTGAATCTTTTGAGAAGTACCATCATCAAAAAGTTAATGAAGAAGATCAGTGTTCCAGTTATTTGAGTATGGAAGCATTAGTTCATCAACAGTTTTATAAAATCTGAAGAGCTCATTGACTGGTAATGGAGGTGAATCTAAACCAGGTACCCATCTGTTCATCCCGATATTGGTTTTCTTTCCATAATTTACTTCCATGAAATAATATTGTTGAACAACTTGTAAACCTTTGACAATGCCATTCCAGGTGTAAGAACCATTACCTGCTTTAAGAATTTGATGAAGAATATCTCCTTGTTTGAAGTATTTACTGCCCATAATTTTTATCCAGAGAGCATCAGATTCAGTGCGAAGTCTCCAAGATAACTTTGTGAGCAAAGATAAATTAAGTTTTTCTAAATCTTTGAAAGCAAGACCACCTTAATCTTTAGGTTTGCAGACCTTGTGCCAAGCTATAGGATTTGAGCCTCTATTAGAGTTATACCCCCAAAAGAATTTTCTCTGGATTGTAGTAAGCTTGTTTATGAGTTGATTAGGAAGCTTGAAAGTTCCCATTTGATAGATTGGCACTGATTTAAGTATATGCTTAATCATAGTAGATCTGCCAGCTTGATTAAGAGAAGTAGAAGACCAAGTTGAATATCTGCTCATAAAGTTTTCTTCAATGGCTTTGAAAGCTTCTTGTTTTGAATGCCCTAGAAGAAGAGGGGAACCAAGATATTTTTCTTTAGTGGTCATAGGTTTAACACCAAGTAAAGGAGTAAGGTCTTCAACAAATTCAGGAGCAGTTTTCTTGCTGAAATGAATTGAAGATTTCTCAAAGTTGATTACTTGACCTGACTGGCTGCTGAAGTTATGTAGAAGATTCAAAAGATTGTTATCTGAAGTGATATTTGCTAGAGTGATCAAGCAGTCATCTGCAAAAAGCAAATGATTAATGGCTAGAGAATTTGCAGCCACTTTAATACCTTTAATGGTGTTATTTTGCTGAGCCAAAGAAAGATGTCTTGATAAAAATTTCATTGCAAGAATAAAAAGATATGGTGATAAAGGATCACCTTGTCTAACTCCTCTAGTTCGATGGAATTCTTCACATGGAGATCCATTAAGCATTACAGAAAGAGAAGTAGTGTTGATGCATTGATAAATAAGATCACTGAAATCTTCACTGAAACCAAAAAACTTAAGAACTTTGATCAAGAAATCCCATTCTAGCCTGTCAAAAGCCTTTGGCATGTCAAGCTTCAATGCCATCCAACCAACTTGTCCTCTTTTCCTTTTCATAAAGTGGATTATTTCTTGAGCAATAACAATATTATCACTTATTAGTCTCCCAGAGACATAAGCAATTTGATATGGAGATATAATTTTCTCCATTAAAGGCTTAAGTCTTCTGACAATGAGTTTAGAAATAATCTTATAAGAGGTATTACATAAACTAATTGGTCTATAATCAGCAGCACAGGTAGGCTTTTTCTTTTTAGGAATGAGAGAGATGTGAGTTTTGTTTATCTGTTTCAGGATATGCTTTGTTTCAAAGAACCTAGTGACCATCTAACAAACATCTTCACCAATTATGTTCCATTTGCTTTTATAAAAAACCTGCTTGATAACCCTCTGGACCTGGAGCACTCCAATTATCCATGCTTTTAAGAGTATCATGGATTTCTTGATGAGAAGGAATGGCAGTAAGAAGAAGATTGTCACCTTCAGTAATGATGGAAGGAAGAATACTAAATAAATCTTCATCAAGATTAACAATAGTAGAAATACTTAAATCTTTAAAATGAGAAGTAAGATGTTGAGATATTTCTTCTCTTGTATGAAGCCAATTGTTGTTGTGATCTTGGAGAGAGTCAATGTTGTTCCTTACTTTTCTTCTGTTAGTCTTAGAATGAAAATACTTTTTGTTGTTATCCATGTCATTAATGAAGTGATCCCTGGATTTTGATGATAGAATTCACTCTTGATTTTGTGCCAATTATTTATATCCTTATTAATGTTGAGGATTTTGTTGTGATTATCATCAGAAGGAGGTTGAGCTTGTAATTCATCAAGTTCTTGTTGCAACTCATCCACTTTTTGATTAATATTGCCAAAATGATTCTTGTTCCACAAAGAAAGCTCTTTTCTTGTAGATTGAATTCTTTTCACAAGCTGGTATCCTGGAGAGCCAGAAGTACTAATTTTCCAAGCTTTCTCAATCACAGCAGCACAAGATTCATCATTCAACCAAGTAATAAAAAACTTAAAAGGTTTCTAACAAGTAGGTATGCTAGAATCAGAAACAAGCATAATGGGACTGTGATCACTGCCCACTTGAGTAAGATGCATGAGTTTTGAGTTAGGGTAATTTATGTTCCAATCTAAATTCCCTAAGGCCATATCTATCCTGGATCAGTACCTAGATTATTGCTAGTCCATGTGTATTCTTTGCCTACATACCCTATATCCTCAAGTCCACGAGCATTAATGATGCCATTGACAAACCCATCAGCTGAAGAAGAAGCTCTAGTGTTATCATCTGGAAGGTGAAAGTTTAGGTCACCAATAAGAATCCAGGGACCATTGTGATTGTTGCCTATTTGTTGTATGTAATTCCACAGGTCTTTTTTCTTATCAAAGCTAAGGTAGCCATACATACAAGAAAGTAAGAATTCTGGCTTGCTGGGATCATGTTGAACAACCAAGTTAAACATATTTTGACTACTATCAAGCAGTTCACATGTAAAACCTTTTTCCATAAAATAATTAATCCACCAGATAAGCCAACAGGCTCAATAAAAGCTTGATTAGGATACTGATAATGACTTATGAGCGGTTTGCTTTTATCCTGAGTGATTTTAGTTTCGCTGAGAAAAATGATATCAGGATTTTGAGTTCTAACAAGATCAGACAGATGATTTCTAGTCGCAGTAGTTTTTAGACCTTGCACATTACAGGAGATGATCTTCATAGTGCTATTAAAATTTAACTGGCAACTTAAGATCGAGAGATAGAAGACTATACCTAAAATACTGGAAAAACTAGTTTTGTGGAAAATTTTAACGTAAACCCTAATGTAATAGTAAATGCATGCAAAAGTGGATGTGAAGTAAATGTGAATGATGTTATTAAATGCAGTTACGTAAACCTGATAAAAGATGACTACTGCAATAAAAGGCTTTGAAAAAAGAGCGTTTAAGAAAAAATAAATATGTGTAAGAATTACATGACTCTTCAATGATGTGTTTCCAGGTTGTTCTCCTTGGTTTGTGCACCTATGAGCTTCCTGAGAATCTGTGATGACATCATAAATGGTATTGGTGGAAGAAGACTCGACTTCATTGGGTTCAGTGGAAGAATCATTGGAAATTCTAGTTCTTTTGCCTAGCCTAGTATCATCAGTACCATTGGTTTCATTTTATCTTAGTAAGAAATTCATATTAATGGGAACAACATCCTTAGGAGGAACAAAGGAAGCAGTTTTAGTGAAATTCTTTTGGTTCTTCCTAGGAGCAGGAGCATTAGTTGTTGGAGTAGACAAGATTGTTTTCCTCAGGTTGCTGACTTTACGGATTGTACCAACCCGTGGATCACATTTTGTATACATTGTCGAGAAGGCTTTTCATGAGCCTTAGCAAGAAAGTTAGTTTCTTATTTGCATACAACTTTGCAGTGCTTGATAATATAACAATCTGTGCAGATTCCACTAGGTTGCCTTTCATAAAAGAATTTTATCCAACGAGATAAACCAGCATTAGTGATAGCTTTTACTCCCCTACTTAATGTATTTGTTATGTCAATATTGACACAGACTTTAACAGGACTCCTCCGTCCTTCGGTTCGATAGCTACAACTTTACCCATGATTTGTCCAATTTTAGGAACAGCTGTTACGTTCATGTGCTCAGGTAGAAGATACTTGAGTTGAAGCCAGAATTGTTGGAACCCCTAATGTTTTTCTGTATAAACCATGTTTGGTATATAGTCATGAACCACCAGTAATATCTTGTTGATGCTCCATGGACGTTCATCAATAACTTTATTGAATAAAGACCAACCGCTAAACTTAAAGATAAAAGTGTTTGGATTAATATCAACAATCCTGCGATCTTCTTCAGACATAAAAGGCCAAGTGAACTGGATGAACATCTCCACCATATCATGATTCATACGACCTTCAATGATAACCTTACCAATAGCACTGGCTTCCCAAGCATTTCCTTCTGTTTATTTTTATGTACCATTATCTTGTTGAAATATGATCATTTCATTAGTGTCACCCAGATCGAGAGCTGCTTGCTTGAATTTGTTAACCAAATCACCTACTTGTGGTGCACCATCTTCTTCCATCTTGATAAATCTGAGATGTTTGGGTTTAGCAGAGTTTTGGTAAAACGAAGGATCTAAATCAAGGGGAATAGAGATTTTTGACTCATATAACAAAGGAAACTACAGTTGGCTAACGAATGACTGAAGATCAGGACGAACCAAAATTTACGGTTGACTTTGGGTTTGAAATTTTTGAATTTTTTTGAAAATAAGGAAAGGCGGACTATAGTACTAGACATGGTTACTGAATTGAAACTAACACGAGTTCTCTTCCACCATACACCTTGAAATCTATCACAGATTTTACAGATATTCAAACGAACAATGAGGTCAAGCTCGACAAACGCCATGAACACAACCATAAAAGTGGCAAACGCCATTTAGGGAGGAACAACCTGTAAACACATCTTAGAAGTGAATAGGAGAATTAGTTACACATTATAAAAGAAAAAACTTAAGCAGAGATAATCAAAAAAATTTAATAAGAGAAGGAGAAATTATTAGAACACTACAAGGAATCAAGGAAAGCAATTAACATTATAAAAGATTAGAAGAGATACTCATTATGCTATCAAAAATAAGAGGATTAAAAATTTGAAAGTAACTGAGTTAAAACATCGAGGGTCGCCCGATTCGCAAAGAGAAGAAAGGAGAGAGAATGGCACTAATTATTATTTCAAATCCTATAAATTCAACTTAGTCGTCGATATGAATACTACGTATTTCAGTGTATACTTCTATCAGTGCATTATTGCGTTGTGTTCATGAATATGATATTAATTTATGTTATGGATGAATCATTTTTAGTGGACTTAACAGAAAGAAACAAAAAGATTGTGAATTGTCAAAAACTATGACAAGCAGTATCCCCGCGAAAAACGGTTATGGAAATGGTGGGTAATATTGGGATAACCCTGGTAATAAATTAAAAATTTAAATAAAAAGGTATGATTACCGTGATTTATAATAGTGTGAGTAATTATTCAAATTTTGCGTTGCCCGGTTTTAATTGCTTTTATTTGTAGCCTGCTTTATTTAAATGATAAGGAAGTGTTGAAATACACTCTTAAAAATTACTTTTCAACTTTTAGATGCAAAAAAAATCAGGTTCATTTTATAAACCATTTGCATATACATTGTAAATAAAAAAAACCTAACATCTGATACTCGATCGAAAAACAAAGTACATTCAAATCATAAATCATAAATCATCAATCAAACTTAACATCCATGTACAATCAAAACTAAAAACTATACTTGATAAATGAGAATGAACTTTAAAATATATAATACCAACAAAATACAATCAAAGAGAATATCTTCATCAACATCTTTCTTTAGGGTCTACTTGGTGATGATGCGTTGTGGCCAGTATAGAAGATCAGGACGACGTGATTATGTATTAAAAAAACGGATTGACAACTTTGAGTTTTTAATATTATTATAGAAAATAAAAAATAATATCCTGTATTGTGTAGTGAAAGAAGGGAAAGAGAGATAGAATAAGAGGCGGCACCGGAATGGAGTTGGTATGGTAAGGTTTTTAACTCTTTGTGGTTGAAAATGCAATTACCATATTTATCCTTGTGATAGATGCCCTGATTATGCATTTGATGTCTCACTATGGACGTTTATAAGTGGTATATCACCATTAACAATACTAGCTTGAAACCCGTGCTACGCATCGGGACCGTTGGAATTTCTTACATCGTCAGTTCATGTTCACTGAGGCGGGGCTTCGCCCCGCACCCGTCCTAATAAGAGTTCTAACATGGTTTTGAAAACTAATTTCATGCATTATAATAAAATAATAATCAATTTTACAAATAAACTAAAATATTTTAAGCTATAAATACATTATTAATTTTTTTTTAGTATTTAACCCGTGCTTCGAACCGGGTACGACGTAATTGATCCTCAATTGAGCGAAGCCCCGCACCTGTCCAAGAAGGGATCTCAATTAACAATTGCATTGTACCATGAAAAGATTAACAATCAGAACCAAATTATTCACCGATTACATATTGTTTAAAGGGTTGGAGATTAACAAATCCTCTTAAATAAAATAATTTTGAAAAATTATACCGACCTTTGAAATCAATCAGTAGTTCATTACATTACATGTACCAGTACTATTGGTAGTTAACTGAGACATCATACTTTCTATACAGTTATATCAATATCAGATATTGGAGACACTAAAAAAAATACTATATTAATATAAAATAGATTGAAAACTCTAAATGGTGAATAACATATGAATTGCTTCCCGTCAAAGAAAATGTTATCAAGGAAATGCATTGATATATGTATCTTGGAAAATCATATATTTGTGTTAAGAATTAAGGGACCAACTTAACTGCTCTTCCAGGCTCAAACTTCTTATAGTTAAACGAAAAATCACACTCATTAGCAATTATATAGGCATCGATATCTGAAAATGTGAAGTGCTTCTCGTCAAAGAAAATGTAATTAAGGAAACGTACATATATATTTTTCTTCAGAAATCATATACTTGCGTTTAAAATAAAGCGGCTAACTCAACTGTTTTTCTAGGCTCCAACTTCTTGTAGTTCTTGTAGTTGAATGAAAAATCACACATATTATGTAGTTGTGTTGATATCTTACATTAAAGACACTAAAAATAACACGATATTAATATAAAACAGATTGCCAACCCCAAATAGTCCAAAGCATACAAAGTGCTTCCCGTCAAAGAAGCAATCAAGGAAATGTCATTAGTCATTATATAGGCATCGATATGTGATATTAGAGTCATTAAAAAAATCAGGATATTAATATAAAATAGATTACCAGCTCTAAATAACGCAAAGCACATGAAGTGCTTCCCGTCAAAGAAGTAATCAAGGAAATGTCATTAGTCATTATATAGGCATCGATATGTGATATTAGTGACATTAAAAAAATCATGATATTAATATAAAATAGATTGCCAGCTCTAAATAACGCAAAGCATATGAAGTGCTTCCCGTCAAACAAAATGTAATTAAGGAAACACACATATATATTTTTCTTCAGAAATTGTATGCTTGCCTAAAAAATCAAGCGGGTAACTCAATTTTTTTTCCCGGCTCCAACTTCTTGTAGTTGAATGAAAAATCACACATATTATATGGTTGTCTTTGATATCTGACATTAGAGACACTAAAAATAACACGATCTTAATATAAAATAAATTGCTAACCCTAAATATCGCAAAGCATGTAGAGTGCTTCCCGTCAAAGAATCAATCAAGAAAATGCACTGATATATCTTTCTTAAGAATCATAAGCTTGTGTTACCCAAGTTCTCTTCTAGGCTCCAAGTTCGAATAGTTAAATGAAAAATCACACTCATTATATGGTTGTATCAATACCTGATATTAGAGACATTCAAAGAACACACGATATATAACATAAAAATAGCTTGTAAATTCTAAATAGTGCAAAACGGATGAAGTGCTTCCCGTCAAAGAAGTTGTAATCAAGGAAATGCACTAATATCCCACTATGACCCCGTTTGAATATCCGTGGTTGTTGCTTTAACCGTAAGGATCGCCTATTAATAATTGGAGTTTTTTATTGGCAAACGGAATCTGAATTATATTGACTATGAATTCTCATCATTTTTTTCTTTTCCTATTTATGAGTCTTACTGGTCAGAATTGTATTTATTGTTAATATAAAATACATTTTCAATCCTAAATACTGCAAAGCATATATATGAATTACTTCCCGTCGAAGATAATGTAATCAAGGAAATTCACTGATATATGTTTTTGAGAATCATATACTTGCGTTAGGAATCAAGCGGCCGGCCAACTCAAGTTCTCTTCCAGGATCCAAGTCCCTATAGTTAAATGAAAAATGACACTCATTGTATAGTTTGTATAGTTGTATGGATATCTGATATTAGTGATATTAAAAATCGATATTAATATAAAATAGATTTTCAACCCTAAATAGTGAAAAGAATATAAAATATTTTTCGTCGAAGATGATGTAATCAAGAAAATGCATTGATATATCTTTCTTCAGAAATCATATACTTGTGTTAAGAATCAAGCGGTTAACCCAACCCAGGCACCAACTCCTTATAGTTAAATGAAAAATCACACTCAAATATTAATATATGATATTAGAGACATTAAAAGAACACACGATATAACATAAAATAGTTTTCCAATTCTAGATAGTACAAAACAGATGAAATGCTTCCCGTCAAATAAGTTGTAATCAAGCAATGAACAAACATCCCACTAAGACTCTGTTTGAATGCTCGTGATTGTTACTTTAACCGCAAGGATTGTCCACTAATTAATGATCGTCCCACAAAGAGAATCTAAATTGTATTGGTTAATTAAATAATTTGGTTGCTGGATTTTTAGTGATGCATATAGCTAATTTTATTATGTATGTGGCTTGATACAACACATATCTTCTCTTGGAATTGAACGATTAAAGGGACCTTTTTTTTACATCAACCGTAGGTCAAGATAACGAAGTGCCGTTACAGCATGGTCTATTAAACAAAGAAATTTCATGCGTATATCATGTTCGAGAAAGAAAGAGAATAATAAGAATAGGTTTCAAAAAAAACTATAATTCAATAATAATCTGGCAGAACCCCATCAAAAATATCAGAAAAATTTATAAAGGAAGGCCAAGAGAGAGTACAATGCTCTTAGGACAATAACTTAACAATGTTGTTTGGGATTTACATCCATCCTTATTCCTATTTCCCTATTTCATATTAACATTTATCCTTTTTGCCCCGCATAGAATTGAAAATGATGGACGGGGACATTATCATCCCGTAGGGTTGAAGAATTGACTAACACCACATGTTTGGAATGTCCTGTAGGTGTCTTCATCGGCATAACACATATGATTCACGGAATACAAATTATAAGAACCATTTAGTTAACCTTAACCCGCACTGCACCTTGCGATAGGCCAAAACCTGGAATTTGTGTCAAGCAAATGAATATGTGTGTCCCCACTTCCCAAAATTTTTCATTTTTAGATCATGAACACGTGAACTGCATTAACCATTATGAACAAATAATCTCAATGAACTAAACATTTGTGTAACTCAAAATATCATACCATGAAAAACATTACAAAAAAAAAATAACAAAACGATTAAACACCTACTTTTGCTATACATATTTTATTTTGAGAAAATCATCATAATAAAACGGAAAATGAATAAAACAAAATAAGCAACCTTACATCGCATCTTCATAAGCTAAACCCCACTACTGCACACCACCATTTTCCTCCACAAATTCTAATAAAAATTACTCCACCATATCAGTTACCTGCTCTCAGCATAATTGTTAGTAGAAATCTCCTAAACCCGTAGACAAATAGCCAATAACAATTTTTATGTGTAAAATGCACCCACAAATAATCATACTTACCCCATTATAATGAAATTATTCTGGAATTGGTCTCGCACCTGAAACACAGAGATAGTCAACAAACAAACTATAACCTTATCAGAAATCGAATTGAAACCTAAATAGAAATTGGTACTTAAATTTCACCTTTTCAAACAGATACTTTTGATGAGATGTCGACTTCCTAAAACACCTTTCCAAACTAAATATTTTGATTTTTCTGAAAAGATCAAACCCATAAACATCATGCACGACTTTCTAATGTGTCTGATTCCTAACCAGGCTCTTGAAGGGGGTATAAATTGTCCCCGAAGGCTTCTTGCCTACATATATACACACCAGACATTAAGTTTTTGCATTTGCTTGTGTTGATGGTGTATTTTCGTTCAAGGTTGAGTTTGTAAAAAACCAGAAAAATCATGCGCTGACATCTTGTAAAAGATAAAGCCATTTATAAGTGTTGGATACTCCCTCACTTAATTCAGCCTTGTATTCCTGTACTCATTATCAGTGTGGCATGAGACTGAGTGTTACTCATACAGAGTAACACGAACCTCCAAGCACTATAATGAAACCATGTACGAAATACCCGTACATGCTGATTCTCGGTGTGTTATACTAGCCCGAGCCCTCTCGGTGTGTTATACTAGCCCGATTGAGCCCCTCTCGGTGTGTTATACTAGCCGATTGAGCATCCGGACTTGATCGTATCGGTCTCGGATATGATCGATCGCAGATCATCCAACTCCACAAGCATGATTGGATGACCACAGATCAATTCCATCACCCTAAGCATGGTATGGAATACCCACGGCCTTAGCTTGCCGGATATGATTCGATCGCGAGTCATCCAACTCCACAAGCATGATTGGATGACCACAGATCAATTCCATCACCCCCAAGCGGTATGGAATACACACGGCCGACCCCGCATGGTCGACCATTGGCCTTTGCTTGCCAAGAAACCGTCCATACCAAGCATTATGGGCGGAAAACCTAAATTAGGGTTTGCGGCATATTACATGTGCCGCAAAACGGTCTCAACCATCCATCTTCGCAGGTATAGATGGAGGGTGTAGATGCGAACTCAAAGGGCCGGAGCATGTCGACACAATCACCATGTGACCGCCTACACACTTGACCAATCGGTCAAAACCAACCATGGTTGGTTACAACACATTCGTCCTTTGAAATAGCATGGTCGCGCGGCTTTGAAAGCCAAAATTAGGGTTCAAGCCATCACACGCGTCCATCTTCTCCGGCACGAATGGAGGGTCACAGATTAGATTAAGCAGGTCCGGTCATACCAGCATGACCACCGTGGGCCCATCTACCTCTTCATGCGGTCGGCCAAGACATATTACGCCTGGCCAATCCAAAACGCCCGCTCAAACATGCGTGGATACACTTCCCAAGTTGCAAATCGATCTCGACCACTCAACTTCACTTAGGACGAATTGGGTGGCTTAGATCACGTTTTCATGGGACGGTGAGACATGGGCGTGAACATCAGCCTACCATCTTCACGCCAAACCAACCGGCCAGGACCGACCAAGCTAGGTCGTCTTGGAAAACGCGCCGGAAAAGAGTATGGCGCGCGGCTTCTTGCGGTATCAAACTCTTATCGCAAAATCAATCTCGACCACTCCTCTTTGACGGTCAAATTGAGTGGCCCAGATCGCGCTTTCATAAGGGAACGGAATACAGGCACCTACACCATCATGCCGTCAACACGCATGTATGGTCGGTCCTCTCAAAATCCTTCCCATGCTTGGTTTCGACCAAGTGGAGAGTGATGCTTGCGCACCTCTTCAAAAACCCTAATATTCATTAACGGTCGAGATGAGTGTCTCAAGGCTCATCTCATCCGTCCAACTTCACCGACTTGGTTATACAACCACGGTCGGGAGTCAATTGGTCGATAAGGCGTCATTACCCATCACCTTACCACACCACAATGCGACTACCGCATGAAATACACACGATACTTCACAAGTATCGACTTTACGAATAACGCAGTTATTCAATTCAAGCATTACATGCTATCTTTCGTGGATCCACGATCCACATTCCAGACATCAATCATGTCACAAACGGGGGATACATCTTGGGGTATTGGTGCGGCGGTTTACGGCGTGCGGCGTGCAACGCGCCATCACAAGAACGTGTTAGGAAGTCATGGGCGGTTAGAGATGAACATGAGAAGTGGGCAAGACCGGGTCGTGTATCACCGACACACAACTCCACTACTCCATCATTCCACTACCTCCACTTCCCACGAGAAACGTGAATGAGGCTCAATGACTTGTATAAATAGGTTTCCGCCCTATTTCAAACGAGGGGAATGACACGAGAACAACACAAGTTCAGTCGACGAAACCAAGTGTTAATACAAAAACCGTATTCAAACACCCAGAGCTGCTTGCATCAACCGTAAGCTTGCTCATCTTTCTGTCACAAGTCATAAGCAAGCCAACACCTTCACAATCTCAACACCTTCTTCGCTTCCCTCCCTAAGATCAACCCCATCTCCTTCACTTTGTGACCGAAACAAGTCCGGAACGGCCATTTCTTGGTTTAGGCCGGACTTGCATAGATTGATCTCTCGAATCTACAAGCACTCACCGCGCAAAGTGCATTTGTTGAAGGTTTAGATTCATTCCTCATCCACACCCCAAATTACCAAATTCTGCAGGAGTAGTTTTCACCCATCAACAATTGGCGACCACGGTGGGAGATTGATCTATCGGTTGCATAAAATTGAATCCTCAATTTTCGGTTTCCATCTCGCAATGTATCCGAAACTACGGGCGGTTCGGATATCATGGGAAGCATAGCTGGAATCTTTGGAGGATGTCTTGGCAAATCAAGCCGGTATCACCGGGAGGCGGAGCGAGACATTTCGCCTTTTGAATGATATAGCGGCACAATTACAAGAAGGGTCGACGAGCATCTACTCGGGCAAAGCACAAGAAATGTTGAATCATTAGCCAGAGTCACACCTTTACCGGTGGAGAGGCAAAAGAGCGCGTAATCGCAGGAGACTCAGGAAAGATGAACAGCATGGTCCAGTCGACAATGAAGATCCGAGGCAACTCCACGGGAGAAAAGACTTGTCCGGAGTACTACAATGTCTGCCGGATAAAGAAAGGGAACCTGCAGCCTATGGAGCCTTGCCGGAGGATTTATACCTCAAAGCTCTTGCCGAAGCCCGGAAGACTGTCCAATCCGCGTCGGCCTTCCAACCAACTGAAGAAACGCTTGAGGAAGGAGAAATCAATCAAGAAATGCATGAATACAGAGGATGGGAGCGTTCAATCCGGTCACTCAGCAGTGACATTACGACACCTTCTACATCCCTCTACTTAGGAAGACAATCCGCAGACATGATGGCGCTCGCAAGCCTTCCAACTTCATCTCCTGTTCCATATCAAAGCCACGGGGAGACATCGCAACGCCGCTAACGCAGGAAAAGCTGGACACAAGGTACTTACATTTCCCCTTCCCAATGAAGAAGATTGGAGCTACTGGAGACGTGGGTACGAAACGGAGAGATAAAGCTACCCCGATACGGCGCCCACCTGCGGGTCAGGAGTAATGGACCCGAGGTACTGTCATTACCACCGGTCCCTTCATCACCCCACCAGTGAGTGCAACGCTTTGAAGCGCATTGTTCAGGAGAAGCTTGGCTCAGAGGGATAGCTTTGAGAAGTTAGTGCGGAGGATTTTCTTGGAGAGGCTACTCCGGTTTGATACAAATGAGGCTTCAAAAGCAAGTAAGTTCTACTCAACAATTTTACAAGAAAGATAGTTTAGAATTCACTGGGGACTTAGCATCCCACACGTGGAGAAAGAGGCTCAGTAATCAAACACCATGTCTGTTTCATTCATGCTTTCCTTTCACACAACGTTTGCAACTTCATATGACATGTGCAATCATTCATGACCAAGATGCAAATTTCATTTAAAATAACCTCTTTCAGAAAAAATCATTCACCAAACTATCTCAAAATGAACCAATTCAATTACCTATTAATTCAAAATCGGTAGTCAAAGGAATCCTCACTATCACTCAAAAACAAGAACATCTAAAGGACAAGTAGGTAGCTACGATCCTTCAAGGAAAGTCCTTCAGCAGCAACTCGTCCTTCTGGGCAAGAGAGACTTTCATCCTTTGAAGTACAACCTGCTTCAGCTTCAGTTCCTTAGGCAACTTTTCAACCTCTTCTTCCTGGCGAGTAACACAAGTATACGAAGGGGCTCCGTCCTATAATTTCGGAACTACCGTGGTCAATACACCTTATGGAGCCGTCACTTCTACCACCGGTGCCGGCGTAGCAGGAGATGTTCCAGTAAGTGTAACACCTCCGTCACGAGTCGAGCAACCGCAAATCCCGACAACTCCTCAAGCGTAACGCCTCCGGTAGTCACCAGAGCAACAACTTTCACTCCTGCATCAGGACGAGGAGCCGGAGGGACGAGAGGAGGACCACCATCCATTACCATTTCAGACTTGATGGAGAAGCAGGAAGTTCTTGCTAAGACTCAAACGGATATGGCCGCAACTCAGAAAGAGGTATTTCAGCCGCGCGGACCTACCTCGACACGATCAAATGAGCGACATCAGATATGAACGGTCTGTCATGGAGATTCCTACACTGGGACTGATCCTCACAACGATCCTCCCCGAGTCAACAGATTTACTACGAACCGAGAGACCGGTGGATTAGGAAGCGGCATCTCTAGTGGAAAGCTTGTGTGAACTCTTGCGCCTCTCAAAGAATCAACGTGAGAGATGTTTCCGTAATTAATAAAATAGCTCGGACGTACACCGACTCCTTCACGTCCGAAGTCTTAAGCTGCATCGAAAACACCTGTAAATAATGTTACATTTACGAAGACGACATGATGGCGAAAAAGATCACGACCGGCCCTACATGTTACCGCACACATCAAGGGTTCGAGTTCGGGAGGGCCCTCATCGACACAGAGCATCTTCCAATGTGATTTCTCTCAAGACTCTCGGGACGGCCAAGGTTAGCACATGCAAGATTGTGCGTCATCCCACCACAATGACGGACTTGAAGGAAACCAGACAAGCACATACGGTGAAGCTTCAACCCATACTCACACCAAAAGGGGACGCACTTTCGAAGCAAGACGTGATTAGAAGGGGAAGACAATATACGGCGTCATTTGTTAGCAATTAGCAGGAGAGACCGACACCCGGTCTCTCCGCCCAATGGAATGCTCCAAAAGCGATTCTCCTCTACGAACATCGACATGTTAGTAGATGCAACCGACGGACACGACATGTTCTCCTCCATGGATGGATGTAGCGGCTACAACCCAGATAAGGATGTACGAGCGTGACGCAAGGGCATATATCTCACCAACAGGAGATACAACCTTGGCCTTCTGTAAGCAGTTCCCTGAGCAGCAAGGGGGAAAACCACCGAGATACAATATCCTGCGTGTCCGCCAACTCCAACTCCAGTGCCACATGTACGACTCCCGCAATGATGCAACAGCGTTCGAGATATTCCATACCAGGCTCGACAGAAACCACTTTAACATCCTCTCGAGTCGTTTCAACACTCAAGCTACATCAATAATCTGCACTCTAAGTTATCTTTGATGTACTCATTGCTTAAACGTACGTCTCATCCATCCTTCATGAGGACCCAGCGGAGCATGAAAAACCCGAAGTCGATAGGAGGAAGGTTATCTGTGGGCAGATGTTTTCATATAGTTGAAAGGGCGCGGTGAACAATTCATCATCGATGTTCGGCATATCTTTGAAGCGGTCAACACTTCCTGACTTGGCACCATCATTATCTCCAGAAGACATCTCAACAGGGATTCTTTCTACCGCAATGAAATAAAAGACAAGAGCTAGAACTTGTATGAAAATATATGAGAAGTGTCGCCACACACGGCAAGACACAACTCACACAATGGCCAGTCCAAACATCATTCAAGTCTGTACGGTACAAGCCTCAAGTCTGGTATTGCTCAAGTCGCAAAGGCTGGTGTTAATCACGACATAAGTAGACCCACTTTCAACCGAAGCAGACACAACAAGCCCACGTTCGATCAAGCAGGCGCAGTAACCCCACGAACGAAGCAGGCGCAATAGTCAGTCGATTAGGCACATCCCCACGATTGAACGAAGCAGGCGCAATAGCCCCTCGACCGAAGCAGTCATAGCAAGGTCGATCGAAGCAGGCAAGACCAACATCATGCTAGGGGAACACTTTCATGTACGTCTCTTGAACGTGACATGCTCGAAGGACGGGACGACCCGTCTCTCTGGTAACATCTAACATTGTCTCATAAGTTTTATCTTTAACTGTCACCATCTCATGCCTACCACACAATAGTGTAACCATTGTGTGCTAGGCAGGGGACTTAATGTTGATGGTGGATTTTCGTTCAAGGTTGAGTTTGTAAAAAACCAGAAAAATCATGCGCTGACATCTTGTAAAAGATAAAGCCATTTATAAGTGTTGTGTAGTAGCAGGATTTCCCACACTACACCCCTTACTCGATTTTGCTTAATTAATCCATTGGAAGATGTAAGATCAAGAACATTTATTGATTGAATTCATGAAGTGTTTACACAGGAAAATAGAATTACACTTAGAAGTTAAAACACTCTTAAACTTTCTCTCTCCTAATGACTTGCCTAACAATTCCAAAAGATCTCTCTTCTTACGAGACTCATTTAGCCCTTTATATAGGGTAATACATAGTGGATGACAGCTAAGCTCCCCTTTATTTTCGGGAATGTCTCGCGAAGTGTCGCAGATGCACAAACATTCACTCTCGCGACACTTCTTAATCCTCGCCAGGTCTCACGTCTTCTTTATGTTTTGCCCGTCGTTATTCATTGCGTCGTTTATTTTAGCTCCCTGCGACACTTCGCGACGCCGTCGTTCATTAATCTCGCGAGCCTTGTACGTTGCGATATTATGATCCTACATCTTGCCTCTTTTTCCTTGAATATTGCTTGAAGAGCGATTTGAAGGAAAAATTCATTGTTGTCATATTCCTTGGTGTCAATTGGTGAAGGAACGAGCGAAAGAATACTTTTCTCAAAAAAAAGTACGTACTTGCCTCTATTCTTTTGTGTAGTTAGAAGCTTCTTTGTAATACATATGCGAAGTGCCATTTCTTGTCTCGGGAATTATAGAAAATAATCAAAGTATCGCAATTTCTCCTCGCCTATCAAGAAATACACTTTGTATATTTGGATTTTACTAAAGTTCTTTCCGTCGGAGTTTCCTTGGATTTAGTAGTGACCGCTTACACGTGTCTATATTTACCTCTTTTACCGGTGCATTTAATGTTATCCGGTCATAATATTTTTCTCGTCTATTTATAGGAGCATCCCTTGTGAAAAATTTTCCTTTTCCTTTTCATCTTCTTCATCGTCTGCAAGTGTTCTTCTTCTTCATCGTTCGCAAGTGTTTGCTTATTGTTGTCTCTTATCGTCTTCTTCACCACCTTAACTATTCCCTACCAGTTGTTACTCTCATGGCGTCCAGGTTTGTTAATTTTGCCACATCCGGCTGATTTTGTGGTTGATCAAATTTGAGATTAGCTTTCTTTGTTGAAATCATCTTTGGTATGATTAACTTTGTAGTTTTCTTTTCGCCATTGTTGTTTAGCAAGAACCAACCGAAATAAGTTTACCGTGAAGAATCCTCTTCTTTCTTTGGGCTCGCCATCGAAATCTACTTCGCAACAAGAATCCCCAGCACAACCAAAGCTCACTTCGCGAGCAAAATCTATGGCTTCAAAAAGAAATCCTGCGAGTGACAAGGTATTCAAGAAACATTTATTTTTATCAACAATACATTGTTGCCTCTCGCTTTTATTTAATTTGTCATTCGCAGGATGATAAAACTACCGGTCATGCTCCCAAAAAGCCTCGCTACTCCAAACTGTTACTCCCGACGTTCCATTTCCTTCATTCACACCTTCATCTCCTGCTGCGAAATCTTCGCAAGATGATTTTGTGCCCCCTTCCCCTGGTACTACTACCAACGACAATATTTCTATGCCTCAACTCCTCATAGACCAAGTTCCTTATAACTGTCCTACTACAAACGATCTTATACCTTCTCCTGCTATTTCTCCAATCACTTCTCTCCCTGAAACCTCCTCTTCTCATGAGGTTCCTTTGACAAAGGACTACTCGTCTTCTTTGTTTGAACAAATTCCTCTAACTGCTGAAAATTTGGAGGGGATAGATGTGGCCTTTAAGGTCCTTTCGATCTCGTGAATGATGCCAAAAAGGCTTCTACCGATCTGTCAAATCGAATGTCTGCGAGATTTTAAGTAAGCATCTTGGTTACGAGAGGATCTCGCAAGCATCTTTAGTTCAAGAGGTTAATAAGTGAAGGATGATCTCCAAGTTATGGCTGTGAAGTGCAATAATCTCCACCTTGAAAATCAAAAATTTCTCAGTATCTCACTAGATCGTGATAATCTTCGCAAGAAGAATGAAGAATTAAAAGGTATGCTCTTGCCGTCCCCATTTTTTTTTTTTTTTTTTTTTTTTTTTTTTTTGCAACTCAAACCCTTGCTCGTCCTCAAAGTATTAAACCGAAAACGAATAATGGAGATATATCAAACGGAGTCTATCGTTGAAGAAGTTCGAGTTGAAAGAGATGCTTGGATGGAGCAAGTATAATCTCTTAGATAATCTTCATACCTATGCGGTGATCAAATAAATAACTTGTCTAAAGAGAATTTTGATTTATCGCAAGAGCAAATCTCATTAAGTAATGACTTATCTCGCCTCTCTTATGCTTTGACTAAAACTAATTTGGAGTTGGAAACTTTATCGAGATGAGAATCGAACTCTTTCTCAAGAGAAACGTTTTCTGTTGAATAAGATGGCGAGCTACTCACGCCACAAGTATAATGCTTGTCAAAAGTTATGTGAAGAACACAAACAAGCTAATCATACTTTGAAAAGCCAACTTGAAGAAATTACTCGCCGAGAGAGATAAACTTATTCGAGGGTAGAATAACGTTGAGTGTAAAAGCGAAGCAATTCCAAGAACAATGTGTCCAATTAGAAAAATCCAACTCTACTCTGGCGACTGAAAACTCCATACTTGTTTCTAATGAAAAGAATTTGCGATCTCGATTGAAAGGCTTAGTGGGAGATTCATTTGATGATGTCATGGACCGCTTGGGGAATAATTTCGCAGACTTTAATTCAACATCTTACTTCTCAAAAGGAAGGTAGTCAAATTATTTGACTATCTTAATTTATGTATTTATTCCATGAATGCTTTATTACCCCGAAGATGCCAATAATGTTCGATAAGAATTTTCTACGATCTTGTGTGTTTGTTATGCGGACTCGAGAGAAAGCTTCGCTCCACTTGTCTCCACCCTCGGGTCTGATTATTCTAAAATTCGCAAGGAAAACGGACTACTCTCCGCGTCCCTTGCTCGTTCTCGCGACCGTGCAGAGCGAAGATTTGATTATATGTCTTATTGTAAGGACATTGATAGTAAGAATCGCCAAAAGGCATTGCTTCGCCAATTCCCTCTTAAAGCGGAAGTTCTTGTGAATAATATTTTGCTATCCAAGTCTCTTGATCCTGTACATGTTGATCCTCTGGAAGTAAGTGATGATGAAGTCCCTAATCCTCCTGATAGTGATTATGACTATGAAAGCGGCGAAGATCTCTCTGATAAGGAAATCGTCAATGAAGATCCGAATAGCAAAATTTCGATGAAAGTCCAAAGAATGGCGAGAACAAAGGTGATGAAAACATTTCGAAGAAAATCCATCAATCGCGGATGTGAAGGCGATAAAGGCGCAGAAAAGCCTCAACCATCCTCTCGTATTTGATAATGCAGATGTAGAGAGTTAAATTCTCTTTGTAATTTGTTAGAATTCTTTGTTGTTTGATTGAGTAATTTCTTTCTTCCTTTCTTAGTTAAGACCACCTTGCGAGCATGTTTCGCTCATTGAATCTTTTATTAAGTAAATCCATCCCAATCGGGGATTTGATTTTAATTCTTCTCACTGCGACAAAGTCGCAGCCGCCTTTACATTTTCATGCGAGAGGCCCATTGACTTTGCCTTATCATTTTGTGTGGTCTTCCAAGTTAGACCTCCTAGTTAGAGGTCTTCCCTGCCACCTTTCATCGCGACAAAATCGCAGGACGTCTTTACACTTGCATGTAAAGACCCATTGATCTTGCCTTATCATTTTCCAAGTATTTTGCCTCTGCAGGATGTTTTAGTTGCGACAATATGATAGGCCTATATATCCTTGCGAACACATAGCCCCATGACATTGCCGTCGTGCGACGAAATCGCAGGACGTCCGTACACTTTCGTGTAAAGACCCATTGATCTCGCCTTACCCTCGCGTTAGTATTATTGCCTCTGCGCAGGATCATTGCACAAATATGACGAGCCTAAATTTTCTTGCGAAAACATAGCCTTATGACATTTGCGTCTGTTTTGACACCCCCCCTAATGGAGAGCGTCGCCCTTATCATCTCCCCGGTTGCCCCTTCAAGGAGGCGAAACATCGGCCATACAAGACTAGCTCCTCCCATCCGGTCTTAACAACAACCGATTGTTTTCGCAGCCTCTTATCCCTTATACCTATATGGTTTATGGTTACGAGACTGCACCCTAAGTGGAGTTTTCTTGGGCGAGTGCAACATATGCCAAGACTTGCCAAGAATGGCCGGGGTAGGTTCATCCATCCCGGGCACTCTGGCTCAACCGTGTACCTCGGCGCCTTGAGCATACACTCGACTCCTAAGAAGAGACCCTCGGTCGCCCAACCGGGTATAACCTTATATATATAGTTGGGAATCCAAGGTACCTCTTTAGGATAGGCTTTCATGGGCCCCAAATTTTCATGACTCAAGGCTTCGGGAGCGGTGTAACCTTCCCCCGAGCCATGTCGAGAGATACCCCCTTATATGACGCACTTTAGGTCTTACATTTGCCTCTTACGAAATGTTATTCGCGAACTAGGGTGTACGCCATAAAGGTTCGTCCCATTCATTTACTCATTCATCTTTGTTAAATCATTCATGTTTCATTATTTGCTGATACTTGTTTGCGAAGTATTCGCACAATTCCACGTATTTTCATTTTTCTTTCTTAAGCGAATTCCCATATACTCTTGTCTGCGAGATTCTCGCACATCATTACTTCAATTGCTACTTTTTCTCCTGTTTTTGTTGATTATTCACTTCTTATGCCTTTTGTTCCTCATATCCTTTGCTTCTTTATTACCATAACATTCGCCTGTCTCTAGGCACTCACTTCACGAGGTATGTTCAGTCCTTACTTCTATAACATCTACCATCAGTTTTTCTTTTCTCTGCTCATCTCTCACATGTTGCTTCCAACCCTTTCTTTTGGCATTTCTTTCAATTCAAATTTTTAGCTTTTGTTCCGACCTCTATCACAAATGTTTCCTTTCCTTTCGCTGACACTGTTCTGTGCATTTCTGGTGGTGGTGGTAATGTCTGGCCTTTTTCTTCTCTCTTTAGAAAGTGATTGACTTCCCTTGATCAATCATCCTGAGAATGATTCTCTTTACGTTTCTGCAATCGTTTGTTTGATGTCCATGGAAGCGGTGGTAAGAACAAAACTCATGACTTCTGTCGCCTGGTGGTGGTTCCATCTCCGCGTTCCAAGGTGCTGGTACATCTTCCATCACAAGTATAGCCTCCCAGATCTTTTCCACACTAGCATTCAGCGGAGGCATCTTGATTGGTTCCCAGACTATTCTGCGACTTCTCTGCCCTCCATGGTTATATTGCCTTCGTCCACCGTAAGTTTCTTGCACATGATCTAGCCTCTGAATCTTATTATTGCTGTTACGGTTATAGTAGTTCCTTTCTTGTTCAAACTCCTCCTGGTCATGGCTTCCCATAGCTACTATCTTCTTTGTCCCTCATTAGCCTTCCACCTTGCTGTCCTTGCGAAGTGCTCGCCACTGTATTGATGAATTGAGGTAACAAGCTTGCGTTCGCAGCATTCGAGTTTGTGTTCGCGACCGGATAAGAATTCATTTCATTCTCGTCTTTCTTCTAAGGCGATGTATTCTTTCCTGTAACTCTCATGATTACAGCCATCGTGATTGTATTTTTGACTCTAAAAATTTGAATGTATAACAAGTTAGTCGCGAAGAGAGCATTCACAAATGAGAGGATGAGGTATCTTTCCTCAACCCGTCCTGCCATTTCGCTACACATGGTTCTCCATCTTATTGTCAACTGCCTTAAGCTCTCGCCAACCCTTTGTTTCAACCCGAATACATCTTCAATACCCGGTCGTGAAGAGTTGTTACTTATGTATGCTCCTAGGAATGTGGCTTGTAAATGATTAAATGATGTGATTGTGTTCCTTGGTAGACCCTCAAACCATTTTAGTGCTTCTCCAATTAGGCTTGACGCGAAATATTTACACAGTATAGCATCATGATTCTCCCATTGCAACATACACCTCATATAGGCCTTGATATCTTTGTATCGCACGAGGTTGTTCCATCGAAGATGTTTGTTAATGCGGGGAGATTGCACTTAGGAGGTATTCCTCCCATCTGTACTTCTAGCGTGAAGGGGTTCTTCGCAGCTTCTGCGATGGCTTCGTCCAATTGTTTCCTTCCTCCTTCCCTTCTATTGTTCAGCAATCCTCTCATTTCAGCCAGTTCTCTTAAGATTTGTTCATTTGCCGGTAATTTGACTCTCTTGGTCTTTTTAGCTCGCTTCTCTCCTTCTTCGCTCGTGCCTGTTTTGACCTTCTTGCTCGTTATTTTCTTCTCTCCTTTCCTGCGACGCTCTTCTTCGTTTCTTTCTTCAATTCGCACGCCATTATATCGGTTGTTCTCTCTTCTTGGTTGTCTCTCGGCTCTCACTGCGCCCTCTCATATTCTTCATTAATATTTCTATTAGTACGATTTTGTTCCCTTCTTCTTTCGCGGTTATCATGGTTATTTTGCCGGATTGCCTCCTCCATCTCTTGATTTTCCATTTCTTCTCTTAGCCTTTTCTCTCGCGAGCTAGCCGCGCTTGTTCAATGTAGTGTCTCTCAATGTCATCCTCGATCTCTCGGTTTCTTCTCGGTTCTTCTCTCCGTGCAAGATTATTCTCCCTTCAAGAATTTGGGTCATTCGGTTCTTGGAGTTGCATGTTTCCTTGATTTTCCCTATTCCGCTCATTTTGAAGATTTTCGGGTTGAGGAATATAACGATCTTCTATTTCTCCTCTTCTCTCGCCATGCTCTATATTCGGATTTTGTGTTTCTTCATCGGTGCTTTCTGTTGGTAATACTCTCCTTCTTTCTTCTCCATTCGATCTTGAACTTGATCTCACGCTACTTCTAGATCTCCTATTTTGCAACCTCATATTTTCCATCCTCAATTCATGATTCTGTCTTGTCAAGTTTGCTCGTTCCTCTGCCTCTAGCCGTCTCTCTTCGTGTATTGTTTGTCTCAATCTTTCTAATCTGCGATTTCTTCGTTACTGGATTCATTTCTCCATTCATTTCTTGCTCTCCTCCTCCTTGTCCATTGTTCACCAACTCTTTGCTCCTCTTCTCTCTCGTCTTCGAATCAGATCTCCAAGTATGTACACTTACTCTATCATAATCCTCAGCCGCGTTTGCTCTTTGGGGAGTTCGGTGGTGATTTTGATCTTCTCCATCATTTCTCCTATTCATCCTTGATGATTCTCTGTTTCATTCCTCCTTTCTCCAGCAAGTCTCCCACTTCTTCTTACAACCGTTGATTGCCCTTGTACATTTCTTCTTCTAGCCATTTTTCTTTTCCAATGAATTCTTGAGGATCTTCTCCAAATCTTTTCTCTGTTAATCCAAATTCCTTCCAATTTCTACGTCAATCTCTGCAGGTCCCTGTTTCTAGCGCATATGTAGTAGCAGGATTTCCACACTACACCCCTTACTCGATTTTGCTTAATTAATCCATTGGAAGATGTAAGATCAAGAACATTTATTGATTGAATTCATGAAGTGTTTACACGGGAAAATAGAATTACACTTAGAAGTTAAAACACTCTTAAACTTTCTCTCTCTAATGACTTGCCTAACAATTCCAAAAAGATCTCTCTTCTTGAGACTCATTTAGCCCTTTATATAGGGTAATACATAGTGGATGATGACTAAGCTCCCCTTTATTTTCGGGAATGTCTCGCGAAGTGTCGCAGATGCACAAACATTCACTCTCGCGACACTTCTTAATCCTCGCCAGGTCTCACGTCTTCTTTATGTTTTGCCTGTCGTTATTCATTGCGTCGTTTATTTTAGCTCCCTGCGACTCCCTCGCGACGCCGTCGTTCATTAATCTCGCGAGCCTTGTACGTTGCGATATTATGATCCTACATGTTGGATACTCCCTCACTTAATTCAGCCTTGTATTTCCTGTACTCATTATCAGTGTGGCATGAGACTGAGTGTTACTCATACAGAGTAACACGAACCTCCAAGCACTATAATGAAACCATGTACTGAAATACCCGTGCACAGCGATTCTCGGTGTGTTATACTAGCCCGAGCCCTCTCGGTGTGTTATACTAGCCCGATTGAGCCCCTCTCGGTGTGTTATACTAGCCCGATTGAGCATCCGGACTTGACTGTATCGGTCTCCGGATATGATCGATCGCAGATCATCCAACTCCACAAGCATGATTGGATGACCACAGATCAATTCCATCACCCTAAGCATGGTATGGAATACCCACGGCCTTAGCTTGCCAGATATGATTTGATCGCAGTCATCCAACTCCACAAGCATGATTGGATGACCACAGATCAATTCCATCACCCCCCAGCAGGTATGGAATACACACGGCCGACCCCGCATGGTCGACCATTGGCCTTTGCTTGCCAAGAAACCGTCCATACCAAGCATTATGGGCGGAAAACCCTAAATTAGGGTTTGCGGCATATTACATGTGCCGCAAAACGGTCTCAACCATCCATCTTCGCAGGTATAGATGGAGGGTGTAGATGCGAACTCAAAGGGCCCGGAGCATGTCGACACAATCATCATGTGACCCGCTACACACTTGACCAATCGGTCAAAACCAACCATGGTTGGTTACAACACATTCGTCACTTTGAAATAGCATGGTCGCGCGGCTTTGAAAGCCAAAATTAGGGTTCAAGCCATCACACGCGTCCATCTTCTCCGGCACGAATGGAGGGTCCTGATTAGATTAAGCAGGTCCGGTCATACCAAAGATGACCACCGTGGGCCCATCTACCTCTTCATGCGGTCGGCCAAGACATATCACGCCCGGCCAATCCAAAACGCCCGCTCAAACATGCGTGGATACACTTCCCAAGTTGCAAATCGATCTCGACCACTCAACTTCACCGGATTTAATTGGGTGGCTTAGATCACGTTTTCATGGGATGGCGGTGAGTGATGAGTTCCATCGCCTTCATCCAACGCTCGGTGCAGCGTTCTCATCATCTCGTTTCAGTGCCTCACAACGAAACACCCATACCCCTATACCCCCACTCGACCTAACTCATTTCACTTCCACCTTCTCTTTCCTCTCCCACGCCTCTCTGCAACAAACCTCCGACACCACCTCCATACCGCCATCAGAGCCACCACTACCTCCTTCTACCTACTCTGCCATCATCAAACGCTCGCAGTACCTCCGCTACCTTCTCGCTCGAGTTATCTCTCTCTTAGCCTCTACCAACCCTAGAAGCTAATTTAAAGATAACTAGAAGCTAGGGTTTGTCCACCAACATCACAAGCAAACTACCAGGGACGATGTGACAAGAGGCGAACACGATTCAGAGGATTCAGAGGCATGGGTGAGATTATTTCTCATTAAATTTCTGTTTTATCAATTTCTAGGGTTTGGGAGGTTTGTGTATAAATAGATGAACTGTGGGTGTTTGAAAGACACGCCTGGATTAGCCAGTGCTGTCAATTAGATTTGTTTTTCAGTTTTAATTTTAGTTGCTAGGGTTTCATTGAAACCCTAATTCCATGACTGTGTATTCAATTTGTTGAATGTTCTTGAGGGCTCAATGTTTTTAATAGCTTGATTTTAACATCTCAACCCATTTCTCTCACAGTGCATACCCAAGCCATGGATGCACTGTAGTTAGGCTAATACTGAGTTGAGTATGTTTCAGCTCTTGTGTCCATGTTTAACACTGATTCTCTTGACTGGTTGTTCTTCATTAGACAACCAAGATACTCTAGGTTAGTTATTCAGTTTGATTTTGAAGGTTTACAAGGTGAAACTCTTAGATAAGTGGTAGCCGGTGACAAGCTTCACTTGTCTGGTATAAGAACAAGTCATTTAACTAGTTTGAGCACACAATGTAGGAATTTAGTGGTGGATTTGATAACCCAAGCATACCTTTTGTCACTGCTTCCCTTAGTTCAAGTTTATTTCACTACAAAAACTGCCGTATCGGCACAAAAATATCTTTGTTACATCTTTGTCATTTGTTACATCACTAGAATTCAGTTAGCAAGCCTTAGATCACACTAGAGCACCACAAGTCCTTGTGGGATCGACCCGACTTGCCGCGTCTCCGATAGACGCCGTGCACTTGCGGATTATAACATGTAGGTCATAAATATAAACACCTTTAGGGGCCTACCAAGTTTTTGGCGCCGTTGCCGGGGACTTGGCGCGTGCCCTGTTGGTTGTTGGCTTGTCTCTTCTGCTTTCATTTCATCCCTGTAAATAGTCACACTGCATTATCATTTTTAGTTCTGTTTTAGTGTAACTTAGTGTAACTTGTAGTCTTCATCTGATTTTAGCATATCATTGCATCCGTAGCTCAGAGTAATATAACTTTCACAAATTGTAGCCCCCGCATTGTAGTTTAACTGTGTATATCATCATCCGCATTGTAGTGTTACTTGAAAAGCTTAGTCCCATTGAGTCCATGATATTCTCAAAGTGCATATCCCGTAGCACCGAGAACCGAGTTAGCATTGAGCTCTGTTGCTTAGCCCCGTAGCATAACCCGAGTCTGTCATAACCCGGGCCGCTATCTTTCGTCGTGTCTTTGCCAACCCAAGGGAGACAAGAAAAACGCACGACTTGAGGTTAGTATTCGAACATTGCATTGACTGTGATTTTGCCATATATGCATTTGTGTTAGTATGCTAATCTGTGCATGATTGAAAGTAAGCCGAACTTGTGTTGTGTGATTGTAATCATGGCCGCCAATCTCCATTCTTGAGGCTGTTGAGCTTGTCTTTGCCGCTTGAAGAGCCAAGTTAGCTGCAAGCTCGCCATTTAGACTTGCCAACCCGAGTAGTGCATAAGTTGTCTTTGTGCCTCTCATAAACATCAGCAAACCAGCTCCTTGTGTGCAGATTGAATGATTGATAGTATGTATGCTTGTTGAAACCCCAGCTCACCCAAGAGTATTGCTCTACTCGTTAACTTGCTAGCCCCCGCATTTTACAAGTTTGAGCAAACCCCTGAGCTTATTTGAACCGCAAGTTCTGTAACCATCTGTGCATACATCTCGTGAACCCTTTGGTCAGTAACTTGAATGACTTGTGTGCACCGAACTACCTGGAAGGCCGTTGAGCCTCGGTGCACCGACATGAAGCCCTATAACCGGTGCCTAAACCTGCTGTCAACTAGCCTGTTGAGCTGTTGAGCCTGTGATCTCGATTCACCTGATAGGCTAGATACTCTGCAACATTTAGGGTCTGCGCATAAAAATCTGGTGGCCGAGCACAATGACCACCGTTGAGCCAAAGCCCCGAGCTTAACTCTACTCCGACCCCATAGCTTCTTTGCCTTCGCCGTAGCCTCGTGCTTGTATGCAAACCCCGAATGTTGTGTTGTGTTGTGTGGTGAACACCCAGCATGTTTTAAACAGCTGACCCTGTTCATTGGCTGTTGATCTTCCGCATTTGTGAATAGATGTTGTTTTGCATGATAGAATAGTTTGCAAAATCCATTGCATGCTAGACTGTTGAATGACCCGAACCCATCCGTGCATCCTGTGTTTTTCGTTGAGCTTGTCTTTTTGTGCATCTGCAACAGCCAACCTCGTTTGTGTGCAAACCCCGAGTCACTTTTTGAATTTTTGAGCATACGACCTGCAACCTCTTGAAAACCCCTGAGCTGCCCCGTGTCTCATTACTCTTCACAATGCTAGCCTTCTTTGATATGCGCAGTGAATAGAAAACCATGCTAAACATCTTGTAGAGTTAAGCAAACTGTCACCTGATCCGGTACACCTACCAACATCTTGCTTGAGTTGTCTTTGCTCTCGGACACGAGCTTTGAGAGCCTGCCAACCTAAAGCTGAGTGAATTGCCAAGCTCGCACAATGAACCAAGATTACACAACCACCGGGCTTGTACACACAGGCTTGCACATACCAAGTAACATGCACACAAACCGAGCCCAGCACCATCAATCTGGGCTGTTAACCTATCATCATGTTGAATTTGTGCAAACCAAGTGGGCCGGACCAACTAAGCTACACAACTGGTGCAACCAAATTGAAGCCCAAATCTTGATTTGTGCATTTGCACTTAGACTAAACAGCCTGGGCTTAAACCAAACCGAGCCCACAGTTCCAATGGGCTGTATTTTCCCAACAAACCAAAACCCATTTAAACCAAATTTTCCCACAAAAACCAAACAATCAGCCCACACAAACCAAATTCCCACAAACCAAATCCCATTTTCATGTTGATGTTTCAGACATTATTTTTTTGGGTTAACCCTCTTTTTAGGACTTGTTAAATTTTTCTTTTCTTGAATTGGTTGAGTCTTCATGCGTTTATATTGTGCTAATCTGATATGATCTCCACTGAGAATGTTGGATTTTGCCTTGACTAACGAAGCTCAACCTTGCTCCAGCCGACATTCCGGTAATCTCTTCCCTTTTCTCTTATCAGCATAGTTCTCTCGGTATGTAATTTGTTTAAATTTTTTCTATATGAAGACACATTGAGGACAATGTTTGATTTAGGTTTGGGGGTGCATTTGCATTTAGAGTTTTTAGTTTTATTTTGCATTTAGAGTTTTTAGTCTTTTATTTTACCTTTTATTAGCAAAAAAAAAAAAAAAAAAAAAATTTCAAAAATTCAAAAATTCAAAAAATTTTTGCAAATAAAAACCTCCAACTTTTAGAGATTTTAGAGTCACTAGCATGCTTTTAGCTATGTTTACATAGAGATTAAATGAAATAACAGAACTTGGAAGTACCGAAAACTTGAATCGGGTTCCTTAGTTGATTAGAGCGTTAAAGTTGGATTTAACCATCAGGAGGGCGAATTAGGTGCTTTG
The DNA here is from genome assembly GCA_023531295.1 of Papaver armeniacum. Taxonomy (NCBI): domain Eukaryota; kingdom Viridiplantae; phylum Streptophyta; class Magnoliopsida; order Ranunculales; family Papaveraceae; genus Papaver; species Papaver armeniacum. The sequence continues at coordinate 179,029 of JAJJWW010015687.1, forward strand.
TTTAGATATTCGGTAGTAGAATTGTGATCACCCATAGTGGAGACTACCCAATTTACATCAAGTGAGGCACCAACCTTCATTTTTGCAACTTTCTAGAAAAGTTTGTTAGAGTGTGTGTCACCGTCACGTAAATTCCGGGTAGGAATGGTGAGCTACCCAACTTCGCACCACTTTCAAGACTACTTTTTTGATCTCTTGAGTGCTAATTTTGTCAATCATGAGGGTGACGTCTAAAGATGAAAACTCCTTCTAAATACCGATTTGTAGTTAGCATCATTCTCTCTCTCAATCGGCCAAGACCCATAGAAACACATCATCGTCAAGAATAGGAGCGGAATCGAATATTGAAAGAAAAGTTGAGATAGTCCAAGGCTTATGTGCAACAAAGAAAAGAAAATAGGATGAGAATTAATAAAATTTATAAAATCAAGACAATACAAGTTGTGGAAAAATTGAGTGATAAAGTCCTTTGTCCATGGAGTTAGTTGTTTCATTATTTGTATTTTTATTTTCACTTATTGTAATCTCAAAAAAAAAAAAAAAAAAAAAAAAAAAAAAAAAAAATTAAAAAAAAAAAAATATTGTAGTTTATTTTGCTACCACCATGGTAAAGAAGAATTTAAAAAGAAAAATCCAAACAACAAGGAATTTGAGTAGAAAAGTTAAAAATTGTCAAGTTTTTGTGAAGTTTAGAAGTTCGTCATCAACATTTGAAGACCGAAGACCGAAGATTGAAGACGTTTCTATGGTTCTTATGAGAGATTGATGTTAATTGTCGATCGGGTGAAAAGGTAGTGAGTACTCCCACCCCTTGCTAATGGTTGATTTCCTTTCTTAGAGATCATCAGAAGAAGATTCTTTTTTGTCCACACTTCATGGAGTCTCAGATTTTATTTCGGAAGGTTATCCTTCTTACCTACAATGTGGGGATTTCTCTCTTTACTCCTGCTGCACACATGAGAGACTAAAAAAGCGATCTTTTTGAGTGCAATTATCATAAAACCCTAATGGTGAGGCAGAAGTCGAGGCTTATGATCACAATCAATCCGAATTCTTTCATATGGTATGGTTACTTCTCGCTCAAAGACTTAAGGATGAGAATGCGTTCTTCGATAGTTCTAACATTACTAGCATGCGGAAACTCTATGTCCTCATAGCTTCTTGGAGGCTTGAGACTCTTTTACACTCTGAAGTTGGAGAAGGTTTTGTGGGTACACCTCTCGGTAAACCCTCACGAGACTACAACTCGTCCACTAGGGACACCTAGGGGTTTAAAGGCTTAGTGCATACGCTAAATGCATTCGAGAGACTGCTGACGACGGGGTATAGTTAGGATTTCTTAATTTCTGTTTCACTTGAGGACAAGTAAAATTCAGGTTTGGGGGTATTTGATGAGTGCCAAATAGTGCATATTTATACACCTGTTTATTGGCATTTTACTCATCTTTTGTGCTCAAGAATCAGATATTATCCCAGATTCTGTGTTTTCTTTGTTTTCAAGAATAAATATTTGTATTAATTAATTTTGTGTTTTTAGGTAATAAATAAAGCTCGGAGAATGCGAGGAGCCCAAAGAGCGAAGGGTGGAGTCGATCATCTATGGAGCGAGATAGCCAAAGCCCACGCGCGAATCAGTTGCAACCCAACAAAGAAGACATGGGCTAGAGCTACCCACGACCCGGATCCGAGCCCGTACACTTCAAGCCGTCAAGATCTCATCTTGCTGCATCCTACTGATCGCTCCCTCATGCGCATCGAGTTTGCCGCCTTCCGCTCAACATCGAATCACTCCAATACCGCTTACCATTCTCGGCGTCCCGGATCTCCATCGGCTTCATCAACGCTCGGTGCGGCGTTCTCATCATCCCTCATTTGTTCGTGCCTCACAACGAAACACCCATACCCCCTATACCCCCACTCGACCTAACTCATTTCACTTCCACCTTCTCTTTCCTCTCCCACGCCTCTCGCAACAAACCTCCGACACCACCTCCATACCGCCATGAGCCACCACTACCTCCTTCTACCTACTCTTGCCATCATCAAACGCTCGGTAGTACTGCTTTACCTTCTGCGCGAGTTATCTCTCTCTTAGCCTCTACCAACCCTAGAAGCTAATTTAAAGATAACTAGAAGCTAGGGTTTGTCCACCAACATCACAAGCAAACTACCAGGGACGATGTGACAAGAGGCGAACACGATTCAGAGGATTCAGAGGCATGGGTGAGATTATTTCTCATTAAATTTCTGTTTTATCAATTTCTAGGGTTTGGGAGGTTTGTGTATAAATAGATGAACTTGTGGGTGTTTGAAAGACACGCCTTTGGATTAGCTTGATCTTGTCAATTAGATTTGTTTTTCGATTTTAATTTTAGTTGCTAGGGTTTCATTGAAACCCTAATTCCACATTTGTGTATTCAATTTGTTGAATGTTCTTGAGGGCTCAATGTTTTTAATAGCTTCAATTTTAACATCTCAACCCATTTCTCTCAAAGTGCATACCCAAGCCATGGATGCACCAATTGTAGTTAGGCTAATCTTGAGTTGAGTATGTTTCGAGCTCTTGTGTCCATGTTTAACACTGATTCTCTTGACTGGTTGTTCTTCATTAGACAACCAAAGTACTCTAGGTTAGTTATTCGCTGATTTTTGAAGGTTTACAAGGTGAAACTCTTAGATAAGTGGTAGCCGGTGACAAGCTTCACTTGTGCGGTATAAGAACAAGTCATTTAACTAGTTTGAGCACACAATGTAGGAATTTAGTGGTGGATTTGATAACCCAAGCATACCTTTTGTCACTTGCTTCCCTTAGTTCAAGTTTATTTCACTACAAAACTGCCAGTATCGGCACAAAAATATCTTTGTTACATCTGTTGTCCTTTGTTACATCACTAGAATTCAGTTAGCAAGCCTTAGATCACACTAGAGCACCACAAGTCCTTGTGGGATCGACCCGTACTTGCCGCGTCTCCGATAGACGCCGTGCACTTGCGGATTATAACATGTAGGTCATAAATATACACATCTTCGGGCCTACCAGTGAGACATGGGCGTGAACATCAGCCTACCATCTTCACGCCAAACCAACCGGCCAGGACCGACCAAGCTAGGTCGTCTTGGAAAACGCGCCGGAAAAGAGTATGGCGCGCGGCTTCTTGCGGTATCAAACTCTTATCGCAAAATCAATCTCGACCACTCCTCTTTGACGGTCAAATTGAGTGGCCCGGATCGCGCTTTCATGAGGGAACGGAATACGAGGCACCTACACCATCATGCCGTCAACACGCATGTATGGTCGGTCCTCTCAAAATCCTTCCCATGCTTGGTTTCGACCAAGCTGGAGAGTGATGCTTGCGCACCTCTTCAAAAACCCTAATATTCATTAACGGTCGCGAGATGAGTGTCTCAAGGCTCATCTCATCCGTCCAACTTCACCAGACTTGGTTATACAACCACGGTCAGAGTCAATTGGTCGATAAGGCGTCATTACCCATCACCTTACCACACCACAATGCAAGACTCGCATGAAATACACACGATACTTCACAAGTATCGACTTTACGAATAACGCAGTTATTCAATTCAGCATTACATGCTATCTTTCGTGGATCCACGATCCACATTCCAGGACATCAATCATGTCACAAGGCGGGGGATACATCTTTGGGGTATTGGTCTGGCGGTTTACAGCGTGCAGCGTGCAACGCGCCATCACAAGAACGTGTTAGGAAGTCATGGGCGGTTAGAGATGAACAGGAGAAGTGGGCAAGACTGGTCGTGTATCACCGACACACAACTCCACTACTCCATCATTCCACTACCTCCACTTCCCACGAGAAACGTGAATGAGGCTCAATGACTTGTATAAATAGGTTCTCCGCCCTATTTCAAACGAGGGGAATGACACAGAACAACACAAGTTCAGTCGACAGAAACCAAGTGTTAATACAAAACCGTATTCAAACACCCAGAGCCTGCTTGCATCAACCGTAAGCTTGCTCATCTTTCTGTCACAAGTCATAAGCAAGCCAACACCTTCACAATCTCAACACCTTCTTCGCTTCCCTCCCTAAGATCAACCCCATCTCCTTCACTTTGTGACCGAAACAAGTCGGAACGTCCATTTCTTGGTTTAGGCCGGACTTGCACAGATTGATCTCTCGAATCTACAAGCACTCACCGCGCAGTGCATTTGTTGAAGGTTTAGATTCATTCCTCATCCACACCCCAAATTACCAAATTCTGCAGGAGTAGTTTTCACCCATCAACAGCTTGATACAAATAAAATTTGCTTAGAATAAAAAAACAACAACCTATGATGCATATCCAAACTGTGACACTTGAATGAGTTTACATACCATAGAAATCAACTGCCATTGCTCCCTCTTCGATGTGATTTTTTTCTTCAAAAGTCATAGTCGATATCTTCTTTTCGTTACCTTTTTTTTTTCACAGAAACTGAAAGTACGTGGGTTTGTGTAGGGCTGAAGAATGATTTGTATCCTTTATATAGATGTTGTAAACTTGGCTCTAAAGAAAACCTTTACAACTGCTATGAAATTAATTCCATTATATGGCAATATAAATAAATATAACACATAATTATTTACCATATTAATCATTGGCTTTGTTTATATTAGTAAATTAACTGTATTAATGGAACCCGTAAGTTTGTGTTCAGGTGTTTAGGTAATAATTAGATTTTTTCAGATACTCTACACATAAATATTAATTTAACTTTACCATATTAACCATTGTTTAGTTTATATTAGTAAATTAATTATATTAATGGAACCCGTAAATTGTGTTCAGGTAAATAATTAGATTTTTTCAGATACTCTAAACATAAATATTAATTTAAAATATCAACTAATATAGTAATTTTTAGATGTTCTTAGTAAAAAAAAATTTAGATGTTTATCATAAATATTAAAAATTAATATAGTCATTTCTAGATTTTTTTTCCTTATAAAAGATTCAACAAATACAAATCTTATTATTTTATTCCATAAATATGTTGAATTAATTATTATTTTTTTAATCATAAATGCCAAAATTAATATAGTAGTTTTCTTTACCATTTCCATAATTTTTTTCCTTACAAAATATTTTACAAATTTAAAACTTATTATTTTATTCCATAAATATGTTGAGTTGATTTTTTCTATTTCAGTCATAAATGTACGAAATTAATATAGTATTTTTTATTATTTTCTGGATTTTTTACAATAACTACATGAAATTATAAAAGATTAATAAAGATTAATATAGTAATCTTTTTGTCATTTCTATATTTTGTTCTTTTTTTTTCCTTACAAAAGATTTTAAAAATATAAATCTCATTAATTTATCCATAAATACGTTGAATTGATTCTTTTTGTATTTTATTCATAAATGTAAGAATTAATATAGTATTTTTTTTTCTTCTGGATTTTCTATAATAAATACATGAAATTATAAAAGATTCAAAAAATATAAATTATATTATTTTATTCCATAAATATGTTGAATTGATTTTTTTTTATTTTAATCATAAATGTCCCTAATTAATATAATAGTTTTCTTTATTTTCTGGATTTTCACAATAAATGCATGAAATTAATATAGCAATTTTTCTAAATAATGAGGGTCGTCCGTCGCATGTGTCCCAACAATCCACCCAATCTACACCGCACATTGTCAGATCAACGCACCATATCTAACGAAATTCCATCTGACGAATACGAATGGTTTCTCAATTAGCCAATGAGAGCGCGAGGTTACGCTCACCAACCAATAGGAGAGAGGGTAAGCTCCACCAGTGCTACTTTTATTCTGAAGTGAGGGATGGTATTGAGTTTTTAGGTTGTTGATGTAATGGCCTCAATTATTAACTTACTTATCTATTTGGAATGTTTTTTTTTTGTAAATTTGGGGAGTTAACATGTCCAGGTGATTATATATTTTCATTAAAAAGATTTTATATACTTATATATAAAAATATTATATAACTTGTAAATATATGTGCGTCCCTATCCTAGTTTTTTGAGAATTTGTCGCGTCTCACATCTGCGTTGTGTCGTGTACAACTACTAAATTGTAACCGACTACTTCATGTGCTAATTAATCAGTTAGCTACTTCTCAATTTGAGATATACCAAAATGATCGCTAAACCACACTAATATTATTAGGATTTGTATACTCATAATGTTCGATCACTACCCCAACTCTTATAAGTTGGATTCGAGTTTTAAGTCCAGATTAAAAAATACGGGGTACTACACCATTAACCCATGAAAAAGAATTTTGTCCCGAAACTCAAACTATCAATAAAATGAAGGAATTAATTTTAGTAATTATGGACACTTGTCTAGACACTCGGATTCTAACTCCCAAGTCGACTCTCCAAAAGCATGGTATTGCTAGAGCACCTTCACAATATTGATAATTTTCTCCAAAGAACTTGTTACTTTGAGTCAATGATACATAATGGTTTTTCTTCATAAAACACATCATCGTCCAGTTACAAGTTTTTTCATTCGATGACATAAGACAGATCATCATTGTATTTTTGAAGCATGATACATGGAACATATTATGTACATCAACTAGTTGTGTCGGTGGAATTAAAAGACATGCCATTTTCCAACATAATGGTGTTCAACATGGTATACCATACAACACCTCATAAGGTGTCATACTAATGCTGGACTGATAGGTGTTGTTGTATGCGAACTCAATAAGAAGTAATTGATTAAATCAATAGACCTTAAAAAACGTACAGATACTCATATGAGATTCCGTGTAATCTCCTCCTAATTAAATAAAAGTTTTATTGAATGAATAAATCTAGGTGTCCTCATTGTGATTCCATAGTATCAACATCTACTTAATTTACAAAATCAGCTCTCGTCTAGTAAATTTTTACTTCCCTAGAAAGCTTGATTATTCCTAAAAAAAATAAAAAATTAACGTTGACCTTGACCTTGACCTTGACGTTATTACATATAGGTTAAGGAACAAAATCATGTACATGCCAGTTAGATATAGTTTTCAACAAACTTGAGGATTTTCACTAGCGGTAAACAAATTTAAAAAGCTATATATACATAAGTATCATCTATGAAATTTTACTCACTATTTTCAAATGAAAAACGCTAATACAACTCAAAATATTCAAAAGTTGATTAATACTAATACTTATAATCCTAAAGTCAATTGTTTCAGTATGTGCAAATAGACACAATTAACTAGCAAGTGAAAGAGTAAACTAATATAGAAGATTAGGACCGCATGAATGTGTACTGAAAAAAAAATGGGTTTGATGACGTTGAGTTTTAAATGCTATTATAGAAAATAAAGAACTGTGTCGTATATTGTGTAGTGAAAGAAAAAGGAAGAGATATAGGGTAACAGACGACCCTCGAACGTAGTTTGTGTAGTAAGGTTTTTACCTTTTTGTGGTTGAAAATGTAATTACCACATTTATCGTTAGATATCACCACTAACTATATCTAACGGCCTTAATTATTAACTTTTTGACCTATTTAGAATGTTTTTATAAATTTTGGTAGTTAACATGTCCAAGTGATTATATAGTTTAATTAAAAAAAAATACTTACTTATATAAAAAAATTATATAACTATCGAATATATACGTGTCCGTATCCTAGTTTTTTGAGAATATATCACATCTCGCGTTTGCGTCGTGTCATATCCGTTTCAGTACAATCCATCTCAAAAGCTTTCCAATCCTAATGCAGCGTTGATAACACATTTTCCAAGTAAAGTAAAGTAGTTTTCTTTTATTTTTGTTGTTTGATAAAAGATCAAAGATGGATTGAAGAAATTTGGAAGAGAGAGTTAAAAGACGATTAACTTTAGCTTTTAGGGATTTAGAAAAGTGAAAATTTCTGAGGAACCCAAGTTTGGTTCCTCTCTCTTCCAGAAACCCGTCATTAAGATGGTATATTTCTGTAGCCCAAACTACAAAATCTACGGTTAAGATTAGAAGCTTTCGATTGAATTTAAATTTTCACATTTATGTAGGACTAAATTAACCTTTTTATTCAATTTGACTAAACTAATTTTATTTAAAAAACTAATCCAATTTTTACCGTTAATTTGGTGATGACCGGAAATATCTCCGAAAATATCTTATCTTCCCATAAACAAAAATATTTACCGATATTTACTGCCGAATAATGTCATACCATAAAAATCTTTGCTTTGCATTCTCTCCCCAATTGATTCCACGTTTCATCTCTCTTTCTTAAAAACTTTTCTCGGTTACTCTCCGATCTATGATTCGGTTCTCTAATTTGATTTTGTTTTTTCATGTATATTCATCGCTAATACTATATCAACAGAAAAGTATATGCACTATCATATAGTATTTGATAGTTAAATAGCGGGTTAAGAACCTGTTGAATGTTCCTTTGGCATATCTAGCCATGAGTTTAACCAATTGAATAATGACGAGAACGTTAAGAAAGCAGACTTCACTATATAGCAATCAAATTGATTTGCTTGTTGATACTGCAAAGTCCGTACTAGCTAAGTTTACTCCACATAATATGTGATTTCTCAATTTTAATTATGAGTGGTGCCATGATTTTGTCTACTTTTGATTTCACATATCACTATTAGTTGATTTTTCACATGTTTTTTTTTTAGTTTTTGTTTTTCATTCGACTCGGGTGAATTCTCCAGGACTTGATTTTGTTGTTTTTTATTCTTAGAGTTTACCCTGAATTTTGCAGTGGTGATAACTGCGACTTGTTTCACAGGTGATAGTTGCGGATTTCACCAAATACAATTGCGAAAATTTTGATTATCACTATGGAAAGAAAAATAACTTTCATGTGATAGGTGCATTTTCCCTTAAAAAAAAGGAATTTTCACTTATCAGTGAAAACTAGAATTTTCTCAAATGTTTCTCCTCACATAAAACTGAGATTTTACAGAATCTCCTATTATTAATCGGATCTTTTTAAGAATTTCTTTAGTAGAGTTTTTACGGAGTTATTTTAGGGGAATTATAATATTATAAAATCAACTACATATGAAGTTGCATTGTGAACAAACAATATAATGCGAATCAGTAGATCTGTGTTCTTCGCCGATAAAATATGTAAACAGATCAACACAAGAACGTTGGTTACTGGTTATCTATTGTACTTGTTTCAACTTTCATGTAAAGTTTCATCTATGCTAGTATGCCACCATAAGTTACAACTTGAAAAGAAGCTACTTCAATTGGCAACCATTTGATTTTTCGTACAAAAACAAGGTGATATTTGGAATTCTCACATAAGATAAATATATGAGAGTTTGATCTTTCACATTTAAAATGGATGATAATTTCATTTTTCCCATGGGAATTATGGAACTCTAGTGATTCTTTTTTAATACATAGCTGAAAAGTGAAAAGTAGAATTTTCCTTAATTTACTTCACTGATAATTGGAGTTTTTTAATAAAAAGGTGAAAACCAGAATTTCCTTAAATAATGAGTGTGTTATTTGGAGAGGATTTTTAGGGAGTTATTTTAGTAGAGTTAATTCAGATTTTTAGGAAGTAATTTCAAGGGAGTTAAATTCAACTTACGGGAGTTTTTTACGAAGTAGGAGTAATTTTAGGGAATGGATTTATCACCTTTTCTATAACCTCTTTGATTATTGTTTTTTAATTAATTTTTTAGGGTTGAAAGGTTATTATAGTAATCAATTTAAACTACAACTGATTATGGGTTTCTAATATATCTAATCTTATTGATGGGTTACTAATATAAAAAATATGAAAAACGGGCTAGAAAAAAAGTCCCCCATTTAGAAAATAATATACAACAAGGGTTTTGTTAACTTGTGCACATATGCACAAGTTAAGCATCAATGATTAGGTTAAAATTACATCGTAAATTGTATTTAATTGGTTTTGAATTTATATTTTCTTAGGTGCCATTACTCCCCTTATAATAAGATTAATAAAATATGTTTAGGGTAACAAAAACCAAAAGTCCAAAACGGGTTATATCCTTCGTCTTCCTTCATGAAGACTAACAGTTGCTTAACAAATTAGTTAGAAAAAATAGGAAGAAAAATTTAACTCACGGTTAACGAAATCAAAAATGGCGGTGGTAATAGTGACCAATTTCATCGTGACTAATTGATCTCTCCATTTTTTTTTATCTCCAAATCATTATCATCTCCTGTTTCCTCATCCCACCACCACAACCAACAAAGTTGTTCTAACAAATTATTTAAAGATTCACATGATTTCTACTGATCTATCAGATCATGGTTGGCCGGTTACTTGATTATAAGATTTGGGTTTAATAAATATGTACAAATTTTTGATCACCATACCACTCTGAATCAAAAACATGAAATCTATAATTTGGGGATTTTATTAAAATCACCAATCTATCACAATCCATATCAATAAACAGCAAAAAAAAAAAAATCTTCCATAGATCCGGATTTTCCTAAGTGCGATTCTATTTTTTATTTTTCAGAGATCTAACTAAGACAAAGAAAACCAAATCCAACTTACCAAGCCTTAATCCTAAGTTGCTGGTATCTATTTCACTTGTATTTTAAAATCTATGGGAAGAACTAAGGAGAGAAAATAAAAGGAAGAGGAACAGATGAAACATTTGCGTCAAAAAAAAAAAAATAGATGAAAGAGAGAGGATCAGAGGATGAAGGAAAATAAGTCAAAGGGTATTCCATGGAAATTGGCTTTTATTGTTTAATGTAAAAGTATTTTCCGGGGGATTACACAATTCAATAAAAATGTTATGAAAACAAAACACAAAAATACCACTAATACCCTTCTTAACTTGTGCAGGGATACACAATTAACAAAACCCATATAACAATTATATATATATATAAATAACTCTTAATATGCAAAGAGAGGGAGTGGATTTGGTTTCTTACCCACGCATGACATTTAGAAAAACCATGTGTTGCTACCAAATAGTAAACATACTACTCCATGTGTTAATCAATTTATTAGCTACTTCTCAATTCGAGATATAAGCAACCAACCAAAATAATTATTAAACCACACTAATACTATTGGGATTTATGTATCTCTTTAATCATGTGTGAGGGTTTAGACAACATTTATGTTGTTGATGGGGTATGAAGATAAAATCAAATCTGGGGTATATATATAGGAACTGTTAAAATCTGAGACCGAACAAACCTAACCACAAAACAAAGCAAGTTTCACGACTTAACTCAATGAAAAAAAAAACTTTGGCAATTGGTTTCCTATCACGATTGCACAGTGAAAAGACGAGGGTACCCAAATACACCATAATCTTTTATTTATCAACCTATAAGTCCTCTACCGAACGTCATCGTCGATGGACAGAGTCGATACAATACGACAATTCGGTTCACACTTTGTGTGATCGTCTATGGATACGAAATCGAGACAATACAACAACAAGGTCACATGTGTGATTGATTATGGATACAAGATCGAGACGATACGACAAAAAATTGTTTACTTGATAATAAGTTCGGTGATAACCAAACTCTATAGGATCACTATCAAGTATTACAGAGTTAACGTACAAGTGCAATTTAATTTTATTATAATAAACAATTATAAAGCGGAAAACTAAAGTAAACGGCACAGCAAGATTTTGTTAACGAGGAAACCGCAAATGCAGAAAAATCCCGGGACCTAGTCTAGTTTTAAATACTCTCATAATTAAGCCGCTATAAAAAATCTAATACCAACTTCGTATAGTTGAGACCAAGCAAACTACCCCTAGCTACTTAGTTCCCTCAATATCCATGCGTCTTCTACTTATAGAGTCACGCACGTGAATAGCAAGTCCTTCGGATCGTATTCCAAACAGCAAAGGAAGAATCTGTTTGGTAACCACTCTAATCAATCTTGCTAGAAAATAAGATGAGTTGTTGACAAAGGCTCTTCCGTTTAATCTAATAAGCTCCTTTGTCTGATTAGATCAATCTAACTATAACTACCGAAATAGTCAAGTATAGATTCACACTCAATCAATATAGATCTCAAAGATATATATAGAGAATGCCGATCTCACACAACTAATCAATCAGATCTATCAAAGATAAACTGATTCTAGTTGGATCCCATCCGATCAAGGTTTGTGCACTAAATCCACAAAATACGAAAACTAATAAGAATTTTTCTTCGTCTTCAAATCTTCTATTTCCTTCAAATACCTGCACAACACCACTTGAATCTCTTGTGATCAATCACACACAAAATGAATTCTGTTAACAATGAATTATCACAAGATGTCTTTAGATCTAACAACAGTTCTAAGGATCCTGTCGATACTTTGATCTAGTCTGAGTGAATCTTATATCAAGAGAGAAGATTCTCAAGAATAAACAAACTAGGTGCAATCGAAGTTTCAACAACCATTAGTCAATCAAATCAAATCGAAAACTAATAACACTGTAATTTGTATGTAGTTTCCCAGCAACGGTACTTGTAGAGCTTCTTGATCCCACAGAAGTCTTTAAACGAGCGGTCGTAAGAGATTTCACCCAATTAGGATACTTACCTCTCCAAATAGATGGCTCCACCAGAAATAACAAGAAATGAAGTTTGCATGGCTCTTAGGATAGTTTGCTAGAAATGCAAACTTACGTATTTATAGACCAAGGATGTTTGGACACCAAGGAATTTCCAAAATCGTAAATGTTCTCAAGATATCAATGAATGCCCAAATTCGTTTTTCTTAATTCCAATAAATGTTGGTCCAATATTTCTGAAATCTCTCAATATAAAATCTCCAATTAGTAAATGCACATTACTAATTTGTATTCTCTAGAGCTATGCATTAATTGTTAGTAATTAAAGCATATGAAACCAAAAACCTTAATTAAAAGATTCTTAATTTTTTTCGGCACAAGATCACCTTGAGTACCATGGAATATCTTTGAACAATACATGATAAGAGTTACTGCTCGTGTTCAAAGTATGTGGACATCTTTTCACCGCAAATCCTTATTTCATATTTACATGGATTTGCTTCTTGGAATCTGTTCTACCACACTTCCAAACAAGTTTAGAATTGGTTTACCAGTATTCCAAGATTATTATGTGATTGGTCATACCAAATCACAATGGTTAATTAGTTGTGATCGGTCCTACCATGTCACATACATGGGTTCGGATCGGTTATACTAATCACTAGGATCGGTTCTACCTAAACATGGTATCTACTTGTGATCGGTCACACCAGTCACTAGGATCGGTTATACCAATTACAAGGATCGGTCACAACGATTATGTTAGAGCATTGCTCGGTCGAACCCGCATGCGTTGATATCTTAAGCATGTTTGTCAATGTTAGTGATCAAAACTATAAGTCTTGATTTCTAGCCTATTATAGCTAAAGGTCTCGGACTAGGATAGAAAGTGTAGTTGAGCTAAAGACTCCATGAAAATCATAATACAAGACGAAGGACTACTCAAGGAACTGGTGGAACTTCATCGACTAAAAGGTATGTGGAGACTTGAACTTATCTGTCACTCAAAAGTCTATTTACTCTATCTCCTATTATTGAGACAAAAATCGTTTTGATATATAGACTTTCATTATACACATTTGCTATTTCGATCCGAGTTTATCTCGCCTATCTATTTCTCGAAATATGTGTTGGTAAGCTTTCGCTTTAGCCAAATTCATCTTTACCTAGTGACGAATGTCATGTTATGTTTCAATCACTTTAAAAATTGCTCTGACGAAAAATGGTCTGTGAACAACGGCTATATAACGTCCTATGAGAATGTTTTAATGATTGAAATGAGAGTTTAGATTACATAACCATTGGTAGGATATAAGCATTGTTGTGGAAACACATATATGCATAAGTCCTTATTATTTGAACCAAAGTTTGCGAACTTTGTTGATCAAGAGAAACGGAATGTGGCGTGAGCCAAGTCCGCGAACTGGCGGAAGTTCTCGACCCGAGGATTTTTGCTGGAGTTTGTGAACTCCTTCTGTGAGCTTAAGTCCGCGAACCCAGTCCGCGAACTTGAGTAGGTTATATCTAAAATTGGTTGTTCTTGAACTCATGTTTATATAAACTAAGGAATGCTTTTGTAAACCGTGGCTATAAAGTTCATGAACCGATTCGAGTGAATCAAACCGTTTTTGCTTCGATTGTGTCTTGTGTGGTACATAAGATCTAAGCAATTGACAACTCTCTAACTAGTTCATTTGAGTCATTTGAACTAGTTATGGTGAATAAGAATTTGGTTGATATGAAATTGCTCATATAGCTAACCCCTATTGTTAAATCAACAAATGTCAATGTTTGGGAACGGTTACATAAACCCAAAATTGGACATTTCATTTGTGTGTAACAAGCTAAGGTTTCGATCCAACGGTTGAGAAATATTAGCTTAAATCTAATCAGGTTTTCATCTAACGGTGAATATTGAATGCTTTGTTACCAAGATAACATTGGTTGCAAACCCTGATTTGAAAGACTATATAAGGGATAACTCTAGCAACTGGGAAACCTAATCCCCACACCTTACGTGTAATACTAGTTGCATAAACTAGAGTTGATTCTCCTTTAACCTTGGGTTTTCTTCTCTAAACCAGGTTAACGACTTAAAGACTTCATTGGGATTGTGAAGCCAGACCGATACTACTTTTCTTGTAGTTGTGTGATCTGATCTTTTTGTTTCTATCGTACGAGTACAATTGGAATAATTGGCTTGAGATTTATATCTCCGATAGGCAAGATAGAAAAGAAATCACAAACACTTCGTCTCATCGTTTGTGTTTCCGCAATATCTTTTTTCGCTGCGTCGATTAAGATTATTATGAGGTGATTGATAATACTAGGTTGTTCTTCGGGAATATAAGTCTGGGTTATCAATTGGTTCCTGTTCACCTTGATTTATCAAAAGACATAACAAAACTCGTAGGTATATTCGTGGGAGACGAATTTATCTATTACTGTAGACTTTTCTGTGTAATACAGATTTGTTTATTAAAGTCTTCGACTTTGGGTCGTAGCAACTCTTAGTTGTGGGTAAGATCAGCTAAGGGAATCAAGTACGTAGCATCCTGCTGGGATCAGAGACGTAGGAGCATAACTATACCTTGAATCAATGTGAGATTGATTGGGGTTCAACTACAGTCCAGATCGAAGTTAGTTTGGAGTAGGCTAGTGTCTATAGCGGCTTAATACAGTGTGTGTTCAATCTGGACTAGGTCCGGGGTTTTTCTGCATTTGCGGTTTCCTCGTTAACAAAATTCTGGTGTTTGTGTTATTTCTATTTCGCATTATATTTGTTTATATAATTGAAATATCACAGGTTGTGCGTTGTTCAATCAATTGGAATATCCGACCTTTTGGTTGTTGATTTAAATTGATTGAGACTTGGATATTGGTCTTTGGTACCATCCAAGTTATCTCTCTAGTATTTGATAAAGACTCGCAGATTTCTATTTTCTTGAGTATATATCAAATCGAGAGATTGAGATATAAACTCTTTGATATACTTTTTATCTAGATTGAGTCTGACTGTCTAGTTGATTCTCTAGAAAGTATATTAGAGTTTGTCCATACAGATTGCTAAGCGAAATATTGGGTGTGGTTGTTGTACCCCCGCTTTTTCAATTGGTATCAGAGCTGGCAAACACGTTTAAAGACCTTATAAGTTTTTGTTTGTAGAGATCTGATTATGGACGAGTCTATCTCTAATAACGTACATGTTCATAAATTACCAGATGATTTTCAAAGCTTGGATTCACCGGAGAGGACTATCACATCTAGGTCAGTATCTAAACATTCTCTTGATGTAAAACCTGTTGAAGTCTGGGAAACACGCCTAGAAGAAAAGTTGGATGAACTTTCTGATGAAGGTGATTCAGATATTGATAGAGATGTTGATGAGGAAGTCTCTGAGTATGTGAAGGTTTTGAATTCGTTAGAAAATAAGAAGATGACAACTTCTCATGTCACTCCTCTTCTGACTCCTCTCTGTCGTGAAAACAAGAAATTGAGAAGATGTTACGCAGGTGTTTATGTTTCGAATCGTTCTAACGAATCGATCCTCAAGGATTCTGAGGAAAACCTACGTATGAAGTCACTTGAATGTGATAATCTCTATCAAAAGTATTGTTTGTTGGAAGAGAAACTTGCCGAATCTGAATCAAGGATTAACTCCCAGCAAACAAGTTTTGACGACAGAGAAAGCGCTTATCTCACTCGAGAAAAACGCCTTGAGGCTGATTTAGCTGCTGCTCTTGATAAAATCAAGATGCTGGAAGATGACTTGAAAAAGTTCAATACTAGTTCAAGCAAATTAACCACTATGCTAGGAGAAAGTAAAAATCATCGTGATACACGAGGATTGGGCTATAAGGGAATATATGCTCCAAGTATTAGCAAAGAGGTAAAATTTGTCAAGGCTAGTGATTCTTCTCAACAAAAGGTTTCCACCGATGGCAAAACTGAAATACCTTCACCTGCAGTTAAGGTTCAAAAAAGCAAAGTTTATCAACCTCCAAAGTCAGCACACATGGATCGAGGTAAGAACATTCCTTATGTTTGCCACTATTGCGGAAATAAAGGTCACCTGGAAAGGAGATGTCGTTTCCGTATAAGGAATGAGAAACTTCATGATGTTCTTGTTTGGGCATCACAAGAAGTTGTGAAACCAAGATCATATGTTAAGACTAATCCCCTTAACGTTACAGGTTGTAATTGTCCAACCTTTAGGCAAAGGAATCAGTGCTGTGATAAACCTAGATTTTCCTATAAACATCATACGAATCCTTTTCACAATCGTAATGGTTATCAAAAGGATAACTTCGTAAAGACGAAGACAAGATCCGATGCTCCCAATTGGAGAAAGACTAACTTGCAAAAAAGTAGTCAATCCAATTCTCTTCCGAGAATTCTAGAAGAGAGTAATGGGAAGAAGGTTCCGATTGTTCCTAAACGCATTCAGAAGTGGATACCAAAGAAATTCAATGATGCTTTGAGTGTGAAAAGGAATGATCTCCCAGAAAATTCCATGACTATGGAGAAGGTAGTATCCATGATGTTGGAACTTAACAAGTTATTTGGAAAGATGGATTTGGATGTGAAAGGTTCTAAAAGAGATCTCTTTCATGATAATCCAAAAGTCACTTGTGGTGAGCAAGATATTGTTCAACTCAACACAACTTGATTGTGTTGTAAGTGCATCCTCACCAGTGAATGCCCTGCTATGTATACGGTGAGGGAAGCACGAGAATTGGGGCGCACAGACTATGTTCGGTAAGGCTGCAGAATTTGATTGGATTCTTCTAAAAAGGTATATCTATAAACTTGAGCAAGGCTTGTGTTTTTATTTGCTTAGAGTACTTATAATGATGTATGTACCTTGCTTATCGTTCATTTCTACCTAACTTGATCTGTATTTAAGGTTCTTAAGTGTTTAGGTTTGAAAAATAGTAGTTCGGGATGTTTGGACTCCATGGTACACATACCTGGTATGCTTAACATTATTTAAAATCAAAATCCAGGCATTTAAGTACGCATACCGTTTGCATACTGCCCCAGGTCATGAAAATTCGTTTGCAAACCCGTATGCATACTTGCCTGTAGACGTCGATATTCGGTGAACTTGTTTTGGCCGTAACTTCTTCGTCCGAACTCAGAATGACCTCATTCTTTTTGTATTCTCTTCCTCTTTGAATTCTCCTCAAAATAGAGATGAGAATTCCTGAATTTGGATGAGTTGAGAATGGTCCTTGTCCTGTCTCTTGTTTTTGAGTGTTTTGCTCCGTTTCGTCGCACTTGTTCAATTTCTCTTGGACTTGGGCACTTGGATTCTTGGAGGACCTATCTTTTAAGCTATTTTGTAGCTTTACAAGAATGTTGTTGGTGAATCAAAAATACGCCTTTGGTAGCTATTCTTGGTGTAAATCCGTGCGAAAAAGATTAATTCTACCTTCTAAGTACAAAGGTTAATTTTTGCAGTATTAATCTTTATGGTTTTATATATTGCAATTTGTTATGGGATATGTGTGTTTGCGTCCGTGAACTATGATTGTCCCATATCTTGTCAAAATTAAAATCTTTCGTAAGTCGATATGCATATATTGATAAAAGAATGAATGGACTTTTGACAAATACAAAAGTTAAGATAGGTTAAAATCTTTTGTTTACAAGGATTATGTTTATTTTATGTCATTGTGCAAATGGTGATGGAAAATAGAATGAGTCCTTGTTTATTCCACGGTATTAGGTCGATCTCCGATCCACAATTTTTGTGTATATACTGTGTTGTTCCATAAGGTGTCTTATGTTGAGCTCTATCGACTGATTTATTGTTTTGGCTCAGTTGTTGCTCCGTGAGGTACTTTATGTCGAGCATATTCAACTAAATTAATCATCTTGTTTGGTTATTTAGTTGTTGCTTCGTAAGTTTTCTTATGTCGAGCATGACCAATTAAATTGATTACTTTTGTGATTCGTTTGGTTGTGTATTCCGATTAGATTAATTATGGGATCTCTTGTGATTAATCTAATTGAGTATTTTTTGAGTCTCCATAAGTTCACTTATGTTGAGCATTTACGATTAAATTAATCATGGGTTCTCTTGTGGTTAATTTAATTGAGTATTTTGGATTCAAATTCATACTTGTATGTGATTTGTTATGTCCAAAGAAATCCTTCTTTTCTTTCTTGAAATTAAGGTCGCTCTTGTTGTTCTTTCGGGAATGACATATTATGGGGGAGAGTTCTTTTTGAACTTGTACTTAATTGCCAAATCTTTGTGGGGAGTGCGGCTGTGGAATATTATAGGGGTTATCTTGTATCTTTAAACTCCTTGATGAATGCATTTAGCTTTGGCTTTATGATTGCATCTAAATAAGATGATATGTGTTTCTTTCTTTTGGTCATGAAATGTCTCTTTCGGAAATTTCATTAGGATCCCGTTCTTGTACCTTTGCCAATTTTATTGACAAAAAGGGGAGAATTAATATGCGATTCACACTACAAATACATATGGTTTTCGGATCATTATGTAAGGGGAGTGGTTTCCATGTGAGATGGAGTATTGACAAAGGGGGAGTGATACATATCACCATAGTATTGTTGTTGAAGTTGTGATACAATTGGACTTTGACGTTGTGTAATGATACTATGACACTGTATAACAATGATTGAGAACTCTTGTTTTCTTGTTGTTATAGCTACGGATTTTCAACAACGATGATGCTAAACTTACAACCTTTGGGATCATTGGAGTACTTGGAAGTGACGAAGATTTCGAGTAATGTTGAATATTAGGCATGTGTGATAGGGTGTAGAATACATCTTATTTACTATCTATTGTTTATGCTTTCTTTGCTATTTTTCTTGTAAATTATGTATTTTACGCTTGTTTTGAGTTTTATAGCTACTTTGGAGTCGCACGGAGGAAAAGAAGAAGAAAGCACCCAATTTGAGCCAAAAGGGCAAAAAGGTCATTTTACAGGCGATTGATATATGGAGCCCAGCCAAGGTTAAGGGGCAACCCAATTTGGAGGAGTACTAAAGCCAGGCCCAGTCAAGGCTAAGGGGGGTTGTCATCAGGGTACCCCTTATCATATCAGAGGGTGTAACTATCCGGCCCTAACTCTTAACCCTACTAATTGAGAGATGGTTTTCTCTCATTTTCTTCATTCGCCTGGAAGTGAGAAAATAGACAGCACCGTATTAAAGCTGAGACCAAAATCGAGAAAGAGAGAAATAGATCGAGATGGCAGAGGAATTGAGAGAGCAAATCGAGGGAGAATCACAGAGAGAACCGAGTTTACCGTTGCCATTAATGGTGTTCTTGAGTTCGGTGAAAATGGGATTCTTCTGCTGTGAGGAAGATGGTTTATTGAAGAACACAGATGGGTTTGTGGTAGTGAAGTTGAGTTGCAGCGAGAAGATTGATAAACTAAGGAACTTAGGGTTTCGAAAAGGAAATGGTGGTGGTCTTTGACGCTGCTATTGAAGCTCGGGGAGATGGCGTTGTCGATCCAAGAAATCGAGATCTTTGTTGATCTGTTGGAAAGAGATGGAGAAGAAGTTGCTCGATCTGCTGTGATGAAACGATGAAGATGGAATTGACGAATCGAATGGGTTTTGTGGTCGGAGATGGGTTCTGTAGCTGATTGCTCAGATGGGTCTGTGATTTTAATGGGGAGTGAAATGGAGTTGCACTGAGATGGAGATGGTCATTCTTTGTGGAATCGATAAATATCGAGAGATGGCAATGAATTAGCCAGATTTGTTCTTTGCTATCGATTAACTTGAGGTAGGATTGGGGTTATGATGATTCGATCTCTGCAAGGTAATGATGATGGTGGGGATTCGAGTAACAGAGGTCTCTGGTGGTGATCCGAATTGAGAAGAGTGCAGATGGTTCGATTTGTGTTAGCCTGAATTCAAGATGGAGGTGTTGATTTTCAAGGATGTGGTGATAATCTGTGACTAATAACTTGTGGATGAAAAACATAACTTGATTCATTATTTTGCAACGAAGAAGGATTCCTTGATCTTGTCTCTCTTATTGCTTTCAACTTTATCTTTTAATTGCTTTGTTTATTTTCTTTTGCTTTTTACACCCCCCTTTCGTGACAATTTTTACAACTAGAATCTCTTGCTCCTCGTGGGAACGAACTTGACTTCCATTATATTATTTTTAATTGAGTGGAAATATTAATTAATTTGATTGCACCTACGACACGCATCAATGTGGAATGGGAGCTACAAAAGTTAATTTATTTATTTTTTGTATTCCATATGTATTGATAGTTTTGTCACTAAAATTGACAAAGGGGGAGATTGTTAGAGCATTGCTCGGTCAAACTCGCATGCGTTGCTATCTCAAGCATGTTTGTCAATGTTAGTGATCAAAACTATAAGTCTTGATTTCTAGCCTATTATAGCTAAAGGTCTCGGACTAGGATAGAAAGTGTAGTTGAGCTAAAGACTCCATGGCAATCATCATACAAGACGAAGGACTACTCAAGGAACTGGTGGAACTTCATCGACTAAAAGGTATATGGAGACTTGAACTTATCTGTCACTCAAAAGTCTATTTACTCTATCTCCTATTCTTGAGACAAAAGTCGTTTTGATATATAGATTTTCATTATACACATTTGCTATTCCGAGCCGAGTTTATCTCGCCTATCTATTTCTCTAAATATTTGTTGGTAAGCTTTCGCTTTAGCCAAATTCATCTTTACCTAGTGACGAATGTCATGTTATGTTTCAATTACTTTGAAAATTGCTCTGACGAAAAATGGTCTGTGAATAACGGTTATATAACGTCCTCCGAGAATGTTTTAATGATTGAAATGAGAGTTTAGATTACATAACCATTGGTAGGATATAAGCATTGTTGTGGAAATACATATATGCATAAGTCCTTATTCCTTGAACCAAAGTTTGCGAACTTTGTTGATCAAGAGAAACGGAATGTGGCGTGAGCCAAGTCCGCGAACTGGCGAAAGTTCTCGACCCAAGAATTTCTGCTGGAGTCTGTGAACTCCTTCCGTGATCTCAAGTCCGCGAACCCAGTCCGCGAACTTGAGTAGGTTATATCTAAAATCGGTTGTTCTTGAACTCATGTTTATATAAACTAAGGAATGCTTTTGCAAACCGTGGCTATAAAGTTCATGAACCGATTCGATTGAATCAAACCGTTTTTGCTTCGATTGTGTCTTGTGTAGTTACATAAGATCTAAGCAATTGAACAACTCTCTAACTAGTTCATTTGAGTCATTTGAACTAGTTATGGTGAAGAAGAATATGGTTAATATGAAATTGCTCATATGGCTAACCATTTGGTTAACTATTGTTGAATCAACAAATGTCAATGTTTGGGAACGGTTACATAAACCCAAAATTGGACATTTTATTTGTGTATAACAAGCTAAGGTTTCGATCCAACGGTTGAGAAATATTAGCTTGAATCTAATCAGGTTTTCATCTAACGGTGAATATTGAATGTTTTGTTACCATGATAACATTGGTTGCAAACCCTGATTTGAAAGACTATATAAGGGAGAACTCCAGCAACTGGGAAACCTAATCCCCACACCTTACGTGTGATACTAGTTGCATAAGCTAGAGTTGATTCTCCTTTAACCTTGGGTTTTCTTCTCTAAACCAGGTTAACGACTTAAAAACTTCATTGGGATTGTGAAGCCAGACCGATGCTACTTTTCTTGTAGTTGTGTGATCTGATCTTGTTGTTTCTATCGTACGAGTACAATTGGAATAATTGACTTGAGATTTATATCTCCGATAGGCAAGATAGAAAAGAAATCACAAACACTTCGTCTCATTGTTTGTGATTCCGCAATATCTTTTTTCGCTGCGTCGATTAAGATTATTGTGAGGTGATTGATAATACTAGGCTGTTCTTCGGGAATATAAGTCCGGGTTATCAATTGGTTCCTGTTCACCTTGATTTATCAAAATACGGAACAAAACTCGTAGATATATTCGTGGGAGACGGATTTATCTATTACCATAGACTTTACTGTGTGATACAGATTTGTTTATTAAAGTCTTCAACTTTGGGTCGTAGCAACTCTTAGTTGTGGGTGAGATCAGCTAAGGGAATCAAGTACGTAGCATCCTGCTGGGATCAGAGACGTAGGAGCATAACTGTACCTTAAATCAGTGTGAGATTGATTGGGGTTCAACTACAGTCCAGACCGAAGTTAGTTTGGAGTATGCTAGTGTCTGTAGCGGCTTAATACAATGTGTGTTCAATCTGGACTAGGTCCCGGGGTTTTTATGCATTTGCGGTTTCCTCGTTAACAAAATTCTGGTGTCTATGTTATTTCTATTCCGCATTATATTTGTTTATATAATTGAAATATCACAGGTTGTGCGTTGTTCAATCAATTAGAATATCGGACCTTTTGGTTGTTGATTTAAATTGATTGAGACTTGGATATTGGTCTTTGGTACCATCCAAGTTATCTCTCTAGTATTTGATAAAGACTCGCAGATTTCTATTTGCTTGAGTATATATCAAATCGAGAGATTGAGATATAAACTCTTTGATATACTTTTTATCTAAATTGAGTCTGATTGTCTAGTTTATTATCTAGAAAGTATATTGGAGTTTGTCCATACAGATTGCTAAGCGAAATATTGGGTGTGGTTGTTGTACCCCCGCTTTTTCAGATTACAAGGATCGATCGTACCATCTCATGGTGATTACTTAGAATCGGTTACACCAACTACCAGAACCGGTCATACCAAATCATAAGTCTAGGTATTATGATCGGTTATACCAAGATACATAACCTGAGTTAAAATCGGTTCTACTAACACACATATTGGTCATCAAAGAATATGCAATGAATAGCCAGATCAATATACCTATTTATTTCCCTTTCGATTCATGAAACAAGTTCATGAATGTACTTCCTTTAAAAAAATATAAAACATTATTTCATAGGATGCCATCTTCACCATGACCCATACACATAATCATAAAACTATATACAAGATTATGTTGATGTCATATCTACGAAGTTTAAAAGATAAGCGTTATAGTTCGTAGTCTAATTCCTTAATACTATGATCATACTATTATGATCATGTCTCATCACTAGAGTATTATATACAATATGTACAGTATATACAGCGTCGCAATTATGTTTTCAATATAGCACGACTTGAAAGATACGTTAGGAATGAAACAATTCAAGTCAATATTACTAACCTCGAGTGGAAGGATGATGTCGTCGTTGTAGTTCGTTACTTTTTATCATTCTTTAGGTCTTCAGAGTAATACTTATATGTCTCAACATTCCTAGACTTTCTAGTCTAACCTAAACGAAGTTGACTCTAGTATATAATCAAGCGACTCTAAATGAGTTTAATTTGATACTAAAATATGACAACCAAACTTGACAAACAAACGCTTGGCGAGTTCAACCGAACTATGTCTAACACATAGTTTTTGCAAGCATAATGCATAGTTGTATCCCATTCATCAGCAAAATCTTCTCCACCTTCATCGTTAGAAGACGAGAAAGTTTTCTTTATTACCCATTTTACCCTATTATAACTTACAAAATGACAACAGTCAGAAGTTAACACGTGGACCAATCCTGAATTTTTTTTTAGACTAATATATGGATTTTTAGTGTGACTAATTTTGAAAGGTCACCGTTCAGGAGACAACTCGAGCACCCAAATTACGCTTATAGAGGAGTAACTTGCTATTTCCATAATCGCACAGAGGCAAGTGGAAAGAAAGTGTTGAGACCAGCAAGAGTGGAAAATGTTTGTCATTTCTCACCCCGACTGCAAATGTTAGTAAGAATGAATGATAATTTAGAAAAACTAACTACTAAATCAGAAATAAACAAACTTGCGCACATAGCGAAGATTGATTTGGAGCAAACCTCATATCCAATTTTGAGCTTAGTAACTCCAGTTCAGTTCCAAAAAAGTTTTGAACTATGAGTTCTCTCTAAAGTTTCAGCGAAATTTCCATACTTATTCACCAAATGCCCATTATATTTTACTTAAGGAAAAAATAATTAAGGTGGGGTTGATGGAGCGCGTTTCTGTGCAAAAGGAGTGTAAACAAAACAAACCAATCATATTGGTTTCTTATAAATAACCGTTATATCTCAATGAAATTAGTGTATCTTCCTTTTAAAAAGGGTAAATATTTACCATATCTAATCGTAATGGGAAAAACATTTGGGAAACTAAATTTAAATCACTTTTAGCTTATCCGCTTTGCTTTTTTTAGCTGCAATTTTCTGAAAGTTTAAAGAAAGAATGGGTTGGATGTGTTTGGTTCAAATATATCGAAAATCATCTAATTGGATCAAATACTCACTCGTTCTTCGTACGCCATCCCAGGATTGAGTATGTTAACTTCAGCCTGAATCGTGACAAAAATTTTTACCTCTCTGTTGATGCAATTGAACCTAGTTTGAAGAATTTTATTGGTTCTAGCCATTTCATTAACGGTTGTCATATCAAAAAAAAATTTAAAAAAATAATCCTAAAACGGGGTTGATATGCAAAGACAAGATCAGTTGTAACACATTATATGCTTTCACAAGACCAACGTCTCCTTCTTTGGTGAATCGCTTCATATTTTTTTTCCACAAATTAAATACAAGCTTTGGACAACTTCATTGGGAGAATGATTTCCTTCATATAGAGAAATCAGCAAAGCATCTCGAAATAAAAATTTATTCGCTAAACAGTAAAAATAATCTTTATACATATAACTAGTTGTTACGAAAGAAAAATAGTCGTTGGTATTGGAACTCAAATGTGGAAAATTCAAACATACTCTAAACGAAGAAAAATAACTACCACCATCTTTGCCTTTCTTGTTGCCATAATCTTTGAAGGAGCCATTGTTGATCCTCCACTGCATCGCATGTAGTCACTGGATTGAATTGATGAAGGAGATGTGTAGTAAAATGCCATTTTTTCTTCTTATAGTAATTCTTCAACCTGGTATTTTTTCTGTTTTGAAAAGAGATAGAGAGTGTAGACTGTGTAGTAAAAGACTATTGAAAATGGATAACCATATATATCACAGAGAGTGGCTCAGTTTCTGACAAAGAAAAAAAAATAGTCCTTCAAAAAGAAACTAGCCAGACTAGGACACTATCACGCGTTTCAAACTTATTTCCTTTTGTTGTTAACGTTGAACTTCCTCATGCCAAAGAAAAAGAGTTAGAGACTCATCACCTGACTGAGATGGCGACACCGTAAATCACATCCTATCAAACTCCCATCATCATCTATATGTATTGGAGGTGTTAATAAAAATTTCCCATGTTTATATAACTTAATCATAGTAATGAGAGTGAGTTTCTTGGACATGGTAAAGGTACGTTTGGTTTGGATTTCCTATGTCCTTACGACATGTATGATGACCTGTGGCATTTTAACAATATGTCATGTATATTAGCAAAACAACAATTGTAATTATTCTATTTGAATTCAAAATGAAAAAAATAAGAATATTTCCAATACAAAAAATCAAAAATAAATATGATTAGAAAATGAGTTAGTAAACCTTCCTTAATTTTTAATTTTTCATCACATAACTAAAACTCCAATAAAACCCATAAATCATGTCAGAAGGACAACATATTTCTTTCATTCCATAAACACTCCAAATATTGTCATCAAATGATCCACATAAGAAAATATGGTAGGCAACTATGATGGAGTCGATTGGTGAGCAAAGATATTTACCAAAGGGACAATGAAAGCAAGAAGAAGAGAATATGGATTACAAGAAAATAATACAATGTGGTACCTCTAGCCTTTCCAATGATGCAAATATATATTTGTACCCATACTCAATTAACTCTCTTAAAGAAATAAGACTTAATTAATTAACCTTTCTTTCTTAATTCTCTATGTATAAGGCATCAAAAATTCTAGCATTTTGTACCAATACTTCCACGCACATGCAATACAATTAAACAATAATAATTATTAGGCTTCATGTATTTTGACAGATTTGTATTTCCACTAGTCCATAAGCGCATGCACTAATATTAAAATAATAATAACCTTAAATGTCATTTTTGTTTGCTTTAAGCTTCATTATATTAAAATATTTTCTTTTTCTTCTTATTTTTTTTCTTTTTCGGTTCTAGATACTTTCATTTATTAATTTCCTAATAAACTTCGTTCAATACACTGATTAGCCATCATGTGGGAATATATATAACAAATCAACTAATTACTAGCATTCACTACATACAATTCCATTTTTTTCATGTCCAACAAAAATATTATTATTTTAGTAAATAAATGTATTTGGTTAATAATGTTGTTGATTATCAAAAATAAATAATAATAATAATAAAATAAAATAATGTTGTTATAAACCAAACTAAAATTAATTATGTAATTTTTATTTTTTATTTTTTATATTTTGGTTTTGATAAACAACTTTAGGTTAATAAAATAATGTATTTCTAAATATTATTATGATCTTTTTGCCAATTCCAAAATTTGTAGAAATGATGATCCCATCTTTTGTAGCAATCTTTTATAGCGTGTGGGGAACCCATCAAGCCGGAATTTTTATATTTTGGTGTTTGCATTCACAAGAAAAGACTTTCCATGGGAGACCGGATATCTGCCGACCTGATGGAGTTATAAACTTTTGAACGTTTACCGGCAATATGTGACGGTAGTAGCTAGGTATTGGAGATGCAGAACACCCATTTCAATGCAAAACAAAGTGATAAATGCAGTTGATGAACTGAAATTCCACATGCATTAAGTAGCGCACAAGTAAAGGAATCTACAGGCATTGGTAGTCCGCAGGCAAGCTGATAAAGATTAACTAACACCTCATCTTTACGTACTGGATCAGTCGGTTTTTTCATCTTAGTGAATTTTACAGACTTTGGAATGTTGAACATCGTCGGAACTTCCTCATCCGAAAGGTAATTAGCATTTGGAATGTGCGTTAAGGTACTACAGGTATGAAATCGTTTAAATTTCTCGAGGTCAGCATCAGTATCTGAAGATGGAGGGTTCATTCCTGCAAGTAAAATACACATATGTTTGTGAAGTGGAGGAAAAAATTAATGACATGACAAGGGTAAATCAATTAATTTTGAACACTCAACAATCCACACATGAGTAGTAAGCATGAGATGAGGAAGAGAAGAGCTATAAAATGGAACTCCAGATAAGAATCATTTCTTCAATCATGGGAATTAAACTATGATGCTAGCATACATGTTGAAAAGATTGTCGGTCAAAGCTGATTACATACCTGGTGCTAAAGTGAAGCTTTAAATTACTTGAAGATAGTGATGTTTTGATGATCCAGTCTTCTCTAGCAGTTTTCCTTTGTTTCCCTCCTACATAATCAAATGAGAAATTAAAAGAAATCTATGATTTCGGTTTTAGGGATTTTTGCTGACAACATCTAAACCAATTGGGGATTATTCTCTTATGGATCATGAAATAGAAAATGAGAAGGATATATACCTTGGTAAATGAATCAGTAAAAGGGTTATGCGAAGGATTAATTCAATGAAGCCATGATGATTTCAGATGAATTATAGTTCTTCCCCTGCCGACAATTTCCTTTTAATAGTCACACTGGGATGGATAAGCAGAAGGAATCCCTAAAGACAAAACAAGAATGTTTCATCCGAGGAAACGTACCTACCATTATAGATAAGGAAGTATTGTACGGTAAAAGACAAGCTTATCCTGGGAAGCTCATTTTATAGTTTGAAGTTAAAAAACAGAAATAAAACCGTGAAAATTGGACAAGCCCAATAATCTCAAGAATACAAGCTAAATACCAGATGGGTAAGGCGCAACACCGGAAGCTCAAAATCTCTATCGAGTTAATGGCCAAAAACCGATGTTATATACACTAATTTACTTCACATGCTAAATACTAGTGGGGGCGAAAATTAGGTGTCTAATGTATAACTTGTTTCTAAATTTATAGAGGAGAACTGCGTAATATTTCAACAGTTGTGGAGCACGCTTAGGGGAGAGTCGCAAGGCACTTCAACAAATATAGCTCAAGAAGAATCCAAATATCTTAATCCCACAATAAATTATGGGTTAAGAAGGGGCGATGTTTGTACCCTAATATTTGGGCGTCAATGTTAACTAATGCTAGCCTTATTAGCAGGGACATTTTCGGCCCATGCCCGACAACCCATGTATGCTGGCCCATTTCCACAGGTCTGTTTCTACAAATCCATCTATATGGTCCAAGAAGAAAGTTCTAGAGCACTCCAGAGTCCAGATTACTTGGAATATAAGTCTGCATAATTGTATAAATGTAGGCAATATTAGCCCTAAAAACACGCGAAGAAACCCTATAAGGGAACAAAAAACCATTGTATTATGATAGTCAATAAAACATCTCTGCATACGGGGATTCGTCCACGGATGTAGGCCTAGTTAGCCGAACCACGTTAAATCTCTAGCCTTCATTATAATTCTTTGATTCGTGTTTGATTCATGTTTTATCATCATCATCTAATCGTATTTGGTAAGATTTATTCTTGCACAAATATATTTATTACATTTTCCTTCTATTAATATTTTATTGGCTAACTATATATATATATATATATATTGGGATTTTATATATTTTATGTCATTTGGCCACAATAGGGAACCTAAAATATGGATAAGAAAAATACGGTGTATCGCAGCATGTGTTTGAGCAAATATTTGTCAAGCAGCTATGCTATGGAGTAAAATGTGATCAAGCTAGGTTCGATTTTCATTTTGCGAAATCTAATTCGCATGATCGGTTAAATAAACTAGTAAAATATCCATATACTGTTATAAAAGATTGATAAATCATATATTCCAAGTCCATCGTTTCAAAAGCATGTGGAATGCTTTAGAGTCAAATTGTTTATCATTGTAAGCAAATAAGCTTATGTACAAACATATGCAAGCATAAACCTCTTCCAAATTTTCTCGACTGTCAAATGCTAATAACGCGAGTTGGTAATATTGGTTTCAAGTTCTTCATCATCATAAAAAAAAAATGGTTTCAAGTGTTACTCAACCTAGCATAGCAAAAAAGAAATAAAAAAAATGATTAATACGTGGGGCTTGAGGAACATTTCTTGGACATCGTACAAAGGAATAGGAGTAATGTTTTAGAGTTGTTTCCGACATGTACAAGTATCATTTCTTAGTTTACGTAATAACATCATTTCACTTCTCTCATCTTTCCCTTGTTTGAAGATTGGTTACTTAACCAAGTTAGCCTTTTGAATCAGGTCAAATATATTATTATATGGGTTCTAAAAGGGGAGACACAAATAAAGGCTTTGTACGTGAATCTTTTTTCTTCTTACATAGAAGTAAAAGTGGAATTGGTTACTTGCTCTCATAGGCTTTCAATGTATTTGATTTGATCTCATGGTATTTTGGTTTTCTGTTTTGAAAAGAGTGAGAGAAGAATAGAGGGACCATATCATCAGAGAAGGTACTATCCAGCGTTTCAAACTTGCTTGCTATTGTTGTCAACGTTGAATGGGTATACCGAAGAATAATTATGAGTAGCTCGTATAGAGGTCGGATTTTTTTTTGTATCTACAAGTCCTTTTATCTTTAAGTACTTACTTTTATAAAAGATAACAAGTTAAGTGGTAAGTGGTATGGGACGACTAATCTTACAAATAATTTACTTCCTTTTTTCCGGAAGTAGGTGATGTTTTTAGTTTTGAGTATTTTTTAAGTCTTTTCTTATTAGTTTCTACAAAAGTTTTAGGTATCATCTTAGTTATGCTATTTATTATAAGCAAAAGATTGCAATTTGTAATAAAAAAGGTTCAAATATGAGGTTTAACTGATTGGTAATTGAGCATAATTAAGATTTGATTGTGACTTTCATAAGATGCAAGAATATGTTGCATTTAAAAGGTAGTCAAACATTGGTGTATCAACTGCAATACTAATACATTATACACCCATAATGTACAATCACTTCCCAACTCTATAGTCTATTATTTCTCTAGACAATATGTTACACATGCAAGTGATTTGGGCTAAATATATGGTATGAGTACATAGAGTGTGAGTAAACACCTTCGATCACAATTAATTGTTTATATGATTTAATAAATGAGATCGTAAAATTCCTATAGTTAACAATACCTAAGAGATCTAAAAAGATAGGGACAAAATCAAAAAGAAATGTCCAAATGATTGTCTTTATTATTATTTCCGTGTTATATTGTTTTATCTTTATTATTAATCATACGCATAAACAATTGTTAATATTTTCCAAATATACTCTTTTGTTATTACATCGTAAATATTGTCTATAAGCAAAAAATAAAAGAAGCGGTTCATGTGTATCCCTGATATAAAGAATAATTCTTGGACACCTTTCAGTAAAAACAATTAGTTTCAAACGATTTTATATGCTATGCTTAGACGAGTTATATCAGTCATTTAAAACCAAATATCAAAATAAAACTCGAGTGGTTTATTCAATAAGTTAGCCAAGTATAATAGCTTATTGTTGTTTTTACCGGATGCTCTGACATTGTTCACGAACCTATTTGATCATGTATTTTTGGATTTCGATAGATAAAAACAATGGTGAAGGAATAACTTCATTCACTATCAATATCCACCTCTGATTCTGGAATGTAATTTGGCATATGTAATTGACTAATTTTGATCCCCCTTCAACGGTTCAAAGCTAAAGATATTTTTTCTAGATTATTATTATACGAAAGCTAAAATAACTTTGGAGAAAGTTGACTATGGTGAAAAAAAAAATTGAGTTTTGATGAATATGGGTGGAAATAATTATCCATATGATAACTGTCCTCATGTTTAAGCAAAATTTTCATGGTTGTTCTTTTCTTTCACAATCCTTTCAAGCCTAATTCCCTCATAAACATCGGAGCAGATTAACTGCGTAAATACGAACTTCCCCAATAAGATAAATTAAATATCAATCCTCCATAAAATAATATTGTTGGAAAATTTTTGGTTTGCCAGATTATTATCACAAACCTTGTTTTACAATGGCAATTCAATCGTGTAATATTGATTACAAATTAAAATTAAAATAAAGGGTTTTCATCATTGCATGATCATTCAAGAAATCCTAACTAATCAAGAAACAATAGACCATTGTTTTAGATTTTCATGTGGTTGCTTAAGGAGGTAACAATATTTCGAGAGAAAAAAAGTGAAGAAATAAGTTCTAACAATTTCAATCTTGAAATGGTGAAAAACATCGTGGCGGTAGTCTTAGACTCTAAAGTGACGATGGTTATAGAACAGAAAAGGGAAAAAAGAGTGATCATATATATTTCTATTGCACACCTTGCTGGCTTTCAGTCCAGTCTTTCTCCCCATAAGAACATGTTAGACAACCACTCCCAAAAACAAATTCACCCCTGGTAAACTTGGTGACGATACTAGTGACCTGAAACCTTCTATACCATTAGTCCCAATCTTATGGTGCCAAATGGTAATTTAGACAATCCGCTAGATATAAACACAAGAATACTCTCGTAGTACTTTAGAGCATCCACAGTCGCAGAGTATAACCAAATTTTTTGGTAAAAAACAGACGCAGTGGAGAAGGACTAAAGACCAAACACTGAGTATAACTATAACCAAAACCCAGGGACCATATTTAGTCTTTAGTCTGGTCTTTAGTCGGGCGTAATTTAAAGTTACGCCCCAACAATTAAAAAAAAAAAAAATGGGCGCAATTTGGAGATTACGCCTGATGGAGCGGGGTGTTGGGATTGCGCCTGATGATGGGGCGTAACTCAAAGTTACGCCTCATAACAAAAAAAAAGAAAAAAAAAGGGGCGTAGTCTGAGATTGCGCCTGATGGAGCGGGGTGTGGGGATTGCGCCTGATGATGGGGCGTAACTTTGAGTTACGCCCCATAACAAAAAAAAAAAAAAAAAAAAAAATGCGGCGTAGTTTGAAACTACGCCCGATGGGTTTTAGTCTGCACCGTAGTGTTGAGACACGGACTAAACCAACTACACAAAAACAAACCTAAAAACACCAGGTAACTGCGAAGAACAAGGGATGAAACAGTTGCAGAATTAAGGACTATGAAAGCTGAGGTATATGTATAACAATAACATCCTATCCATTAGAAATGCCGACTCAATCCCATTCCACCACCAACAACAAACTCTACTTCTACTATGGCCATCGCAAACCTTCTCAGAATCGACCTACTGTACAAGGTGGTCACTTCTCCAATCGGAAAACCATAAAAAACCCTAATCAAAATCCATACAGAGTTATAAAATCAGAACAGCCTCCTTTCAATTTGGAAAAATGGGATTCAGATTCACAGCAAACAATTACCTCACATACCAAAACCCCATCAGAGAAATTTTTCTCCATTGCCAAAACTCTATCACCAATCGCTAGGTACATTTGCGATTCCTTCAGGAAATACAATCATTGGGATCAAAATGTGATTACTGATCTCAACAAACTCCGCAGGGTAACACCAAATTTAGTTGCTGAGGTTCTCAAAGTCCAAACTGATCCAAAACTCTCTTCCAAATTCTTCCATTGGGCAGGTAAACAAAAGGGTTACCGGCATAATTATGCTTCATATAATGCTTTTGCTTATTGCTTGAATCGTAATAATCAGTTTAGGGCAGCTGATCAGGTGCCTGAACTCATGAGTAATCAAGGTAAATTACCTACTGAGAAACAATTTGAAATTTTGATAAGGATGCACTCTGATGCTGGTAGGGGACTTAGAGTTTACTTTGTTTATGAAAAAATGAAAAAATTTGGGGTTAAACCTAGGGTTTTTCTGTATAATAGGATAATGGAGGCTTTAGTAAAAACGGGTCATTTGGATTTGGCAATTTCAGTTTATGAGGACTTTAGAGAGGATGATGGTTTGGTAGAAGAGAGTGTTACTTACATGATTTTGATCAAAGGGTTGTGTAAGGCAGGTAGAATCGATGAGGGTTTTGAACTTCTGAAACGAATGAGGGAAACATTGTTTAAGCCTGATATTTTTGCTTATACTGCAATGATTCGTGTTTTGGTTTCTGAAGGGAATTTTGATGGGTGTTTGAGAATATGGGCTGAAATGCAGAGGGATGGTGTTGAACCAGATGTTATGGCTTATACGACTCTGGTTACTGGATTGTGCAAGGGTAACAAAGTTGACAAGGCTTATGAACTCTTTAAAGAGATGAAAGCGAAAAAATTCTTAATAGACAGGGCAATGTATGGGGCATTGGTCTATGCATTTGTAGCTAATGGAAAGATTGGTTCAGCATGTGATCTGTTGAAGGATCTTATGGCATCTGGCTACCGGGCTGATTTGTCTATATATACTTCTCTCATAGAAGGTCTTTGTAGTGTGAACTGTGTAGATAAGGCTTATAAACTCTTTGAAATTACAATCCAGGATGGCCTCAATCCAAACTTTACAACTATAATGCCTATAATGATATCATATGCAGAGGAGAACAGAATGGACGATCTCCATAAATTGCTCGTGCAGATGCAGAAATTAGGGTGTCAGGTCAATGCAGATCTCCCCAAGTTCTTTTCGTTATTTATTGGAAAGGGGAAGAGAGAAACTAGAGCTTTAGAAGTGTTTGATTACTTGAAGCGGAAAGGGTACTGCAGTGTTTCAATTTACAACATCCTAATTGGTGCCCTAGAAAATATTGGTCAGGTTAAAAGAGCAATATCTCTGTATGAGGAAATGAAGGATTGTGACTCCGATTTGAAACCTGACCCTTCTACATACAGCAATATAATTCCTTGTTTTGTGGATCTTGGGGATATGAAGGAGGCATGTTCATGTTATACTAAGATCAAGGAGATGTCATCAGTTCCTACTGTTTTTGCCTATTCTTCACTGGTGCAAGGTCTATGTAAGATTGGAGAGATAGATGCAGCTTTTACACTAGTACGGGACTGCTTGGGAAATGTTACCAATGGACCCATGGAGTTCAAGTACTCTCTTACAATTATTCATGCTTGTAAATCAGGCACAGCTGAGAAGGTTATTGATGTGCTTAATGAGATGATGCAGCAGGGTTTCCCACCTGATGATGTTATCTATTCTGCTATTGTCTACGGTATGTGCAATTATGGGACTATAGAGGAAGCGAGGAAGGTGTTCTCGGGTCTTAGAGTTCGTAAGCTTCTTTCTGAAGCAAAGTTGATTGTGTATGATGAGTTACTTATCAATCATACACAAAAGAAGATGGCAGGATTGGTGCAGGCGAGCTTGAAGTTTTTTGGTTTGGAATCAAAAGTGAAATTGAAGAGTAGCACAGTTATAACAAGTTAAACAGAAGCCTTTATTGTCTACTTAGGAGAGTAACTTTTAACTCCTTGTGGTAAAATTGGAGCTGGTGAACCAGATGAGAAGTACCTAGGTGAAAAATGCTGAGTTCAATGAGACTGGTATAGTTTTCTATTTCTACAACCTTTGTTTATTGACCATACTTTTTTGTGGACAAAGTCGTCATCATGGATCTTATATTGCTTCTTGTTGCTCGAGGAACTTAGAGTTCAGGATTTCTGATTTTTATGTCTCAACTGAGCTTTAATTTGTTCTTTTTACCTTTTAGATGTTTTCTTTATTTTGCTTCATCTGGCTTTCTTATTTTATTTTATTTTCATTTTCTTATGTTTTTACTTTTTAGTCTTTTCTGGTTCTGAATCTATATCCATTCATGAATCTTGCAGGTTAGTTTCGATCTACACGTTTTCATTGTGGAAAGTTGCAGCCACTCGGTCATTTTTGAAGTTGTACGACTCATGGTGCCGATTGAAGCTTTGGACATGGTGCTCCAGGGCAGTCTGCAGCACCCATCACGTGGTTGTAAGGTATTTATCTTTCTTTCTGTGGTTAATTTGTTAAATTTTAGTTGTTTTTGTTTTGCTGTTAGTTACTTATACAAAAACTTTATTTATCATTTTTTCTCCATTGCTTCCGTTGAAGCACCCCAATAACCCCATGGTAATTACAATTGCTTCCCTAGAATCCACCCGTTAGGATCATTTAGGAGAATCCAATGAAGGAATTTTTTTTAGGGGTGCTCCAAAAAGTAGGCCAGACATTAAAGTTAAGAAAAAATTCAATACCAAAGTTACTCGTATGTGTAAACTTAAAAAATATATATTAAATATCTAATAAACTACGTGACAGAATTTACAAATTATCTATGTATTCCGAAAGCTCTTTAAGAAATTTACACATGTTTGTGTTTTACTTTTGGGTTTTATAAACATGTCAAAACTTACTAGAAGTCCACAATGTTTGAGATATGATATATTTTTGAACGATTTAGAAATTAGAACAAAAACCAGCTAAAAATGAACTCATTTATGTAAAAAAACTATGCCGTCATCATTTTTTCTGGGTGCATACACATTATTTATGCATCAAGATTTGTCGTTTTGTATGTTTTCTTAAGGGTGAAATTTTCTGATTCTGGGATAGGCGAACTTTCCATTTTAAGTGTGATGCACAACGTTTTATGCATATGCATCCACTTATTTCTGTACTGGAGTCTGAACAGTGCTCAAGTCTCAACTGACATTGTCCTATCTTAGTGGGCGAGCTATGTCAAGCCAATTGTCCTTGGCATGATTTACACCAACTGGTTTTCATGATTTCGCTCCAAATGACAAGCAATCATCTTTAGTTGGCAATTAATAGGTCAATAAATTGATTGTTTGATACTGTTAAATATGAACACCGTGATTAGTGAATGGCCTTATGTCACACTATTGTTTATTATAATATATATCTGCATGATATTTTTTTTCTAGGTATATGCGACTCAACTAGTATGAAACTGAAGCTCAGAAGACTTGAAGAACAGGAGACAAATTTCAAGACAATCTACATAGAAGCCTAAGTTTGAAGTGCCTCTGTGCCTGCATTTTGAGACTGAAAACTAACAAGCACTTTAAGAGGAAGAAAGAATTGAAGTTTTTGTTGCTCAGAAGAAGACGACTAAGATGGAAGAAATAATTGAAGTTTAGACGATCAGAAGACGGATGGGTTAAGCCTCAACATTGACAAAACAATGAAGAGTCTAATAGATGGAGATATGTATCAGCAGCAATGGTTGGTTGTACGAAAGGACGGAACCCAATTTAACCCGTCTCTTTTATACCTTTTAGAGTGAACCAAGGTTTCAGGTGACAGGTTATAACGGCCGTGCAGGCCAAAAAAACACGTTAAGAAAGGTTTAAAAATAAAGGCATTTTTTTCGTTATCTTTACTGAGTTTTGGTTATATTCAATTCTTTTACAGGTCTGTGTTGTTTCAACTAAGTTCAGAAGTTCCACTCCCCACACTATCTTGCAAATAAGCAAATAAAGTAAAATAACTTGAAATCAAGTTTTTTTAAAAACATACCAACTTCTGAAAATAAAATAAAAAGATTGCAGGAAAATGTAAAACCTTTAAAACGCGAGACTGGTCCTAACAATGGGTTATTGTGTATAAAATATTGAATGAACATGTCTAATTAACACTTTTTAAAAGATTGTGCTCAAAATTGAATTGGTAAAATTCTTTCAAGAGACAACTCTATGTCATGAAAAGTTGGTGTTTTCGACAGACTTGGTAAACATCAAGACTTAAATAAAGTAGTTGTCCCCCTAGCATCCCATACTGATTCATCCTAAGCCTCTGTCAATCTACTATTCACAGTAGTCATTCTCATGCGTGTTCAAAAACTTGAAGGTAACCGCAGACTCTCATATAGCAGGGCTATGCATCAGAAAGTAGCTGAATTTGGTCATAAACAACAAGATGAGCTACAAAAATGTCCTGAACAACTTTAACAAGAAGGGATGATTTCAGTTATTGTAAATTTTGACAAGGCTCAATCCAGCATCAGCACAGATCAAATGAGTGTGTGTGAGTGCAACAACTGAACACTTCTGAGCCAAGTGTACTAAACAAATATAACGGACACAAATTAAGCTAAAAAAGCAAAAAGATCATAGAAAATCTTCTTAATACTACATATTATCCTCGTTAAGTAACAAATACTGCATAGAGTTAGGTTTTTATCCCTACCAGTTAACATAACTAAAAAGTGAACAATCTTTTAGGAGCTAATAAACTAGATAGCAAATGATGATTCTGTTAAACATTTAGTAGATACACATTGCAACACAGTTAGTGCAAACAATCTTGGTCTAGCTGGCCCGGCATCAAAGCTGACACCACCTGCGCGGCCAAAACTGGGTCATCCTTGACAAATCTGCAAGAGCACAAAAGTGCATCATCAATCATCATAAAAAGTTTGTCCATAGAAATCAACAATAACACAAAACAAATTAACAAGTAATGTTTCAGATGTTTTACCTCTTCCAGCTTTGCTCTAAAGTTTTCCACCTTGTACTCTCTAGCTGGTTGCCTCTTGTTCGGCCTCTGCCATACAAAGCTAGTACCATACTTAAATGGTCGCCTCCTTTTCGCCCTCTCCCATTCACGGCTACTATCAGAGTTAAGTGAAACAAGGTTCGGCACATAAATCTCTGCATCAGTCCAATCCTCAGCACCACGAATCGTCAGTTGTCTAACACTTTTGTTCTTTGGGTCATACAAAACTAAACTGTTATTCACCTGCAGTAACACATTATTGTTCTTGAAACTCCGTATTAGCTTGGCACACGGTGTATTATCTCCAGCAAATGACCGATTAAACTCTCTCTTGTCAATCATCTCTACTGAAATGGTAAAACTTTTAACCCAGGACTCCTTCACCCCATACTCCTGCATTACCCATACATCAATCCTGACCGTCTCAACATGCGAAAGCACACAGAGGCATCCTCCTAACTCCCCCACATTTGCCCGGCAATCCCAACTCTTAAATTCTCCTAAAGCTGTCAAAGGCTCTTCTGGCAATGCTACTTCCTCAAATTTCTCACTCACAAAATCAAACGAAACTATAACTAGAGGTTTCTTACGTCTATAAACAAATTCAGAGTGTTCAAAATCCCCAACAGCTACCCAATGAAGTAATCCATTGAACAGCACCCCGCGATGAGCCTCAAATTTATAACTCACACTTCCAATCCCCTTCCACTCATCCGATCCTAACTTATACACTTCAGCCTCAGAACTATCCCTCTTACTCTCTATCCCCTTAACTCTAACCACCTTGTAGTCATCATTTCTAGAATCATACCCTAACCCATACAAACTATAAGAAAGCCCATCCGAATTATTTCTTATCTTCTTATACTCTTTAATCCCCGGATTAACAATAAACAATTTCTCTTTACTCCCAGTACAATTATCATCCTCATCCAAATAAAACGCAACAGTACTCATGAAAATCAATCCATTACAACTACACATTGAATAAGTTTGATAACCATGAGGTATAAAAGTGTAATCAGTGTGATTTTCGACTCCACCATCGGCGCCGTTACATTCAAAGACAGTCGACGATGGGTAGTGAGGGAGATGTCTTAAGTCACGATCACATGTGTCTAATCTCTTGTAATCATGGAGAATGATACTGTGTTGTTTTCTGGAGAGGTTGTGATTTAGGTATAACTTTTTGAATCTAGAACTAGAGATTAAGTTGTAATAGTACTTACTGATGGATTTGAATCGTAGGAGAGATTTGATTGGGAGTCGCAAGAAAATTTCTTGGATGAAGAAATCTCGTAGAATTGGGGTTTCTGCGTCTTCTTTCTTGTTCTTCTTATTCTCCATTTCTAAGAAATAGTGTGTGTGTGTCAGAGTGGGTGTGAATGGGAAGGAATGGCCGAATTGGGTTTTCAAGAGGATTTTATTGCACTTGAGTTGAGATTTTGTAACCGAAACCGATCTTAAATGAAATTATGTAACCGAAATAACACGACGACACGATGAAACCGTTATATAGGCCGGAAATACGTGGATGTTGTGTCGGAAGGACTTCACATATCGAACAACGTGTCCAAGAAAATGCCACACTTCCAATTTGCGGTTTAAGAAAATGCCACAGTTTATTTCAGAATTAATAAAATGCCACAACCGTTATATATTCTGTCAGGGCCCACCAAACCGGTCTATAATCGTTGAACAAGTCAAGAAATTATTCATCTTTACATATTACCCTTCCCAATCCTTAAAGGCTTGGAACCATAGAAAAGGCTTGCAACCACAAAAAAAAAACACATAAAGAGGGAAATCTCGATTTCATTCGTGTCCATTAGATACCACTATTCACTTAGATTTTAACGGTGAACCAAAATCCTAAATTAGGTTTATGTCTTCAACACAACTTTCTCTTCATAAAGAGACTTTGTACCGTAGCCTCCCCTTCTTCTTCTCCGATCTCTTCAAATGAAAATCCCTACAGTTCTTAAGTTGATTTGAAGTTGATTTTGAGTTTGAGCAGTTGGTACAAGTTCCAAAACCTAATTTTCGAACAAAAATCATCAACAACAAAAAATCAGAATAAGTTTAAGGTAGGGTTAGGGTTGTGGTGGCGGTGGGGATCAGGTGGAGGTTGCGAAGAGGATGTAAATGGAGACTTAATTACATATTCTTCTATTGTTAAGGAAACAAAAGAAGCTTCTTAATTTGAAATTGGTACTAAAATTGGGTAAAATTGGGATCTCGTCAATGAAATTTATCGAATTTCGGACGAAGTCAATAGAGTGAATCCCATACTTGTACCCAGTTTAAGATCTCAAGTTAGTAGAATACTACTCTTCGACTGCCACCGACGGAGATTTGAAAGCTGTAGATAATTGAAATTTGCAGAGAATTGGCTTAGGATTTTGTGAATGAATTGACTTGAATTGAAGAGTCATGGTAGTGTTAGGATAAATGAATTGTGGTTAAATTCAATTTGCAGGTGAAAAAATAAAATAAAAGGTGTTGATTATTGAATGTAACAGCTAAAATGCACCTCTTGATCATCTCTGCACATCAGCTGTTTGTGGAAACTCCATAACCAATTTTCTCTCATGTTTGTAGTAACCAACACCATCAATTCTCTCGATCTGCATCACTAATCACGTACAACAGTTGCAAAGCCTTTTTAGCTCATACCAAAAGATTGAGTGCCATCAGTTTGTTGTCCTTTACTTAGGTTGCGAGTTTTTTTTAGTCATGATTTAGCTCCTAGCTTCGACTCATAATTTAACTCGTATTGACTCTCTATGATGCGAATTTATTTAACTCAATTATAGTAAGACGATTCAATGGCATAAATGTCTTTTACTAGAATGTATACTGCCACCTATGCATTAACGGATGCTAACCGTTTTAAAAAAAAAAAAAACTGAAAGGAAAAGGTCAAACTGATGGCATTTAATTAATTCTGAAAAAAACAGTGGCACTTTCTTAAACATGAAATTGAAAGTGTGGCATTTTATTAAAATCCCCAAGAAAGAAAACGTGATTCAATCCTCGATTCCATTTTAAGAGCAGCAACATAATATTCTCTTACACTACCCACACCATAATGGCCTCCAGTTATAGTGCATCTTCCTTGGATGTCATAGTCTAGAGTTAGTATCTATGTTATGGACTATCCTTTTATCTGTTTAGTCCCTATCTTATTTTGGGTGCCTTTGAACATGTTGTACGTGAGTAATAGATGCATTGTATTAGCTGTCTCCCTTCCCTGTGCAGACATGATTAATTGAATCCTAGTCTTATCCTCTCATTCTCTGAATCTCTCTCTTCTTCTCTTCTTCTTCAACCTCTCATTCTTCTTATAATCTTCTCTAGATCTCCTCTAATCCCTCTATAATCTTCCTTCTTGAATGCATTTGTAGTGAATCCACTACAAGTGGTATCAGAGCAGTTGATTTTGTGATCGCAGTTATGGTTACCATGAAGGACTTATCTAAAAAGTTTGATGAAATGGTTAAAACCATGGATGAGTTATCAAGAACTCGGCAAGAGATGAAGGATAATCAGAAGAAGACAGTTAAGGAATTGCTTGAACAACACAAGGATCAACAAAAGCAAACTCAACATGACTTTCTGAAGTTTCTGGAGTCATGGGTACCACCTAACACTACAATCTTGTTATAGGGGCGGCAAGTTTTAGTAGAGGGGCGGCAAGCTAATAAGACAAAAAAGGTCATTACAAGGAAATTGAAGTGCCCCTTATAAAAAAAACTGGAAATGACTAGTTAACCCTTATTGTTGATAATCAAGGTTAGTAATGATAATCAAGATTAGTGTTGATAATTAATTTTCACTTATAATAACTCTAAAATCAGATTTTTAGAGTTAAAAAAAAAAGTTAGAGGAGAAGAAAAAAAAAACTTTTGTGATATTTGTGAAACCCTAGATTTTGATTCACTCAACCAAAATGAGTGATTCCGGTGGCAAATTTGAGATGGGTGAATCTCTATACGATAGACAAAACAAATACTACATGCCTCTTGATGGAGATCCTGATATGGAGTATTTTTTAGATGGTATAGATGTTTTAACCCAAAGTGAAGGTCAATCTCAACCAATTGAAGAAATTAGTCAACAAAGTGAAGAACCCAGCACTGAAAATGACCAGGTATACTTCTAAATTAGTTCCCATTAGCTTTTTGTTGATCAAAATTATCTAAGTTACGTAAAAAGATCAAATTTTTAAAAATTTCAGAAGAACATACGGTTGGCTTTTAGCTAGTTACCAGCCGTAAGTCACAGTTACGGTTCGAAAATTATCAAATACCAACCGTAACTGGTTCAATTTGGGGAAAAACCCAATCGTAATACCAGTTACGATTGGTAGAAAATTTTCGATACGAACCGTAAGTTAATTACGGTTGGCAATGTTCTTCAGTAGTTACCAACCGTAACTTATCATGTGCATGGCAATATTTACTGCATTTATTACGGTTGGTAATATGTGAATCGTGAACAACCGTAACTTCTGTTACGGTTTGTTATGTAATTTTTGTATCAACCCTAAATTGCTCTGTATGTTTTCATTTTCTTTTCACCTTAGTTACGGTTTGTTATTATAGGACCCTTAACAACCGTAGGTTAGTTATGGTTCCAAGTTTATCGTACTTACCAACCGTAACAGTGTGACGGTTTGTGTTTTCTGTGTCGTAACCAACCGTATCTTTATATATGTTTTCGTTTTGTTGCCTTGTTTAGACTAATGTGGGTATATTGTTGTACATATCGTGGATGTACCTCCCCTAATGGATGAACAACCTTTAGCAAATGAACTTCTCACCCAAGATTATAGCTTTCACTATTTAACCAAGGAGACATGGGAGGAGAAAGATGATGCAAAGAAGTGGGCTAGAGAACGAGGCAAGTTGATTATGTGTATCATAGTTTGTAATGGTACCACTAGTGATAGTGCCTTTCAAATGGTTTGCGAGTGTAGTGGACAACATAGAAGTCACGCAAAAAAGGGTACCGTTCACGCAGCAAAGACAAAGAGGAAGAATACTACTTTCACTAAGAAGACCCGATGCCCCTTCAAGCTTTAATTTAAAAAGAACGCGGCAAATATGTGGTTTTTGGAGAAAGTTGTATGCGGTAGTCATAACCACCCTATACCGGAGAGTTTGCTATCACATTCTTATGCTGGACGCCTTACCGAAGAAGAAGAGAAGATCGTAGAGGCAATGACACAAATTCGTATGAAGCCCATTGATATCCTTGCTCACTTAAAGGAAAGAAACCCACAAAATGCTTCTAATTTGGCTAACATCTACAATGCAAGAAGAAAATTGAAGGCTAAGAAATGGGAACAAAGGAACGAAATGCAACAATTAAAGCATTTGGGGGAGTCGCATAATTACTCGGTTTTCCACGATGATGATGAGAAAGGACGAATAAGACATCTTTTATTGGCTCATCCTGAGTTTGTGAAGTTGGCACAGTGCTCTCATCAAGTGCTTCTAATGGATTGCACATACAAAACCAACAAGTTTGAGATGCCGTTGTTGAACATTGTCGGGCAAACTTCTACCAATGCTCCTTTTAGTGTTGGTTTTTGCTTCTTGAAATATGAGCTCGAAGAGAGATATGTGTGGGCACTAAAACAAGTGAAGTTATTCTACGTAGATGGATATACTCCAAAGGTGATTAATACCGACAAGGAACAAGCTTTGTTGAATGCAATAAGGAGGGTTTTCCCGGAAGCTCATAACCTTCTTTGCACGTTCCACTTGTGGAAAAGTATTGAAACTAAGTGCATGCGCCTTGTCCGTCCAACCAAAAAAAGTGAAATGGATAGAATAAATAAACTACTATTACATAAACAAGATGAAGCCAAAGAGAAATTTAATAAGGATGACAAGTTGGCGGAACTAAAATGGGAAAGTTTCAAAACGAAGTGGAGAGCCTTGACCTATTCTATCACCGTGGATGAATACGAGGATAGAGCTCGTATGTTAGTGGCTCATTGGAAAAGAGGTTATCCAAGTGTTGTGAAGTATTTGTTGGATAATTGGTTGGATCCGCACAAAGAGAAGTTTGTATCGGCGTTCACTAACCAATATAGGCATTATGACAACCAAGCTACAAGTACGGCGGAGTCATCTCACAACTGGTTGAAGAAGAAACTTCATAGTTGTAATGGTGGGTTAGTTACGTTATTTGAAGCCATGGATTCGTATTTCCGCCGTGACCACGATAGAGTTA
The DNA here is from genome assembly GCA_023531295.1 of Papaver armeniacum. Classification (NCBI taxonomy): domain Eukaryota; kingdom Viridiplantae; phylum Streptophyta; class Magnoliopsida; order Ranunculales; family Papaveraceae; genus Papaver; species Papaver armeniacum. The sequence goes on from JAJJWW010015687.1 coordinate 223,189, forward strand.
CAGAGTCTTTTGAAAAAATCCGAGTAAAAAACACACCAAATGGTTAGACAATGAGTGGCTAAGGGGAATTACATATCAAGTTTCGCACCGCGCAATTGATAAGATAATGTATGAAGTACAACATTATGAATTGGGGGATTATGAAGAAAAGTGTGTTTGTCCAAACATGACAAGTTTGGGACTCCCATGTCGGCATGTTATAGCCACATATCAAGACAAAGTGATCCCGATTCAAGATGTTGATCCCTTTTGGCAACAATTAACATTCCGTGAAACAATTTTTGATCCACAATTTGGAGGAACGTTTGCCGATACCGAGATTGGAAAAGCTCTAGCCGAGAAATATGCTACACTAAGCCAAGGCCAAAGGCAAATATGGTTGAGTAACTTGAGAGATTTCGTATATCCATAATTTAGGTATGATATCAAGGAACCACCAAAGGGGAAGGGTAAGGGGAGGCCTCCAACCAAAAAAAAAAAGGTACGTAGGAAATAAAAAAGCAAGGGAATTGGCGGAAGAATCAAAGAAAAGAGATCCTTCGGGTTATGAATGGTTGAGAAAGGAATATGAAGCGGAGGATGAGATGGAAGAGGATGTTCAAGGTAGAAACAAACGGAAAAGAGGTCAAGCGGATAAAGGAGAACCAAGCCGTCGAAATGTACGTGAAAAATGTATCGAGCTTCCTACTCAAGAAAGTACAACAAGCAAAATTGATGTTAAAGGAAAAGGTCCGGTATTTCGCTACAAAGAACAAGAAAGAAGAAAAGTTGTTGTTAAAGGAAATGGTTGCAAAGAAAGTGGAAAAAAAGATGATGGAGTTGAAGGTAAAGGTTCCTATGTCGGTCCCGAGGTTTCCTCCCAATATAGTTCAATAAAAAGACTTGTTGGTAAAGTTGGTGTTAAACAATTAGCAAGGAACAATGGAAAGAGTCCGATGGTTGAAAATATTCCGTCAAGTGGTGATAAGGAGAAGGAGACGATTCATCTAAAAGGAGTGCCTAAACCACCACCTAGAGACGTGAATGGTCGATATAGCCGGAACCATTACATTCTCTATGAATATTACCTTCGTTTTTTTCCCGACTATATTCGTGGTTATATCAAGGCCACGGAGGATGTTCATGGTGATGGGAATTGTGGTTACCACGTCTTCGTGGATAAACTTGGACCCTTTGAGGGTGGGGTTGTGACCAAGTTACTTACGTAAGGAAAAAATGCTTAATGGAACTACGTGGTCACCGCGACTTCTATAAGCCGATGATGAGAGTTGAAAGAGACGAAACCGATGAGGTGTTAAATGAGAGCTTTGTGGAAATGGAAAGGCGGTTAACCGGCAATATATGTTTGACAAGCCAATATTGGATGTGCATGCCTATATGTGGTCAACTACTCGCCAACGCATTCAATTGGGTCATTCATTTAATCTCCAGAGACATGAGCCATACATTTGCACCAACAAGAATACCGTTTGACGAAGATTTGTCAATAACAAAAAAAATTGTCATGGGGCACGTGGAAGGAAATCATTACATCGGCCTCCGATTGCATGAAGTAAGCCCATTACCTCCATTGTGGAGGGAATTTGGTTGTGACGGTGAACTCCCCAAGACTTGGTGCGATCGATTTGAGAAAAGGATTGAATTATGGAAGGCCATAATGTTGTCTATGCCGAAGCAATTCATAGTTATGACCGATGAAGAGGATGCTTAAATGTTGTAAAGGGTGGTGAAATACATTTTATATTTTGTATTTTGGTATTTTGTCTAATTGTGATGTGATTAAAAGTGACAATATCTCATCTATTTGATTCACGTTATGAATGAAGTATTTTGTTCAATTAATATATATCAAATCCAAGTATGTTGAGCTAATATCAATAGGATGCAAGGTTTCAGGGTTATTTACGGTTGGTAACTATATTCATTTACCAACCGTAACTAGCTTCAGAAACAAATTTTACCTGCCATTGTCATTTACGGTTGGTATCGATAAAATAGTAACCAACCGTAACTAACCCTGACACCAAATACAAAGCAATTATAAGTAATTTGATACCGTTAAACCATGTTCATTACTAAACCAACACTACAACCATCAAACCATTACAAATATAAATGACATTACAACACATTCAATCATGCGACTTAAAAAATACTAATATCCGGGTCTACGAGTGCGATAGAAGTCTTTAAGGATGTTGAAATGAGGTAAGTATTGAAAATTCGACCTTTTCCATCGTCTCCATTCTTGAATAGAGCTCTCTAAAACTTCAGCGTCAGTTTCACCCCTTAATCGTATTTCACCCATAATATGAACTAATGCCATAAATTCTTGAACGTTATCCCGAATAGTTCCATATCGAACATACAACATAATTCCATCGCGGTTATAAGGGTTACCTGTTTCGGAAAAAAAGTTTTCAAAAAGAGTTCTCAAATAACTTGTACTCACAAAACCACATCGACGTCGTTCTTCTCCTCTTTTTGGATAGCATAGGACAAAGTTGCGGCAAATACATAAATCTTCTTCCAAAGTGAATTCAGGGTTTGGAGCCATAATCTAGTTTAAGGTAAGAGATGATTCATGTGGAGGTGTAACTTCTAGCAAGGAGGAGCATATATATATAACAAAAAAAAAAAAATCTTCAATAACGGATCATTTTTGAAGGTCTCAACGGCTATATTTTCAAATTGCACCAGAACATGTTAGTGCGAACAATTAAATTTTTGTGGGAAAAGCATAGTTACGGTTGGTAACTGTAATCACATTACAAACCGTAACTCTGAAGAATTTTGAATTCCAGAGTTACGGTTCTTAACTTATTAATATTCCCAAACCGTAACTCTGGAGAAAACTAAATTCCAGAGTTACGGTTTATTATCCGCATAGATTACCAACCGTAACCCTGACAAAAACAAAATATCCAGAGTTACGGTTGGTTACATAAATAACCACTAACCGTAATTGGTGAGATCCGAAAATTATAAGTTACAGGATGCTTTACGGTTCGTTAAGGTGAAATCGTTACGAACCGTAACTTAAGTTAGTTAAAAAAACTTCTTCCAGTGTGTGTTACGGTTCGTTAAGGTGAAAGAGTTACGAACCGTAACTTAAGTTAGTAAATAAAACTTCTACCGTTGTGTGTTATGGTTCATAACAAAAATTAGTTACCAACCGTAATTGGCTCTGTAACTCAAAATTAGGAACCAAAACTGTCATAAACAAACATACATATCCATAACTTCAAATTCATAAATAATATCCATAAGTTTAAATCCATAACTAACACAAATAAGTTCAAATTCATAGTTAATATCCATGCTAAATTCCATAAGCTAAAATCCATAACTAACACACAACTATTAGTTTGTCATAATATCCATAAGTCGAAATTCATAACTAACCACACACAACTAAGATAAATCCATAACTAAGCATGGCGGCCACCTTTTGTTGGTGCTACCACCACCACGAGTTTTAGGACCATCACGACGACCACCGCGACTACCGCGACCGCGACCACTACCACCTCTTTGGCTAGTACCCACACCGTGCACCTCCTCTTCATCATTTGTCTCTTCGCTGCTAGGTGAAGGTTGACGACGGCTACTACTCGCACCTCCAAGAGAGTTTCTACTCCTCTTTAAGCCTATTTCTCCGTGACCAACCCCTCATACAATTCTGCCATGTTTGGATTATGCATGTTCCTTATTTGCTCTTGCAAGATCTTTTGTTGAGGAGCTTTAATCACACCATTGCTACGGATGCATGAAGTCATTCTATTTGCCAAAGCTTGTCCTCGCTCTTTCTATACACATATCAAAAAGAGTGTTATTATTTATAACATACATTAATCTTAAAATCCAAAGTCATGGGGATAACAAAATTACGTACCGACATGAAATATAGCTTCTTCCAAGTCAAACCAAATAGACATTTTTTCTCTTTAGTCTCGTCGACCGCCTTCCTTTGAGCTATAGCCTTTTGAATATATGGCTGGGCCTCCGGATCATTATTGATCACATATGGATGACCAAAATGAGAATACCAAACCATGTAATCAGCAGCGGCTTCTTTCGTGTTGTTACAAGGAATTGCCTCTCCCGCTCCAAGTTGGTATCTTTCTTGATGGCGGTTGTTCCAAGCATCAACTGTTGGAGTTGGGATGTAGTGGAGTACAATGGTGGGGCCTTTTGTCTCCGCTCCTTGCTTGGATAATTTGAAGTTTTCCTTGATAAAATTTTCTTAAATATGACCAATTTGGCGTAAAGTTCGACGAGGATTGGTCATAACGTAACCTGTGGGATGATACAATGGTCCGTTATAGCATGTAGTCTATGTGAACCTACGAACATCAACTTCATTTTCAATCCTCAAATAAGGGTCAAAGATAACATCTTCAACAGTGAAAGCATCTATTTTCTCCCTCATTTGAATGAGCTTCTCCTCTTTTTTCCTTAGTTGTCTGCCAGTGAACTTGAACTTCTTTCCCGTAGGTCCATAATCATGTTCTTCCCATTCAGTAGGAGGTCTCAGGATCGGAAAGTGGTCATAAACCCATGCCTAAAAAATAAATTAAGTATACACAATTGGCACATGACTAAAAATATAACAAACTAAGAAAAATGTAACCAAACTTACCATTAGAAACGCAACATTCCCGGCAATTTTTGTAGCTCCAACCCTAGAGGCCTTTCTTAGGATGTCAAGTAAATATGCAAGGGTTGCAGTGGCCCACGAATAGTTTTTGATGTTGTCCAAATTCCTCAACAGTTGTAGGTAATGAACATTCACCCTATTTCCCGAGTTATCGGGAAAGAATACGGTCCCAAGAGAATATAACAAATACGCAAAGGCTGTAAGCCTAACTCTTGTTTCATCAATCACCTTACCTACCCTTTCCTTTGTTGTTGTTCCTCCAAACTTGGTCCTCAGATTCTTCAACAATAGCTTTTTGATGATTTTTGGTTTATGTGGTTCAGCAGGGTCATAACCACCAACCAACTGAAACTCCATCTCAGTTTCATCTTTCTCCCACCCAAGTATTTCTTGAACAAGGATGTAAAGGTCAGTCCAAGACATGTTGTTGTCGAAACCTTCAAACACAGATTGTCCTTCAACTTCAAGGTCAGTAATTTGCTTCAAATCGTCCGGTGTTATTGTCATCTCTCCAAATGGAAGATGAAACGTATCGGTTTCAAGCCAATATCGTTCCCTGAAGGCAGAGACCACAACACTATCATACTCCGATTGGCAATAAAGAATTCCAGGCCCTAGTCTTGTACTAACCACTGGATCGCGAACCGAAGCACATTCGTCACTTAATGGCCAATGTGCAGCCCTTTGACGCTTGAGCAATTTTATGCATCTTGCATGGTCCTAAGAAAACAAATATACAAAAATATAAGCATATTATGGTGAACTGAAATAAACAAACAAAATGTATCAAAATAATGAATGTTTTAAGAAAAGTAACAAAAAGCATACCCTTGTCTGACAGACTTTTACGGACCAGGAACCGGTATAACCAAATAAGATTGAAGACTTATCTTGGGCCTCGCCCCAAGGTCTTCTATTCTTCTTCGGTGGCAACAAAAAATCTTTGCCTTTAGGAATATGCATCGCTTTCGGTGCGGGCTCCTTTCTCGGCTTCTTTTCTTTCTTTTGCCTTGGAGGTGCAGCTACAACTACGTCTTTTCCCTTGGTATTTTCTCACTCTTCATCATTTTCTTCCTCTTCCTTTTCTTCATCATTTTCTTCATCTTCCTCCTCTTCATCATTTGCTTCCTCTTCCTCCTCTTCATCATTTGATTCCTCTTCCTCCTCTCCATATCATCGGTTTCTTTAGATTCTTCTTCATCTTCATCATAATTAGTTCTTCCTCTATAATTTCATTTTCGTTGCCTTCACGGTTAGTTTCGACTCCGACCTCTTCTTGATCATTATGTTCCACTCCTTCTAACTCAACTCCAGATGCATCCATAGGTTGTTCTCTCAACTTAATTTCAAACTTATTCTTCTTCTTCTCATTCTTGTGGATACCTCTATTATCTACCCCTAAATGCTTGTCACCGCGAGGGGTGGGCGTATGATCAATCGGGGTTAAGTCATTTCCTCTCTTTTTCTTCACCCTATCAGGATTCCTACACAAACATTACAACTGATTGATTTACTAAGCGTAGAACAAATAATATAGAAAAAATATAACAAAAAAAAATTGGTGAGTAGGTTTATTTACGGTTCGTAATAAGACATCAATCACAAACCGTACCCAATTACGGTTGCTAAGAAATGAATCGAGACAAACCGTAACTAAACTACGGTTGGTAAGTCAGCTATACTTTTGAACCGTACATCACTACTTCAAAAAATATCAACATACAGTATGATGTACGGTTCGTAACAAAAGTTAAGTTACAAACCGTACCACAATTATGGTTCGTAAGTGAGATGCAAATTTAAACCGTAAAACAACTTTGAAACATACAGAAGGAATTCCAGTTAGGTTGGTATCTGGGTTCATCAAATTCTCAAAACTTTGAAGGTACGATTCGTATTTGGGTTGTTATCAACCGTAAGTTCATCAAAATATACAGGTACGGTTGGTATCTGGGTTATTAACAACCGCAACTCACATGCAACACACAAATTTCAATTTCAATTTCGATTCAAAACCCTAATTTTTGATACAAAACTATCTTAAATCAAACACAATAGACTAAATCCTAACTGGGTTTTTCGAAACATACCTCAAATAAGTCATTGTGCTTGATTTTGACGGTTGAGGAGTTTCAAATTGATGTTCTTGACCTAATGGAGGATTTGGTTCATTAGAACGGCTACAATCTTCGTCAACCTTTTTCTTCGGCATGTTTAATATAGTTTTCAATCAACGATTATAAAATTTTCAAATCGCCGATGAATCGAAGAGGACGATGAAAAATCAGTTTTAATGGAGGAGAGGAGGAGAAGAGAAGAGAAACTGTTTTGAAACAATTTTGATTTTTCTGATTCAATTAGGTTAAAAATAGTGAAGGACAATTCAGTCTTTTCAATCAAAAAAGCAAGGGTAAATTAGTCCATTTAAGGTGAAAAGTGTAATCTAGTCAATTTACACCCCCTATAGGACACCCCCTAACCAATTAGAGGGACATTGCTATCACACTTTCCGCCCCTCTACTAAAACTTGTCGCCCCTATAACAAGATTGTAACACTAATAACCCTTTTCAGACTCCAGATCTGTCGGCCAGGTATCTTAGGTCAAACTCCAGTTAACCATGCTGGACAAGGATCTCACCAAACATATTCAGGTGATATTCCTACCAACCCATCTCGATTTTTCATTGGATCTCATGATTCAAATTTTCACAGCATAAACCAACGGTGGACTAGCCTAAGCTTAATGGGTCCGATCCTGGATTCGTAAGTGCAAAAAACATATTCTCCTTCATAATTTACCCGATGTTGTTAAGGTTAATATGGCTTCAATGTATCTTGAGGTTAAAGCTGATGTATGGTTTCATGATTATCAAGAGAGTAAAGTAGTGGTTGTCTGGGATGATTTTGTGCGTGATACATTCCTTAGGTTTCAGGAATTAGGACATGATGATATTGTTGGAGAGTTTAATAAATTAGGACAAGTGGGTACTGTTGATGAGTATCATGAGGTTTTTGAGGAATTAAAGGCATAAATGTTAGCCAAAAATCGTCACCTAACAGAAGAATATTTCACTTCCAGTTTTATCAGTGGGCTCAAGGAGGAATTGAAACTACATGTATTAACGTCTGCTCCAAAAACTCTTTCTCATGCAACTTTTCTAGCTAGGATGCAAGAAGCTTTATTAGATACAACTGCTAAAAAGATAATCCATCGCCATCTACCAGTGCAAGTTCTTCCCTACAACACTAATAAGAGCTTCAACTCTCTAGTTACAAGCCCAAGATTCTTCAGTAAAGCAATAGTTCTAGCAGCTCTAACAATACATCTCAGTTTCCACCTATTAAGAAACTGACTTTTGCTGAAATGAGAGCTAGAAGGGAGAAAGGTTTATGCTATAACTGTGACGAAGTTTTTCAAAACGGCCATAAGTGTGTCAAACAACAGTTGTACATGCTAACTGCTGAGGATGAAGACTCCTCCTCCCTAGATGATACTTCTCTAGTTGACTCACCCATCAAACATGAAGTAGAATAGGAGGTGGAAATTTCAGTTCACGCTATCTGGTAATGTTTCTCACTCCACTATTAAAATCCAGGGAGGGGGTGTTAAGAAGGCTTCTTTATCCATTCTGATTGATAGTGTGAGCACTCATAGCTTCGTAGACCCATTAGCTGCTAAGAGATGTGGTGTTTTTATAGAACCTACATATGCTTTATTAGTGGCTGTAGCGGATGGTAACAAATTGGTGAGTGAAGCTAGATGCCAGGCTTTTACATGGAAAATGCAGGGGCATGAATTTGCTTTTGATATGAGATTATTATCACCAGGAGGATGCGACTTGGTTGGATGAAATAAGTCAGCCATGTGGTTTTTTATTTCAATAAGTTGATGGTATCCTTTATTAGAGATGGTGTTAAAATTGAGTTACAAGGGTATCCTGATTTTGGTAGGGTGTCTATGATTAGTGGAGCTGAGTTACAAAAATATATTAAGAAAACTTACCATGGATTGGTTGGCCACCTTTTTTGTATTTCAGCTACCCCACCTGCTAACCAACAACCTACCCCTCCACCAATTTCTAAATTTCTTGACTCTTTTTCTAATGTTTTTAAAGAACCAACTTCCTTACCACCTTTCAAATCTCATGACCATCATAATCCCTTTCAACCTTTAGACACACCACCTAATCAAAAGCCCTACATAATTCCTTATGTTCAGAAAGAAATTGTTAAGGAATTGGTACATGAAATGCTAGAAGCTAGAGTTATTTAGCCTAGCCATAGTCCATTCTCTTCACCAATCCTTTTAGTTAGGAAAAAAGATGGTAACTCAAAGTTTTGTGTTGATTACAAGAAGCTCAATGATTTGACCATCAAAAATAAATATCTTATACCAGTCATTGAGGAATTGTTGGATTAGATCAAGGGTGCAACTATATTTTCCAAGATTGATCTTAGAGCAAGCTATTTTCAAATCAGGATCTACCCTGCAGATATACAAAACACTGCTTTTAGGACACATCAAGGCATTTTAAGTTCCTAGTCATGCCATTTGGGATTACCAATGTACCAACCACCTTTCAAGCTCTTATGAATGATGTGTTCAAGCCATATCTATATTCTAGTCTTCTTTGATGATGTTCTCATTTACAGTCCTGACATGGATACTCACCTGCAACACTTACTATGACGGACCGGAAAATTACGCCTTTGGCGCGTTGCCCCGCAGGCAGTAATCTCCCCGATGCGCCAAGATGAAGCTACGATCCGGGCCTTTAAAGCTATGCAAATGCACGTTCATTTTCCCTTGCAAGCATGCTCGTGGAGCATGATGCAACTAACTTAGCTTCCACACCGTTCCAACTTACCCTTGTCCCGCAAAAGGGTTTATTAAGAAAGAAAAAACTTGCTTAATACGGAAAAAATGACCTTTTGAGGCCCTAAACGATGGAATTTGGCTAAATTCTGGTGACCATGTGGATCAACATGTCCTGATCTTTGGGTCGTTTCCCATCAAAATGGACTCCTCTTGAGCTAAATTACGACACTCGGGTTTTTAGCCTATGTCGAACGCCTTGATAGGAAGTATGAGCATCCAAGGAATGGAATGCAACTAGCCTCATCAAGTATGGCCACAATCATCTCTTGCGTCGAGCTACCGAGCCAGATGATATGAGAGGACAAAGTGCCGTAATCATCTCTAAATTAGATGATATGAGCGACAACGTACTGGACCGACAATGCTGCAACTCATTGCGGCTGCCTACGTACCCTTTCCTACTCTAAAGGGATCAAGCACAGACCGTAGTTCATCCTTGAAGGGACAAGCAACTTAATCCAACTCGTTTGCTAGGCCGTGGCCAAGCAATAGTGGTAATGGCCTGGTCTGTATATGCCATTCCGCCAAGATGCACAATGATTATGCATCATCGGGTCCGCGCCGTGGAATAGTGATGCCAACGCATCAAATGCCCTCTCCTCAAGGCTACACAACTATAAATGAGCCTTAGGCATCATTTATACTCTTCCGGCTAAGCTATGAAGCTTACTTGGTACATAGTCCGCATATGCACCTTCAACCAACTACCCCTCCCTATATATGTCTTAATGCAATTTCTAAAAGTATGGAAAGGGGACCAAAAATCATTCATCAACTCCCACTTTTACTATTCATGGCCGTTGCCATATATTTCTGAATGACTGGCAATGATTGCCGAGTTTTCGTTCTGTTGCACAATGATTGTGCACCACTCGTTTTGTCTGTTGCACAATGATTGCGCACCACTTGTTCTGTCTGTTGCACAATGATTATACACAATGATTGCGTACAATGATTGCGCACCACCCAGTCTTCTGACTATTTCTGGTTATTGCACAATGATTGTGCAACATTCTCTTTGGCATATTGCACAATGATTATGCAATATTCTCTCGACCAGCCCTCTCTGGTCTGATGCACAATGATTGTGCGATATTGGCTCTAGGCCAATAACTCTCGTAATGTGCAATGATTACGCTGTAAGCTCAAGGCCACCTACCCAACTGTCCTAATGCATCATGATGATGCAACATTGGCCCTTGGCCAAATGCCAAACATAATGCGCCATTTTTGGCGCGGTATTGACCTTAAGCCAATCCACCTTTTTCACGCTGCGGAAGCTTTGGATGAAGCTTCATCTCAGTCCATGGCGCATCTTTAGCATGCGCCATGCTAAAAACACGGGGTGTTACACTATTCACCCCTTTAAAGAATTTCGTCCCCGAAATTCAAAACAAAAACTATTGTGGCAATCTCTTCGGTTTGGATTCCTGAGCAAAAGTCCCATACCAGATGCTCAGAAATCACGGGTTTCTTCAAGTTTGTCATGGAACATCAATTAGGACCTTCTGAGCAAACGCCCCATATCGCCTGCCCATGAATCCAAAAAGAGCCCACAACAATAACAAGAATCTTATTTGGCCAGTGCCAAAAGGATATCTCAATAAGGTATCCCAAATGTGCATCCCATACTACACACTCAGGAGTCCCTAAAGTTCATAAGGTTGATGTCATTGAAATGACAAGATCTTAGCGCAGTACTGAGTGGAACGGTATCCAGTTGCCCACCGTCCCTGACGGTCATCCAGGTTGCCACTCGTAAGTGGGATGCTAGCCGGGCCTGACAACGCACACCCTTGGCCAGTTGCCAATGTGTGGGGATGATCAGTCCCATTGTCTACCCACCGTCCCAGACGGTCTTCCGGATATCCACTCGTAAGTGGGGTGCCACTTAGGCCAGGCAAACTCACAGCACATGAACAAGATCAACTCGATTCGCAAAAGTAACTGGCATTGCAGTTACAAACTCTTTCCGCGCAAAAGTTGGCCTACTCTTCAACTTTATTTCCCTTTGAAGGAAAAATACTCGTTTGACGAGTCCACTTCGCACAGTCCCTAGTGTTTTCTCGGAACTTGCTCTGATACCAACTGTGACGGACCGGAAAATTACGCCTTTGGCGCGTTTCCCCGCAAGGCAGTAATCTCCCCGATGCGCCAAGATGAAGCTACGATTTGGGCCTTTAAAGCTAGGCAAATGCACGTTCATTTTCCCTTGGAAGCATGCTCGTGGAGCATGATGCAGCTAACTTAGCTTCCACACCGTTCCAACTTACCCTTGTCCCGCAAAAGGGTTTATTAAGAAAGCAAAAACTTGCTTAATACGGCAAAAATGGCCTTTTGAGGCCCTAAAAGATGGAATTTGGCTAAATTCTGGTGACCATGTGGATCAACATGTCCTGATCTTTGGGCCGTTTCCCATCAAAATGGACTCCTCTTGAGCTAAATTACGACACTCGGGTTTTTAGCCTATGTCGAACGCCTTGATAGGAAGTATGAGCATCCAAGGAATGGAATGCAACTAGCCTCATCAAGTATGGCCACAATCATCTCTTGCGTCGAGCTACCGAGCCAGATGATATGAGAGGCCAAAGTGCCGCAATCATCTCTAAATTAGATGATATGAGCGACAACGTACTGGACCGACAATGCTGCAACTCATTGTGGCTGCCTACGTACCCTTTCCTACTCTAAAGGGATCAAGCACAGACCGTAGTTCATCCTCGAAGGGACAAGCAACTTAATCCAACTCGTTTGCTAGGCCGTGGCCAAGCAATAGTGGTAATGTCCTGGTCCGTATAGGCCATTCCGCCAAGATGCACAATGATTATGCATCATCGGGTCCGCCGTGCCATAGTGATGCCAACGCATCAAATGCCCTCGCAAGGCTACGCAACTATAAATGAGCCTTAGGCATCATTTATACTCTTAAACTAAGCTATGAAGCTTACTTGGTACATAGTCCGCATATGCACCTTCAACCAACTACCCCTCCCTATATATGTCTTAATGGAATTTCTACAAGTATGGAAAGGGGACCAAAAATCATTCATCAACTCCCACTTTTACTATTCATGGCCGTTGCCATATATTTCTGAATGACCGGCAATGATTGCCGAGTTTCCATTCTGTTGCACAATGATTGTGTACCACTCGTTCTGTCTGTTGCACAATGATTGCGCACCACTTGTTCTGTCTGTTGCACAATGATTACATACAATGATTGCGTACAATGATTGCGCACCACCCGGTCTTCTGACTTTTTCTGGTTATTGCACAATGATTGTGCGACATTCTCTTTGGCATATTGCACAATGATTATGCAATATTCTCTCGACCAGCCCTCTCTGGTCTGATGCACAATGATTATGCGATATTGGCTCTAGGCCAATAACTCTCGTAATGCGCAATGATTACGCTGTAAGCTCAAGGCCACCTACCCAACTATCCTAATGCATCATGATGATGCAACATTGGCCCTTGGCCAAATGCCAAACATAATGCGCCATTTTTGGCGCGGTATTGGCCTTAAGCCAATACACCTTTTTCACGTTGCGGAAGCTTTGGATGAAGCTTCATCTCAGTCCATGACGCATCTTTTAGCATGCGCCATGCTAAAAACACGGGGTGTTACACTTACAACTCACTCTGACCACCTTACACAAGCACTCTATATGCTAAGATGAGTAAATGCTCTTTTGGGAAATCCCATATTGAGTATTTGGGACACATTATATCTGGAGAAGGAGTTGCTGCTGATCCAGAAAAGATAGCTTGCATGGTTCAATGGCCTGTTCCTGTTTGCATCAAGGACTTAAGAGGGTTCTTAGACCTCACATGGTACTACAGAAAATTTGTTAGCAATTATTGTCTCATTTGCAAGACATTAACTGAGTTGCTCAAGAAAAACAACTTCACTTGGAATTCTACAGCTCAATCTACTTTTGAAGCCCTTAAATCAGCTGTAACCACAACTCCAGTCTTGGTTTTGCCTGATTTTTCAAAGCCATTTGAGATAGAAACTGATACTTGTGATTCTGGTGTGGGAGTTGTCCTCATACAGGAGAAAAAACCTATTGTCTTCTTCAGTAAAGGGATGGGTGCAAGGTTTCTAACCCATTCAACTTATGAAAAAGAGTTGCTGGCCATTGTCATGGCAGTGACCAAATTAATGACTTATATTCATTGGGCATTCACTTTACTATCTATATTGATCATCAAAACATAAAAAAAAATGGAGCAGAGGATGCACACTATGCTTCAGCAAAAATGGTTAGTTAAACTACTTGGTTATGACTATGAGTTGTGTTATAAGAAGGGCACTGATAAAAGGGTTGTTGATGCTTTATCTAGAGTGCCACATCAACCAACTATTGTTCCTAGGGGTGTTCATGGTCGGTTTTGGTTCGGTTTCAAGCCAAACCATAACCGAAACCAATACTATCGGTTTCTAAAAATTGAAACCAAACCAATCCATTAACCATTGGTTAGGTTTCCAAATGGTTCCAGCCGGTTTCGGTTTTTCCCAGTGGTTTTTGGTTAACCAATAATTATGTCAAACCAAAAAAAAAAATTACACTAATTTACAGAAAAAAATAGTATTGGTTTACAAAAATTTACAGACAAAAAATAAATAAATAAAATATCAAGAGTAGTTAAAGCTTACTCTAAATCTAGAGATCAAAAGAAGATTTAACTAATGGTAGTGACATCTCTAATGAAAATTTAATCAATGATTTTTTTTTAATCAATATTCGGTTAACCATTGGTTATTGGTTCGGTTTCTCTATCATACCAAAACCAAACCATTAATCTCGGTTTTCATCTTTTCTAAACCAAAACCAACCATTAGTTAATGGTTCGGTTCGGTTCCCTCCTAATCGGTTTGGTTTGGTTCGTTTTCTCGGTTAACCAGTAACCATGAACACCCCTAATTGTTCCTGAGTGTAACAGCCTGACACAAATACAGTCTGCTTGGTTTGCTGAGGTGACCAAGAGTTATGACAATGACTCTTTGGCTAAGGATCTCATTCCTCAAATGATAATTTCTCCATCCGGGGTACCTTATTATTATTATTCTTAGGGAATTATTAGATTCAACAACAAAATATATATTGGTAGTGAAGGCACATTGAGGCAACAAATACTAGCTGCAGTTAATTTTTCTTCAGAGGGTGGCCATTCTGAACATCATGCAAGTTATCATAGGGCTTAAAAGCTTTTTCTTCTGGATTGACTTAAAAAAGGACTTCGTGCAATACATTCAAGAATGTGATATATGCCAGCAACATAAGAGTTCTAACACTTCACCTAGAGGATTGCTACAACCACTCCCTATACCAGAACAAGCTTGGCAACACATAAGTATGGATTTTATTACTGGCCTGCCTAAGTCTGAAGGTAGAGAGTTGATTTTGATGATCGTGGATAGATTCACCTAATACAACCACTTCATAGTTATCAGCCATCCCTTCACAACTTCTTCAATTGCCAAGGTATTATTATCCACCATTTATAAGCTTCATGGATTTCCTACTTTCATTGTATCTGACAGAGATAGCATATTCCTGACTAATTATTGGCAAGAGATCTTCTCAAAGCTTGGCAGTACTGCCTTACATATAAGCACAACATACGATCCTCATTCAGATGGACAGACAGAGAGAGAAAATGCTTGTCTGGAGGCTTATCTGAGATGTATGAAAAGTTATAAACCAACCAAATGGGTCAGTTGGCTACCAATGGCTGAATGGTGGTTCAACACTACCTACCACACCAGTCTTAAACTTACTCCATTCCGAGCTCTTATATCCACCAGCTATCAATGCTTCGGTTGATGATTACTTGCAGCAAAGACAAGTTATGGGGATCCTACTAAAATCTACATTAGAGAAAGCACAACATCGCATGAAGCAGCAAGCTGATAAAAACATAGTTGAGAGGGGATTTAAGAAAGGGGACTGGTTTTACCTTAGACATCAACCTTATCGTCAGACTTCTGTGCAGCTGAGAAGAAGTCTAAAGCTAGCTGCAAAAAAATTTGGTCCTTACAAGGTTTAGCCAGGGTGGGAAAGGTTGCTTATCGTCTCAGCTTGCCTACTACATCAAAAATTCATCCAGTTTTTCATGTTTCACATCTCAAATTGAAGTTGGGTACAAGGTTACTTCCTCAGATAACACTTCCTTCTTAGACTTTGCTGGCTGTTTGAAGGTTTCTCCATTACAAGTGCCAGGGTCTCGTCTGATACAGAAGAACAAGCAAATTATTCCTTGGGTTTTGGATCATTGGGCCCATTCCACTCCAACTGAAGATACTTGGGAGGATTCCAGCTTCATGAAGCAACACTACCCAAACTGATTCTTGAGGACAAGAATCTATAAAGGATGCGACATTTGTCATAATCTAATGTTAGTATTTATGTTATGGGCTATCCTTTTAACTGCTTGGCCCTATCTTATTTTGGGTGCCTTTAGTTAGTAGGCTCACATGTTGTACGTGAGTAGTAGATGCGCTATATTAGCTGTCTCGCTTCCCCTGTACGGACATGAATAATTGAATCCTAGTCTTATCCTTTCATTCTATGAATATCTCTTTTCTTATTCAACCTCTCAGTTTTTTTTTTCTAATCTTCTCTAGATCTCCTCTATAATCTTCCTAACCCGAATGCATTTGTAGTGAATCCACTACATTGGACTATCCAGAATGATATAAAATGACAGCCTTTTTGAAATATACAAAATTACAGTCTTTTTGCAATAATTTCATGAATGGTGGAGTAAACAACAGTGGCCAGCTTCAAAGAGAGCAGGAATCAGTTAACAGGAATGAAAAATATCCAGCTCAGCTCCAAAGATCAATCATTTATTGTATGCGGATGACTGCCTCCTTTTCTGTAAGGATAATATTGTCTAAACAAATAAGTTGCATCAAGTGATAGAGGATTTCAGTGCATGCTCCGGCCAACTAATTAACTTCAACAAATCAGTTGTCTACTTCAGTAAAAATATGAGCCCTTCAAGCTGTCAAGTTATTAGTGGCATTCTTCAAGTTAGACAATTAGATATCTCAGAATAAAAATATCTAGGATTACCTTTTTTGTGGGAAGGAATAATAAAGTTCATGTTACCACTCTCATTCAGAAGATGAAAGATAGACTCTCAAGATGTGCTTGTATTAATATTCTTGAAGCAGGAAGATCAGTGGTGATAATAAATGTCACCAATGCCACCCATGTGCATCATATGACAAGCTTCAAATTTCCAGATAATACTATAACAAAGATGAATACAACTCAACAAAAAATTTGGAGAAACAAGAAGAATAATATAGGAAAGCACTTCATTGCTTGGATTAATGTGAATAAACCCAAGGAATAAGGGTGTCTGGGATTAAGAGATCTTGAAGTTTTTAATAGAGCTCTCTTGGAAAAATCTGCATGAAAGCTATGTACTGATGAGTCTTCCATATGTACTCAATCACTCCAGGCAAAATACTTTCCAAATGGTCAAGGTTTTAATATACAAGAAAATGCTAACTCCACTTGGTCTTGGAGAAGCATAAGTTCAGAGTTACAATTCATTAAAAGGTTTAGTTGTTGGTCAGTTGGAGATAGACAAGAAATCATGATTTGGAATTACATATAGATTGGAGAACTTGATGCTCTTCCAACCCCAAAAGCTGGAGCAACTCATTATCAATGCTCTTCCCTGGACGCATTTATGTGTCTATTTTAGTCTCAATTCTCTGTAATGTTAGTACTCGATTTTGCGCTTATTTTGGTATTTTATGTCGTTGTAGGTGTTTTTGGAGAAATAAGCTTTTGCAGCGAAATTGGCTCGAAAAGTGGTATTTGCGCTCGTGGGAGAAAATTACTATTCGGACTCTCATTTTGGATAAGGGTGACCAAATTACTAAGGGGCACCCAGATTGCTATGGGCACCCTCGGACTGGATATGGGGAGGTCATCTTCAACAATTCAAATTTTAGAATTTGGCGGGAAACATGTGCAGTCTTGAACAGAACCTGGATTCGAAATTTGAAATTGTTGTAAAGAGATTCAATCACGAAACTTTGTTGCGTTGGATTATATTCGACTAAACAGGGCTAGTGTAAGTGATTTCATGGAATAGATTGGGCTGGATAATCGGTTCTCAATAAAACAGGGGAAGATTTTATTCTCGTCTGTGTCGCGTCTGCATACTGCATGAAATTACTGGATCGAGTTTGGTGAGTTTTTGTTGGATTTTTCTCGCTGGAAGGGATTGGATTGGGCCTGTTTAATCCAAACAGGATTGGTAATTGGATTGGGCTCGAAAAAGGAGAAGACTTCTACATAATCTCGACAAAACAGAGGACATTATATATCGGGTTTATGAGGAAAAGTAAAGGTGCATACCGATCGGTTTGAGTCTGTTGCGACAAGGCAGGGATGAGTGACGTATTGGAATCAAAAATAAGGTATGAAATCATCTGTATATTTGGTAATTTGATAAAACAGGGAATGAAGTTTCTCGGGATATTTTTTCCGAGTATATATGGAAGTTGCGTGCAGTTTAGGTCATACGATATCTATAAAAGGAGTTGGCAGAGGCCAAGAAGGAGAGTCGAGAGTTTGGGGACCTAAGGAAAGCTGTAGAGCACAAAAAACCCAAGTCGCAGAGATACAGGCGAGAGGTTGAAGAAGAACATAGAACATCACTTAATAGCAGTCGCAGAAACCGTGACCTATAGTTTCAAATTCTAAAGCTTTGCAACAATTTTCCAATAATTATTTTTAGTTTGCAACGACTCTGTTAGGGTTCTTTGTAATGATGAGTTCGTAACAATTATATCTGTTACAAACTCGATTTTTCTTCAATAAAATACCTATTCAGCCATGCGTTATTATTTTGAGTGTGTTTTTGATATGAGGAGCTAAACCCCAACACTGGGACGACGGAGGAAGCCATATTTCATGCGTGTGGTAATTATATTTAATTCTTTCATGACTTTTTGCATGGATTGTTAATTGTTTTATGGTTTTTATTGAATGGTTGTGATTTCAATTGATGGGTTATACTTAGGTTAAGTCTTTTGATATCCCATGCTTTAGATATACAGTCGTTGCTTTTCAAAAATCTACCTTGGCAAAGAAACAGAGTCAATATTTAATTTGAGCTATAATTGTTTGGAATAAATATATGAATCGCATGAATGAGTTTATGGTGGAATCCCGAGTCTCAGTATCTCTCGATTTTTGTGACAAACTTGTGAATATATTTTCTTTGTGTTTAGTATTTTCTTAAATCAAACCTTTACAAATCTGAGTTGAACGAACTTTTACTACCACTTTCTACAACAACTTAAGAACCATATCAAATTCATTATCAAAATCTGGAGCAACTCATTATCAAGATTACTCTTTTGTTCACCAACTTTTTGATGCAAACACTGGAGGATGAAATATTAGTCTTATTTTCAATCTTTTTGAAGCATCAGCTGCCAAACTTATTCAGAAAATCTATATACATCATAACAATAAAGATAGATTAGTCTGGATGCTGGAGAAAAATGGTTGTTTTTCTGTAAAATCAACATACAGGACAACGAATAGGGGAAAGAATGCTAATGATTCTATTGGTAAAAGAATGTAAGGAATTTTTAAGAAGCTGTGGAAACTCTCTCTGCTTCCTAGAATGAACCAGTTCGTTTGGAAATGTGTACTGTTCACATTTCTTTTTGATCATTAAAGAAGTTGACCTGCTGGATTTCAACAATCCTATCATGTATCTCCTTAAATATAAATTGTACCGTTCACCCAAAAAAGCGTTATGAGTTATATCTTCATATTTTTTTTAAAATTCGTAATTGCTTACATGGGTTTGCTGCATCTCAAAAACAAGAAGATCCAAAAATACTTCTACCTAGTCCCTTTCAGGTGGGTTGTCTTGTCACGTCAAAATACTCCAGTTTTCCGTCCATCCGTCATTATTTGTGTCCTGGATAGTGCGTACCTCAGCAAACTCTCATTAGTACAGTGCAGTGAAGCTGCAAATTGTGTTTACCCATTTTTCCCTTACTTTAATTTTTTGAAGTGCCAATCATAACAAGAAAGCAAAGGTTATTTCGTAGTTTCAGTTTAAGCTTAAATATTATATGGAAACCAATATAGGAGATTGTTACAATGGAGTACCTAGAAGAATCTGAATAGTGGGGAAAGGGTTGTTTTTTATAATCGGGTTTTGAGTTCAATTAAAAAAATTCTAGAAGAATCTAGGATTCTCTATATTTAAACAACATTTTTATATAGGAGAATTAAGGCAACATCTACCCCATAAAAATCACACTACTCTTTTTCTTCTCCCCTCTAACAGTAGACGCCATTATTAATTTTCTGGATATCAACTTCTTAAAAATACTCTTTTTTTTCTTCTTCATTTTTCATTAATATTGTGAATACATTCTTGTTATTGCTGATGAATTAAAAGGTAGTTTTTTTTTTTTTTGTTTTTTTTTTTGAGTGATCGAGGGTTTATTAATTTTGATTTCATTTATCTTTTTGGAAGGTTTATTTGCTATTAATTTTAAGATCAAATTTCTTTTTGGAAGTTACCAATTTAGTGTTTCCGCTTTTGGGAATTAGATGATCCAGTGATTGTATCGGTATTGGATGGGAAGTTTATTTGTATATCTTTAAAGATGATTCCGCAAGTTGTATATCTTTAAAGATGATTCCCCAATAAAGAAAGTTTGTTGGTATGTTTTGCAATATCCGGTTAAGCTTTAAACCAGTAAGTAGGTGTTGAATCCAGTTAAGCTTTAAACCAGTAAGTAGGTGTTGAATGGTGGTTGTTTTAGAGTTTCTTTTCGAGTTGGAGGAGTTGAATTTTCGGGTAATGCTTGGATTCAAAATTGCAGGTCAATAAAGCTATAAATGGGAGATAGATGTACATAACAAACCCACCTGCTCAAGAACAAAATACTACACATAAGGTGTTCGATAAAAAGCTTGAAAGAAGAAAAAATAAAAAGTTGAAAGTTATTCATGCCACATTGCCATCTTTTTATAGTTTTATATATTTTTGTATGGTGATTCAATTGATCATTTAATTTTTTGATTTCTTTTTAATGAATTGTTGTTTTTGTTGTCGACAAGAATCAATGATTCTAGCGCGTATAGGCGTGCTAAACGTTATTGTCTCAAAAACAAGAGGATCCAAAAAATCTCTATGTAGTCCCTATCACGTGTGTCGTCTTGTCATGTCAAAATACGCTACTTTTCCGTCATCCGCCATTATTTGTGTCCTGGGTAGTGCGTGCCTCGCCTAATCTCATAAACAAGAAGATCCGCACACACACAAAAAAAAAAAAAAAAACTACCTAGTCCCTATGGTGCCTATATCAAGTGGGTCGTCTTGTCACGTCAAGCAAACCCACCGCCATTGACTCCTTTTTCACATTCATTTCCTCTTCTAGCTTCATCTGCAAAACCCACAGTTTCTACAGGTGCATATCATTTTTTTTACCTACTTAGTGCTCTGTTTCATTAATTTCTTCTCAGAATTTTACTTTAATTTCTTAGTCTTAGTGTATAGGTAGTAATGGTAGTACACACACACATGATTGACTATTGACTAGGTTAAGACCCGAGTCACATCCAAACAGCTGCTCGACTGTACGTAGTGTCACTTTTCTCAAAAGTTTAAACTCTTAATCCCCTGAAACCAAAATATTGAGAGATACTAAGAGAGAAAACATAAATCTTTCTCAAATCAAAATAATCAGTTGAACAACAGAAACACAAACCTAGCTTCATATGAAAATCCACAGTTGCTGCAAATACATATTATTTGTTTTTACCTGCTCAGTACTCAGTCTGTTACATTAATTTCTCCACTCACAACTTCTTATCATCTTCACACCTCATTTCAATTTTAAACTCCTTTTTTCAGATTCTTCTACAATCTCATAAATGCAAACTTTATTTTTGTACTCATTCTAGCTATCTCTCTGCTCTTTTCTCATCACCAATTTTTCTCATCTATCTACTATTTTCTTCAACAGTTAATGGTATATTGTAACCCCCCTTCTTTTTATTTTTAATTTCCTTGTTTGTTGAGTTTTTATAATTGTTGTCTATTAGTACATAGATCGAGCAGTCTTATTGAATGAATGGGTATTTGCCCCCTTTTATTTTGGGGAAGATACAATTTTTTTTAATTAGATTAGTTTTTTGATAATTTGTTCTTGATGTTGTTTGTTTTAGTTATAGTTTGATTGTTTTTGTGCTAATTTTGTGCTAAAACCATTTTGTTAGTATTCACTTAGAAAGGGAAAAAGTTGTTGAAATGGAGAAGAAAAAGACTCACTCTGGTGGTGATCTTTGTTGAAAAAATTTGGTTAAAACTAGAGGATGAAAACAAAACAGAAAAATGGTGTACCCCTGACTTCAAGGCTCTTTCGATTCTTTTAAACAATAATTCGACATTTACCAATTAACTTAGAGAGTACAACAAGTCTCTCGAATTATGCCTTCGGGATTCAATTAAGCCCTAACACCGTAATCGAATTCAAGGATTGTACTTCCTTGACCCAACCAAGGTTCTGATGATGCTATTAAAGAAGAAGAAAACAAATTGATTTATGTATATTGATGGGAAGAATCCTTCGCAATTTATAAATGGTTTAATGCCTTTTGGAGATGTCCTTTCATCTCCAACAGAGCTTTCAAAGGTCATCATCCATTAATGGGAAGAGACGCGACTGTAGAAAATTCTGGAAACCGAATTAGGTTTTGAATTTCATAACCAGAAAAATTTTCTACGAGTCGCTATCTCGCGCCGATGGGCCTGCTCCCCCCCACCCCCACCCCCCACCCCACCGCAAACAGTTTTAAAAATATCCAATAATCTTGATTTTACAGCAAACCCTCCTGCTCAAGAACAAAATATTGCACATAAGGTGTTCGATAAAAAGAAGAAAAGATAATAGGGTGCAAGCTATTCATGCGACATTGCCATCTTTGTATAGTTTTTTATGGTGATTCAATTGATCATTTAATATTTTTATTTTTGTTAGGAAATGTTGTTTTTGTTGTCGACGATAATCAACAATTTTAGCGCGTATGCGCGTGCCAAACGTTCTTGTCTCAAAAACAAGAAAATCCAAAAAAATATCTACCTAGTCCCAATCATGTGGGTCGTCTTGTCACGTCAAAATGCTCCAGTTTTATGTCATCCGCCATCCTTTATATCCCGGGTAGTGCTTGCCTCAGCTCATCTCAAAAACAAGAAGTTCCAAAAAAATAAAAAAATCTCTACCTAGTCCCTATGGTGCGTATATCACGTGGGTCGTCTTGTCACGTCAAGTAAACCCACCGCCAATGAATCCTTTTTCACACCCATTTCCTCTTCTAGCTTCATCTGCTAAACCCACAATTTCTGCAGGTACATATCATATTTTCTTTACCTGCTCAGTGCTCTGTTTCATTAATTTCTCAGTCTTTGTGTACGTAGTAAGGGTAGTACCACACACACGTGATTGACTACTGACTAGATAAAGACCCGAGTCACATCCAAACAACTGCTTGACTGTACGTAGTGTCACTTTTCTCCTATGAAATCAAAATATAAAGACATACAAAGAGAGAAAACATAAGTCTTTCTGAAATCAAAATAATTAGTTGTACAAGCAGAAACACAAACCTAGCTTCATTTGTAAAACCCATAGATGCTGCAAGTGCATGTCATTTGTAATTACCTGCTCAGTACTCAGTGTGTTACATTAATTTCTCCATTCACAACTTCTTTTCATCTTCAAACCTCATTTCAATTTTAAACTCATTTTTTCTGATACCTCTACAATCTCATAAATACAAACTTTATTTTTGCTCTCATTCTAGCTATCTCTATGCTCTTTTCTCATCACCAATTCGTCTCATCTCTCTGCTCTTTTTTTCAACAGTTACAAGCATATTGTAAAACCTTTTTTTTTTATTTCCTTGTTTGTTAAGTTTTTACAATCATTGTCTATTGGTACATAGATTGAGTAGTCTTATTGGATGGAATGGGCATCTGCCCCCTTTTGTTTTTGGGAAGATACAAATTTTTTTAATTGGACTTAGTTTTTTGATAATTTGTTCTTGATGTTTTTTGTTTTAGTTTTAGTTTGATTGTTTTTGTCCTAATTTTGTGCTAAAACTATTTTGTTGGTATTCACTTAGAAAGGGAGAAAGTAGTTGAAATTGAGAAGAAGAAGACTCACTCTGGTGGTGATCTTTGTTGAAACAATTAAGTTAATACTAGAAGATGAAAAACCTTTTTTTTTTTTCTTTTTTGATTTCCTTGTTTGTTGAGTTTTTCTAATTGTTCTCTATCAGTATATAGATTGAGCAGTCTTATTGAATGAAATGGGTATTTTCCCCCTTTTTTTGGGGAAGATACAAATATTTTTAAATAGATCTAGTTTTCTGATAATTTGTTCTTGATGTTGTTAGTTTTAGTTCTATTTTGATTGTTTTTGTACTAATTTTGTGCCAAAACTATTTTGATAATATTCCCTTATAAAGGGAGAAAGTTGTTGTAATGGAGAAGAAGAAGACTCACTCTGGTGGTAATCTTTATTGGAAAAATTGGGTTAAAACTGGAGGATGAAAACAATACAGAAGAATGGTGTACCTTTGACTTCAAGGCTCTTTCGGTTCTTTTAGATTCATTTACAATCTCAGAAATGCAAACTTCATTTTTGCTCTCATTCTAGCTATCCCTGTGCTCTTTTCTCATCACCAATATTTCTCATCTTTGTGCTCTTTTCTTCAACAGTTAGTGGTATATTGAAAAACCTTTTTGATTTTTTTGATTTTTTTGTTGTTGATTTTTTCTAATTGTTGTTTATTAGTACATAGATTGAGCAGTCTTAGTGAATGGAATGGGTATTTCCCCCCTTTTGTTTTGGGTAAGATATAATTTTTTTAATTAGATTTAGTTTTCTGATAATTTGTACTTGATGTTGTATGTTTTAGTTCTAGTTTCATTATTTTTGTGCTAAATTTGTGTTAAAACTATTTTTTTAGTATTCAATTAGAAAGGGAAGTTGTTGAAATGGAGAAGAAGAAGACTCACTCTGGTGGTGATCTTGTTGGTAAAGTTGGGTTAAAACTAGAGGATGAAAACAAAACAGAAGAATGGTGTACCCCCTGACTTCAAGGCTTTTTCGATTCTTTTAGATTCCTCTACAATCTCAGAAGTGCAAACTTTATTTTTGCTCTCATTGTAGCTATCACTATGTCTTTTCTCATCACCAATTTTTCTCACCTCTCTGTTTTTTCTTCAACAGTTACTAGTATATTGTAAAACCTTTTTTTTTTTTTTTTTTGATTTCTTTGTTTGTTGAGGTTTTCTAATTGTTGTCTATTAGTACATAGATTGAGCAATCTTATTGAATGGAATGGGTATTTTCCCCCTTTTGTTTTGGAGAAGATATAATTATTTAATTAGATTTGGTTTTCTGATAATTTTTTCTTGATGTTGTTTGTTTTAATTCTAGTTTGATTGTTTTTATACCAATTTTGTGCTAAAACTATTTTGATAGTATTCACTTATAAAGGGAGAAAGTTGTTAAAATGGAGAAGAAGAAGACTCACTCTGGTGGTGATTTTTGTTGGACAAATTGGGTTAAAATTGGAGGATGAAAACAAAACAAAAGAATGATGTACCCCTGACTTCAAAGCTCTTTCGATTCTTTTGGATTCCTCTACAATTTCAGAAATGTAAACTTCATTTTTGCTCTCATTCTAGTTATCTCTCTGCTCTTTTATCATCAACAATATTTCTCATCTCTCTGCTCTTTTCTTCAACAGTTAGTGGTATATTGAAAAACCTTTTTTTATTTTATTTTTGATTTCCTTGGTTGTTGAGTTTTTCCAATTGTTGTTTATTAGAACATAGATTGAGCAGTCTTAGTGAATAGAATGGGTATTTCCCTCCTTTTATTTTGGGGAAGATATTTTTTTTTAATTAGATTTAGTTTTCTGATAATTTGTTCTTGATGTTGGTTTTTTTATTTCTAGTTTAATTGTTTTTGTGCTAATTTTGTGCTAAAACTATTTTTTTAGTATTTAATTAGAAAGGGAAAAAGTTGTTGAAATGGAGAAGAAGAAGAAGACTCACTCTGGTGGTGATCTTGTTGGAAAAGTTGGGTTAAAACTAAATGATGAAAACAAAACAAAAGAATGGTGTACCCCTGACTTCAAGGCTTTTTTGATTCTTTTAGATTCCTCTAAAATCTCATAAATGCAAACTTTATTTTTGCTTTCATTGTAGTTATCTCTCTGTCTTTTCTCATCACCAATTTTTCTCACCTCTCTGCTTTCTCTTCAACAGTTACTGGTATATTGTAAAACCTTTTTTTTTTTTAATTTCCTTGTTTGTTAAGTTTTTCTAATTGTTGTCTATTAGTACATAAATTGAGTAGTCTTATTGAATGGGATGGGTATTTTCCCCCTTTTATTTTGGAGAAGATACATTTTTTTTAATTAGATTTAGTTTTCTGATAATTTTTTCTTGATGTTCTTTGTTTTAATTCTAGTTTGGTTGTTTTTGTACTAATTTTGTGCTAAAACTATTTTGATAGTATTCGCTTATAAAGGGGAAAAGTTGTTGAAATGGAGAAGAAGAAGACTCACTCTGGTGGTGATCTTGTTGGAAAAGTTGGGTTGAAAAGTAGAGAACGAAAACAAAACGGAAGAATGGTGTACCCTTGACTTTAAGGCTTTTTCGATTCTTTTAGATTCCTCTACAATCTCAGAAATTCAAACTTTATTTTTCTCTCATTGTAGCTATCTCTTTGCTCTTTTCTCATCTCTCTGCTCTTTTCTTCAACAATTACTGGTATATTGTAAAAAAAAAAATTATGTTTTTCTAATTCTTATATATTAGTACATAAATTCAAAAGTCTTATTGAATGGAATGGGTATTTCCCCCTTTTTGTTTTGGGAAAGATACACATTTTTTTAATTAGATTTAGTTTTATGATAATTTGTTCTTGATGTTGTTTTTTTAGTTACAGTTTGATTGTTTTTGTGCTAATTTTGTGCTACAACTATTTTGTTGGTATTCACTTAGAAATAGAGAAAGTTGTTGAAATTAAGAAGAAGAAGACTCCCTTTGGTGTTGATCTTTGTTGGAGAAATTGGGTTAAAACTAGAAGATGAAAAAAAAAACAGAAGTATGGTGTGCCCCTGACTTCAAGGCTCTTTCGATTATTTTAGATTCCTCTATAATCTAAGAGATGCAAACTTTATTTTTGCTCAAATTGTAGCCATCTCTCTGCTCTTTTCTCATCACCAATTTTTTCCATCTCTCTACTCTTTTCTTCAACAGTTAGTGGTATATTGTAAAACTTTTTTTTATTGTTGAGTTTTTCTAATTGTTGTCTATTAGTACATAGATTGAGCAGTCTTATTGAATGGAATGGGTATTTGGCCCCTTTTGTTTTGGGGAAGATACACATTTTTTTAATTAGATTTAGTTTTCTTATAATTTGTTCTTGATGTTGTTTGTTTTAGTTCTAGTTTGATTGTTTTTGTCCAAATTTCGTGCTAAAATTATTTTGTTTGTATTCACTTAGAAAGGGAGAAAGTTGTTGAAATGGAGAATAAGAAGACTCACTGGTGGTGATCTTTGTTGGAAAATTTGGGTTAAAATTAGAGGATAAAAACAAAACAGAAAAATGGTGTACCCCTAACTTTAAGGCTCTTTTGATTCCTTTAGATTCCTTTACAATCTCAGAAATGCAAACTTTATTTTTGTTGTCATTGTAGCTATCTCTCTGCTCATTACTCATCTCTCTGCTCTTTTCTTCAACAATTATTGGTCTATTATAAATACCTTTTTTTGTTTGTTTTTGATTTCCTTGTTTGTTAAGTCTTTCTAATTCTTGTCTATGAGTACATAAATTGAGCAGTCTTATTGATGGGTATTTGCCCCCTTTTGTGTTAGGGAAGATACAAATTTTTTTTAATTAGATTTAGTTTTCTGATAATTTGTTCTTGATGTTGTTTGTCTTAGTTCTAGTTTGATTTTTTTTGTGTTAATTTTGTGATAAAACTATTTTGTAAGTATTCACTTAGAAAGGGAGAAAATTGTTGAAATGGAGAAGAAGAAGACTCACGCTGGTGGTGATCTTTGTTGGAAAAATTGGGTTAAAACTAGAGGATAAAAACCAAACAGAAGAATGGTGTACCCCTGACTTCAAGGCTTTTTCGATTGTTTTAGATTCCTATACAATCTCATAAATGCAAACTTTATTTTTCCTCTCATTTTAGCTATCTCTCCGTCCTTTCTCATCTTTTTGCTCTTTTTTCATCACCAATTTTTCTCATCTCTTTGCTCTTTTCTTCAACAGTTACTGGTATATTGTAAAACCTTTTTGTTTTTGTTTTTGATTTCCTTGTTTGTTGAGTTTTTTTAATTGTTGTCTATAAGTACATAGATTGAGTAGTCTTATTGAATGGAATGTGTATTTACCCCCCCTTTTGTTTTGGGGAAGATACAATTTTTTTTAATTAAATTAGTTTTCTTATAATCTGTTCTTGATGTTGTTTTTTTTTAGTTCTAGTTTGATTGTTTTTTTTTTTTTTTGCTAATTTTGTGCTAAAACTATTTTGTTAGTATTCACTTAGAAAAGGAGAAAGTTGTTGAAAAGGAGAAGAATAAGACTTACTCTGGTGGTGATCTTTATTGGAAAAGTTGGGTTAAAAGTAGAGGATGAAAACAAAACAGAAGAATGGTATACCCCTGACTTCAAGGTTTTTCGATTCTTTTAGATTCCTCTAAAATCTCAGAAATACCAACTTTATTTTTGCTCTCATTGTAGTTATCTCTCTGCTTTTTTCCTCTTTTTTCATCACCAATTTTTTCTCATCTCTTTGCTCTTTTCTTCAACAGTTACTGGTATATTGTAAAACCTTTTTTTGTTTTTTTTGATTTCCTTGTCTGTTCAGGTTTTTTGATTGTTGTCTATTATTACATAGATTGAGCAGTCTTATTGAATGGAATGGGTATTTTCCCTCTTTTGTTTTGGGGAAGATATAAATTTTTTAATTAAATTTAGTTTTCTGATAATTTGTCCTTGATGTTATTTGTTTTAGTTCTAGTTTGATTGTTTTTGAGCTAATTTTGTGCTAAAACTAGTTTGTTAGTATTCACTTAGAAAGGGAGAAAGTTGTTGAAATGGAGAAGAAGAAGATTCACACTGGTGGTGATCTTTGTTGGAAAAATTGGGTTGAAACAAGAGGATGAAAACAAAACAGAAAAATGGTGTACCCCTGACTTCAAGGCTTTTTCGATTATTTTAAATTCCTCTACAATCTCAGAAATGCAAACTTTATTTTTGCTCTCATTGTAGCTCCCTCTCTGTATTTTTTAATCTCTTTTCTCATCACCAATTTTTCTCATCTTTCTGCTCTTTTCTTCAACAGTTACTAGTATATTGTAAAACCTTTTTTTTTTTATTTTCTTGTTTGTTGAGTTTTTCTGATTGTTGTCTATTAGTACATAAATTGATCAGTCTTATTGAATGCAATGGATATTTTCCCCCTTTTGTTTTGGGGAAGATACAATTTTTTTAATTAGATTTAGTTTTCTGATAATTTGTTCTTGATGTTGTTGATTTTAGTTCTAGTTTGATTGTATTTGTGCTTAAACTATTTTGTTAGTATTTACTTAGAAAGGGAAAAAGTTGTTGAAATAGAGAAGAAGAAGACTCACACTGGTGGTGATCTTTGTTAGAAAAATTGGGTTAAAACAAGAGGATGAAAACAAAATAGAAAAATGGTGTACCCCTGACTTCAAAGATTTTTCGATTCTTTTAAATTCCTCTACAATCTCAAAAATGCAAACTTTATTTTTGCTCTCCTTGTAGCTCTCTCTCTCTGTATTTTTTAATCTCTCTTCTGTTTTCTCATCACCAATTTTTCTCATCTCTCTGCTCTTTTCTTCAACAGTTACCGGTATATTGTAAAACCTTTTTTTTTTTTTTTTGATTTCCTTGTTTGTTGAGTTTTTCTGATTGTTGTCTATTAGTACATAAATTGAGCAGTCTTATTGAATGCAATGGGTATTTGCCCCCTTTTGTTTTGGAGAAGACACAAAAAAAAAATTAATTAGATTTAGTTTTCTGATAATTTGTTCTTGATGTTGTTTGTTTTAGTTATAATTTGATTGTTTTTGTACTAATTTTGTGCCAAAACTATTTTGTTAATATTTACTTAGAAAGGGAGAAAGTTGTTGAAATGGAGAAGAAGAAGACTCACTTTGGTGGTTATCTTTGTTGGAAAAATTGGGTTAAAACTAGAGGATGAAAACAAAATAGATGAATGGTGTACCCCTGACTTCAAGGCTCTTTCAATTCTTTTAGATTCCTCTACAATCTCATAAATGCAAACTTTATTTTTGCTCTCATTGTAGGTATCTTTATGCTCTTTTCTCATCACCAATTTTTCTCATGTCTCTGCTCTTTTCTTCAACATTTACTAGTATATCTTAAAACCTTTTTGTTTTGTTTTTGATTTTCTTGTTTGTTGAGTTTTTCTGATTGTTGTCTATTAGTACATAGATTGAGCAGTCTTATTGAATGCAATGGGTATTTTCCCCCTTTTGTTTTGGGGAAAATACAATTTTTTTAAAACCCTTTTTCTGCAACAGTTAGTGGTATATTGTAAAACCCTTTTTCTTTTTCTTTTTTAATTTCCTTGTAAAGCTTATGGAAAGACTGAAGAAATAAACGCAAGTTAGGGAAAAACCGATACACCACGGTCTTGCATTTGCAAAGTGTTCTTCATTGATGCTAGATGTGCACAAGGAGTGTGCTTGCACTTGGTTTATGAGTGGGATCAATATGCTTGGACACGGGTGTCCAAAGACCTGCATTTGATCATAACCACAGGCGGATGTTCTTGTCGACTACAAATCAATATTGCTACTAAAATTGATTTTGGAGGAGGTGAAAGACAAGATTAACCAGTTGTGCATGGGCAGCAAAATGAGTTCCAAGTTTGAAGAAGAATGTGGCATCCTTGCTTCATGGAATGTAGGCAATGGGTGCCTCATTTGCAAGGATTGTTGGCCTTATTTGAAACTGTCCAATGGATTTGTCCGCGAAAGTCATTGAGTAATATGACTTGCTGAGCTCTATGGTGATGCTCAGAATCACCAAGTTAAGTCCGTTCCAGTTGTGCAAAGGTGCACAAGTTTGCATTAAAATTCGGGTGTTGACTGGCATGGTAGATTTGCAACAGTAGCATGCGCCAAATAGGATTTGGGCATGGCCAGGATGCAAGATGCGGTTGGAGATGCAAGTTAGACGAATTGTAGATGCGTGGAGAAGAAAGGAAAAAGTAGTGGTGATGCATAAGAATGGTAGGAGATCATTCTTGAAGAAACCTTCATGAAATCTAAAGCAACATGATAGCCTCAGTTTGAAGGAGTGTTCAACTAAGTGTTAATTATATTGTGCTTCGTTATGGGAGTGGCATAAGAACGTTGATAGTTGGAAGAGTGCATGTGGCATTATGAATTACTACATTTGGGATAGCAGGTGTTGTCTCGCTTCCTTGTTTGTTGCTTAGAAGCGAATATGAAGTCAGTATTGCAAGGCTTGTTAGGTCTTACAAGTTGCAATCAGTTGGTGCGAGTATTTGCTCAAGTTTGAGTATACTTTCAGTTTGGGTCGTGTGGACCTTGGTGTTGGGAATTGTCTCTCTATGTAAGGTAGTAATGAATGAGGGTATTTAAGGCAAGAGTTCTTGTCTCTTTCTTTCAAAATAAAGCTAGTTCACGTGGAAGATGCTACATAACATATTTAGTCAAAATATGCAATATACAGGAGATGCTGAAAGTGAAAGAACCAAATAGAGGAGTTGGTGGCATAGTCGAGTTTGCTGTTGAGAGTTACGTGGAAGTGCGACGGCATTTGGCAGCGATATCATGAAGTAACGCAGCAAGAATGAATATGTAAGTCCATCAAGTATATGAGTTAATAGTAACCCATAGTTAGGAAGAACATGATGTTGTTTTTCCGCCACATTAAAGCGTAGCAGTTTGAAAGACCGAGTGAGGCTTTGTTGTTTTCAAAGGCGCGTGAAGAGGATTCCTTGTCCAAAGTGACGGTGGGATATCCCGGGTAATCCTAAGTCATGACTATATCAAAGTCATGCATTTCAATCAAGGTGTTGCGATAATGCAAGCAAAGAACAGCAAGGTACTAGTTCTTTGGCATACAAGTGATGCAAGTTCAAGAAGGTGAAGTTTGCAATATGATTTGGAGGACAAATCTAGTAAAAGGGTTGATGCTTGCAAAGTGAAGCAAAAGCTATAGGTTTTGGCGCATACCAAGAGTGGTATGAAATCATAGAGTGCATACCTTAAGGCATGGCATGATTTGGCATAGGCGCATATGATTGAAAAATGGGGCCAAGTTTTGCATAAGTCATGTTATGTTGCGTGGTGCAACTAAAGTCGGAGAATGAAGGCATAAGACTATGGTAATGATCATTGGTGATCAATTGGGATGAATAATTACTTGTGTACACTTAGGCACAAATGATTCATGCGAAGTTCAAGCCTAATGCAGGGAATTGGCAAGAAGAATTTGAATTTGCACTTGGGTGTTGATATATGATTTGCAATGGAGTTGAAAGCAATCGCGACGCAACAACAAAGTTCAAGATTAGTAGGATCAATGGCAAGGCAGTAAAGTTAAGTGATGCTGATGCTAAAGCATATAAGTTGGCTAAGGACGTTTTGCAAAAGCTAGCAAAGATTGCTGAATTTCAGAAAGGGTTCTGAAAGTGCATGCAGCGAAGATTGAGACCAGTATAGCGAGTATACTTGGTTGCGTTCAACGAGGACGTTGAACATATTAGGTGGGTGGGGGGGTCTATGACCGTCCATGCTAATTATGCACAATGATTGCGCGTTACAGCTTAGCCGGTCAGGTCAGTGATGCACAAAGGTTGCGCATTACAACATAGACTGTCAAGTGCTAAGATAACAAGACCCTACAGGGCCAGTGACGCACAAAGGTGGCGCTACACTAAAAAGGATATTGGCTAAGTAATGAAGTTTATTGGACGACACAATGAAGCTTCATTGAGGGATTGGAAAGACATAGCCAAGTTGTCAAATACAACATGCGATGTTGGCATTAAGGCATATCCATGGAATTCAGTTGGCCCAAACTCAAGGATGATGCAAGAGTGTAGAATAGGCCAAGATTTGGCCTATGCATTAGTTCAAGGATGGCTAAAGCTTGGATAGAGTTAGTAATGCGAGAGTGCGCATTACTATTGTCAAGAAAGTTGGCAAAGTAAAGCATATGACGCAAGAATAACCAGAATGAGCTAAGAAAGTGGCCAAAATGATTGAAGCGCAAAGATTGTTGTACATTGTCTAGGCCAAGAAGATTGCAGGCCATGTTGGACGTGCATTGGATGAAGGCCAAGTCAATAGTGCGCAACAGTTGTGCAATATGGCTCAAGTGACAGTTAGGATTTGGTTATTGGCTTTACAAGCATGCCAATAGTGTGAGACAAGATAAAAATAGTTATAGAAGGAGTTTATAACCATGTGGGAGTGCCACCAAGAACATGTGTGGCACCAATTGGATTAACAACACAAAAGGTGGCAGTTGAAGTTGGCGGTTATGGGAACTACTTGGACACTTGGCTGTCCAAGGCTTGTGTAAGCGGTTGCACAGAAGTTTTGGCCTGATCTTTAGCATTATAAATAACCTAGAGATTAATAAGTTTGGTGTTGTTCGTTTGAGAGAAGAACCACTGATATAGGGAGAGTGAGACATTCACCAAAGAGGGTGAATGGCCTGGTTTTGGTCCATGAGACGGGCTGTTGTATGTAATCTTCCTTAATGCAATAAATTGGGTTTATTGTGTTATATCTTTGTGTTCTTATGTTGCTGATTTGTGTGAGTGGATCAATTGGTTTGATACATGGAAAACCTCTTATACTTATTGGGGCATAAAGAGTTAGAGAGAAAGAGGATGAAGACTTACGTTGCGTAATGCCTTATGAGTGAAGGCAGATGCATACTTTGATGCAAGTGTGCAAGGCTGAGTACTTGTGGGTGAAGTTGATTCACTGAACCACAGAGCATCGCCGGTCATGTCCCATGAAAGTTTTAGGTCGTTGAATGGGCATGTGACACTATATCACGTGGGTCGTCTTGTCACGCCAAGCAAACCCACCGCCATTGACTCCTTTTTCACACCCATTTCCTCGTTTAGCTTCATCTGCAAAACCCACTGTTTTTACAGGTACATATCATTTTCTTTTACCTGCTCAGTGCTCTGTTTCATTAATTTCTTCACTCAGAATTTTAATTTAAGTTCTCATTCTTAGTGTGTAGGTAGTAAGGGTAGTACCACACACACGTGATTGAGTACTGACTGTAAAGACCCGAGTCACATCCAAACAGCTGCTCGACTGTACGTAGTGTCACTTTTCTTAAAAGTTTAAACTCTGAAGCCTCTGAAACCAAAATATTGAGAGATACTGAGAGAGAGAAAACATAAATCTTTATGAAATCAAAATAATCGGTTGAACAAACGAAAACACAAACCTAGCTTCATCTGCAAAACCCACAGTTGTTGCAAATACATATCATTTGTTTTTACCTGCTCAGTGCTCAGTCTGTTATATTAATTTCTCCACTCACAACTTCTTATCATCTTCACACCTCATTTCAATTTTAAAATTCTTTTTTCAGATTCCTCTACAATCTCAGAAATACAGACTTTATTTTCGCTCTCATTCTAGCTATCTCTCTGCTCTTTTCTCATCTCTCTACTCCTTTCTTATCACCAATTTTTCTCATCTCTCTGCTCTTTTCTTCAACAGTTACTGGTATATTGTAAAACCCCTTTTTTTGTTTTTGATTTCCTTGTTTGTTGAGTTATTCTAATTGTTGTCTATTAGTACATAGATTGAGCAGACTTATTGAATGGAATGGCATTCCAGAATGTTCACCATATAAATTAGTGTGGTTTCCCTCATTGGGTTTACGTACTTACAATTGTGGGAACTTGATGGACTGGTTTTGTGACTGGTTTACAAACTCACTGCACACCAGGTACATGAAAGGGAAGTATGTAAGATAGCAATTGTAGCTTGGTGTATTTGGAATGCCAGATGTGACAAGGCGTTTAGCAACAACAATTCATCTCCAGACACAATTATTCAAAGGTGTAAAAAAAAGATCGATGAATATGAAGCCAAGCCACCTCCCTCGACCAGTCTATCACCTCCTCAGTTCAGGGAAAATCTCCACTGGTCTCCTCCTTCAAGAAGAATTTTTAAAATTAATGTTGATGGGTCTTTTATCAATGATACTAAAATAAGTGGAATTGATCTAATCATACGTGATTTTGCAGGTGCACACTGGGGATCAAAATGCATCTATCTAACTCATTTGTCAAGTCCTGAACAAGCTAAATATTGAGGATTATGGGAAACTACTCAATGGGCAAGGGAGAAGAATATGCAGAAGGTGGAGTTTGAGCTTGACTCAAAGATTGTGGTGGATGCAGTGAATAAGGACAGTTGCTTTAACATTGATTGGAGACTTCGTAATTCAATTTTAGAAATAAAATCTTTATTTGGATTGTTTAGCTCTTGGCATTGTAACTATGTGCCTAAAGAGAAGAATAAGGTAGCAGATATTTTATCTAAGCTTGCAAGAATAGATAGGTTGAGCAGCGTATGGCTGTTAGAACCTCCTAGTGACGTATCTGCCAAAGTGCAGGACGATGCAAACTTTGTAGTCTCTCAATCCTAATCAATTTAATCTTTCAGTTGCCAAAAAAAAAAAAAAAAAAAAAAAAAAAAGAAGGCCAGATTTTACCATTACACAATGGGAGGACAATATTGACTAGTTACACCAAGATTCTTGTAAATGTTAAATGTAAGAGGCAAACAATGAGCTTTTCCTGTTACAAATTGCTGTGTGATGAGAATCGTTAATAATCGGAGCAATACCTTTTTGTTTCCTATACATAGACATCACAAAGGTGTGCTTCTTCTGTATACTTAACCTCTAAAAGCGCCTAATAGATCACACAACAGTGCCGCGACGATGAGGTTTTATCCGGACCTCACTCTTATCTTTCTACCAATATCCCCTAAACCTGCAATATACACCAGCACTTGGACGACGGTCTGGAAGAATCTAAGAGACCCAGCATCAGCACCAGCAAACCCCCATCCCCGTTCTTCAGATCAAAACTGTCATGTTAGAAAGAAGATAACCTTCTTGAGAGAGCACCTACAGTGACAATAGTTCTTCTCCCTTATGGTGATCATCCAAGCCTGGAGGGGA
The DNA here is from genome assembly GCA_023531295.1 of Papaver armeniacum. Classification (NCBI taxonomy): domain Eukaryota; kingdom Viridiplantae; phylum Streptophyta; class Magnoliopsida; order Ranunculales; family Papaveraceae; genus Papaver; species Papaver armeniacum. The sequence goes on from JAJJWW010015687.1 coordinate 259,094, forward strand.
CAGTGGTGGAATTGCAGCTACAGCGTAAGAAGCAAAGCTTATGTTGCTTGCAATTTGCAAGACCTTCCTCACTGTTGCCTGAGATACCGTAATTTTACCCATTTTCCTCGAGGACAGTGTACTTTCTGATGATGAAATATGATCTCCAGACGAGTTGCTGGTCTTGTTAGAGGATGACACTAAACTTCCCTTCGATAAAGATGCTTCTATCACGGACCTGAATGCACCTGACTCCCTCAATCCCTGAATTATCGCCTGTGGAAAAGAAGAAAGTTCAGGGCAAGAAAAATTAAAACAATTGCTACATAAGGACGCTTAGGGTGACGATCATAAATGAAAATACATCTGCACACATTTGAGATCCATTGTCCATTGACAGTAGCTTGTGAACACAATCAGAGATGGGCTATATGGAAAGACTGCTGATCATGATCTCTCAATTCATTCTTGTAAAAGCACCACATTTGAAGCTTTCGTAACCCTAGATCATACTCATCATGGTCAAGAAATTCCCACACTCGGTGGGAGGAAAGTTTTAGAAAAAGGCCAGGGAAATGATGTTCAAATGATGACCATCCACCTGATTCAGCTTAATATGTGAGAAATGTACAGACAATGAGATAAAATAAAACCGCATATCATGCGAGAAAAAGATTCAAGAACATGGAGTTGCGAGATTTGTTTCATTAATGTGAGCAAGGGTAAATAAGAGGAAATATGTGTAAAAGCGAGAGATTTGTTAAAGAAATTTAGACTGTTTAGTAGCTCTTGAGGTCTTACCATGGGAGCATATATGCGGGTCAAAATGCCTTTCCTCATCAGCTTCATGTTTAAAGCTTTGTCAGACCATACAATGTGCTCATGATACCTGAAAAGAAATTGAATCCTATTATTAACAAGTGAGAATTGAGCCTTTTCTATGTGGAAACAAACAAGTTTGCTGAAGGTGCACAGAGGTATGATTTTATTCATTATGAGATAGACGACTGAGAAACCTTAATCTATTTGGGCTCAATCCACAAAACAGCATCATATTAATCAGCACAAATCTATCTGTACGGTTTATTAGAAAGCTTCTCCATGACTATTGTGTTTGTGACTGCAATGCCTTGGATGTTTACTGGTTCCTAAATGTAGGTTTTAAACTGCCTCTCCATTAGATTTGTAATACTTACATGTTTAGAGTCTCAAATCAAAACTTAGGGTAATTGATTCACTCTTGGAAGAAAAAAACTTTTATCATTTTTTCTGTTTGCCAGAATCAAATTTCTATGAAATCAAACGCAGAGAACAATTCTAAATAAGGTTTCAGATTGTTACCACCGCCGCATTTCATCCTCTGTTGCAGTCGAAGCAATTATGAAAGCCTGCAAGGAAGAAAAAAAGAGGTATTTGATGAGAAACTTAAGTCTTGCAGCAATTTAAAAAAAGAAAAAAAAATCTTCTAGTAGTCATGGAAATAGAAGTATTTCTAAAAATAGCTTTGCAATATTGCTAGGAGGATCAAGTTTCTGTCTGTCACTATAGATATCTTCTTTTTTAGTTTTCCTCTATAAAGCTACTGAGATACCTTTTGTACAGTCTAAATTAAAACAACATGAGCAACATCTCACTTTTGAATAACCTGCAAATATAGAAAATACAATTCCCAATAAATCCTGCTAGATATATTGAGATTGAAAATCAGCACCTCCAACCGAATGTCATTCCTAATTCGCATGTGTTTTGTGCAAACCCTTATCTTCACTAGTTACTCGTGATAACGGAGAATCAAACCGACTCGGAGAGTAAATACTGTAACCGGCTCAGAGACCACGGGCATGTGTCATCCAACCTTTCCATCATGAGTTGGGTTGTGTGACACCTCACTAGCTCAGTCATAGACACAAAAGGTATTCCTTAACCTTAATCTAGCATTAACCTAAGCTAACCAAAGGATAATCTTAAACACTCGATTAAGCCTCAATCGGCATAGATTAAACTCATCAAAGATTAACTTAAACATGATTATGCTGTGAAAACCTTAAAAAGCCGACATAATGTACTGCTAAATGCTAATACTAAAGGGTTATAATCTTCAGATTATTTCAGGAATCACTTACAAGTTACAAGGAAGCAGTATCGATCAGGATGATGATAGGAATGAGTCATGTCTAGTAACTAGAAGTTTGGAAACGCAAAGAACTGACAGGCTTGGGGGTTATGTAGTTAGAACAGGATCTGTGACGGATAAAAAAGACTAGATGGAGAACCATTCACTGCAGACCAGAAATGCTATTCACCTTCCTAAACACCTCCTTACTCTCCTCCCTATCCTAGGTGGCATCACACTCGCCACTCGTTAATTCATTAAAGTTCTAGTAAGTTTACCTATATCCACAACAAAAATTTGACTTCATCCCAAGATATCACAGTTGTGGTGTCATCATATATTCACAATTGGTGGACAATACTCCACAAGGGAGTAAATTATTTGTGTGCAGTGTATTAAGTTGCAGGAAGCAATGCATGTGACTATCCTAAGAGATTCAGTCTGATGCTAAAGATCAATAATATACTGAAGTTTAGAGGGTCATCCAATATTTCATTGGGTTACTTAGTGAAAGGTTCTTCATGAGTCTTTTTCTTAACAATCTTAAATAATAAATAAATCTTACCGCTCTGTCGAATTCCAGCATGAAGCATCGTTTGACATCCTCTTTTGTAGGCTTGCAGCCACACCGGTCACGTCTAGAAGTCAAGTCCGAAAATTTTGGGTACGTGTAATGCAGTATAGCCGCCTCATCCAATTTAATCTCACTGTCAAGAAGTGGCAGAAGCATTAGCTTGACGAAGCTAACAAGAAGATTAAAAATCACCTAATTGAATTTTAACCAGTGTGCTATTTTAGTATGAAATTAAAACCCTACTTTGGAGACTTCATATAGTTGTGCCATCTGTGTGCACCATTAGGACGGAGATGATCTTGAACACGAGCAGCTGATTTTCCATTTCCGTAAGTAAGAAAGTAGTTTGGATTACCACGTGTTGCTTCTTTATACATGCCAAAGTATGTGTCCTTTGGAAGATGGTCATAATTCTTCTTAAACATCGAAACCTGTTGGCATCAGTATCTTGTGAGAGACAAGTTTTTCTTCAGACAATAAAGGGACAATCCAATAGAATCATTTTGTCAACTCAATCTACAAAAGAAAAGGTTCAAATTTTCATCCTAACGTTTTCCGAATTAGTACAACAACAGTAACTATGGGGCAAAAAAAAAAGACCAACTACTAAACCTATGAACCCTGAACAAACTTACACAGTCATGTGTAACATGGGCAGACATTGAAAACAATCATTAAGCTAAATACTATAAATTTATCTGAAACTTTATCTATCCGGGATGTTGAAAACCAATCCACTACTAAAGCTGGCAAACTACTAGCAGATCGAGTAAAATGAATAATAAATAACCAAGCCAAGCTTCAAACTTATACTTCTCTATTAGTGAAAAGGAAAAAACCATCACTGGATTCAAAATAATATCCTCCAGAAAAAGGGTGCCACATGTAGATCACTCTAACATTAACCCGCCAATACAGAACTCTTAAGAGTCAAGTTTTCATTTGCTGTAAACAGATGAAAGTTGATTGTGAAAAATATATACAACTAGAAGTCTAAAACAACTTGATAAGTTTATTCAACCAAGTACGAAATGCCCCCAACAATAGCTGAGGTCACATAGACTATAGTAGATATGGCCAAGGATGCATAAGTGTGAAGTTACAAACATCTCTGACTAAGTTAGAAGTCACTAAGAACCAGAAATAAAAATGCAAAAAGAGAGATTTTATACTTCACTAAAAGGTTCTTGGATATCATCTCGTTCAACACTACTTTCCTGGAACAGTAAGATAATCATCAGTTAATCTAAAGAATCCAGCAAAAATTGAAACAGAACCATAACAAAATTGTTCGACTCACATAATTTGGAAAGATAACCATATCCACATTACTAGGCAAATCCAAGAGCAACTGTCTCAAAGAGTACTCACTGGCACCTGCTGGATGTATTAACTCATCAGTGTCAAGATGGATGATCCAATCCATACCAGAATCCTAGATTGAAAATTTAAAACAAAGAGAGTTTGTTAATTTATGATTGTGATAAAAGACGTCAACTTAATCTTACATAATAGGAAGGAGGAGATGATAAACTGGAAGAGAATCATTCTTACCCTTGCCATGACAATAGCCATCTCCATATTAAGAGATTGTTTGACAAAAAGCTCATAGTTACACGGTTTGTAAAAGAAGCTAGCCAACCAAGTCTCGTTCCAGATCCGGCTAAATGTCAGAAGAAGATTATATAAAGGAGAGAAGGTCAAATGTCATTTGATCAAGAATACAAGTAACATTGAAATATTATCATTCTCACAAGTGGTGAAATGAACCAACCTTTTAGCTTGTTTCTCCTCTAGCTCCCTTGTTCTGTAAATTACTTTGACACCCTAACAAAGATTATGAAAGACCATTTAACTGAAGTGAGATAGAAATGCAAGAAAAGGAACTCCCATTTACTAATAACAAAAGACTAAAGGTACGCATAGGATATGAACTCACAGAAATGGATTCTAGGATGGCAGAAACTGTTGGAGATGCAGCCTTCCCTTCCACAAACAGAAAGAAGGTCGTAACTCCAATGACTTTATGATAAAAGATCCATGGCAGAATCTGTTCTAAGCCAGCAGATGTGCTCGTCGTGATACATATCTGCACACATATAGTAACATGATGTAAATCAATTTCAGAAAGAGAAGTTGCACATACCAAATGAAGGTGAATTGAGAACTAAAATTCAATATTACCGCACAGATGGAGAGCAATCCAAATTACAGAATAAAATTTACTAAGAAAAGAAATAACATTGAAGATAGATCTAAATGTTTATACAAACACAAGAAAGAAATCAAGACTTCACAAATATTAGTAATAGTAAAACACCAGTTACCATCAAAGAAAGGTGTTATTAGTACATGCAACATAATCAACACTTAGCTCCGTTGCAAGGAAAAGAAGATTGACATAATTATCTAGATACTTGTGCAGTTATATCTAACAACATGGAATTGAGATGTATAACCAAACTGACATTTATTACATCACAACAACTGTACTCTAAGTGGATAAAGAAAAACTGTATAATAGCACAAACCACACCAAATCTAAAATATGGACCCCTTAGATTAAAAAAAAGTCCTTATCCCGGAAGTCAAGCCAATCAATTAAACTCATTAGTGTCCAACAAGAATCATTCCTTGTATTGAAAAAGAGTTTGTGTCCAATATACTCAAGAAACAAACTTACGTAATACCCAGAGATCTCAAACCCAGAAAACATTTTAGTTGAAACATCAAGGCTATCCAATTCGATCTTATTACACCAGCAAAATAGATTTATCTCCCAATTTCATGTATAGCATAACTCAGTGGCTTTATATGATCACAACATAGAGACCTATAAGCAAAACTACTAGTAACCCATCTCTAATTTCCTTTCCAATCAAACAGCTGCTGTGCAGCAGAGAAATAAAATAATTTGAAAGGAAGAAATATAACTGGAAACCAGTGATGAACTTAATAAATCCAAACAAATAAATGTTAATGTGATGGTGATTACAACAAAAACCCACAGAGATAACTCCAAAATTAACCCAAAAAAAAAAGTAGAATCAAACAAAATGAAATTAGAAAATTTTGAATTTCTAACCTTGGGTTTCAGATCGGATTGGTAATCGAACTTCCAATCTCGATAGTAAGGAAATGAAGGGGACGAAGAATGACCAAGAAGTAAAGAGCAATCAGAAGATGAAGAATGAGAAAGATGGTCTGACGGAGCAGAACTTCCTCCCATCCCAGGAAATTCATGATTATCTGTAACCCAACGTGTAGTAGGATCGTTATTTAAACCTCCTCTCCATTGAAGGATAAAAGCAAATGCAGCGAGGGTTAACGGTAGAGCTGTAAGAATAAATAGAAGACGAGAAGCAAATATCTGATTTGATGAATGAGAATTTCTGATAGAAGAGGAGACACCTGCCATGACACAGCAGAGAGTAAAAAACAATAGAGAATGTCGGGATGGGATAATATCTCTTTCAAATATAAATGAATGAATGAATGGTGTACCCTCCTCCTCCTGTTGTCTTTCTGTAACAGAAGAGATTTGGGGAAAATTATGGAAACTTAAAACTGAAGTTTGATAATGTCGACGGAAACGAGACAAATTTAAGAGGACCGTTTTTGTACAAACTATGAAAACAAACAGGTTAGTACCTTCCAATTTTATTACCCAAACCGAAGACTTGATGCACCAGTCCCTGTCTCCCTGAGACGGGCCGGCCCACGTATAAGTGTAAGCAAGTGTGGTAGTATGGAAACTTTTTCCTACTGCAAATGGGAAATTCTTTTGTAAGATTAGTTGAAATTTTAAATAAAACAAAGATTTTATACGAAGTTGGATGGGAGTCTCGTGACAAGTTGAGCTCCTACACCCTTTTATATGGCATTTCCTAGTCTGTGAAACAAAAAACTACCTGCCTTACTATTTGCTTTATTGTTGTTGAGGCAATTTTCTAATCTTTTCAAGAAGTTTATTGTATCTTCACCAAGCTCGCCAAGAGTCGAAAAAACTAAAACACCAAATCCATAGCCATGAGCAACACACTTGTCCGGATATTTGTGTTTTTTCCGAGTAACTGCAGCTGCAATGGCACGACCCGGCATGAAAGTGCGGACACCGCCACCAGTGAAAGGTGAAACACCCGAAACATCTAGACATACATCCTGACCGTTCTCACAATTATAAACAAGAATATCGGCCGGTTTCAAATCACGGTTGTCGTCGGTTAAGAATCCTAAATCGACTTCTTTACGTGCCGGAACACACGCCTTGAAACACATGTCTGCGACAACATCTCTAACTAAATCATGTTTAAACTTGACCCCGCATCTTTAGCACGGTGTAATGCATGCTCACCAAAAACGTCCATATTCCCGTTGCAGCTGGAACATTGGCTATTCTCGAGGAAAAGAGGAATGCCAAGTTGATAACTAACCACGGCCCTGAATTATTTAGGTCCAAGTTTTTGGCTAAGCCCACTAATAGGTACTGCCAGAAGGAAATCCTGAGAATGTTGTATTTTATTGCTCTGCCACAATGCTGAGTCTCATACAGATATGGGGTATTGGATGGGCATTTGCTTCATCACTGCGTCGAAATATGGTACATCCAGAGAGTGCATGGGATGTGGGGCTGTAAAGTCTACGTTGTAGGTAGAAGAAGAGAGGCCACATTCCTGAACATATGTATGTAATGCTTGATGGTAGGTATAACTGGTGTCTGCAACAGAAGTATTGCTTAAGATGACATTCTGTAGAGAACGTGTTTGAATGTGAGAAGCAAAGAAGCAATAATTAATGGTGTATGCCATTGTATAGATACCCAGGACCCCATTTTTAATTGGGAGTGTTTCCAACCGTAGTTGTAGAGGGACAAAACCAACACCATCTCTTGTGACTAGTTCCATGAGATATTGAGCCAATTGATCATCAAAAAATGTTGGCATGTTGAAGAGCATAAGGGAATGTTGTGCGCATAGTGAAGTATAGTCTAGATACACTGGTGCAGTTGCGTAGTAAGAGCAGTTCACTTTGTGGATCTTTAAACTTCTTGATCAAAGACAACAGATGGATAGTCTTGTGCACCCTGTTCATTACCATATTGCTACAGAATTGTAAGTCTGCAGTAACAGGTCTGCCAAGCAGTTTGACTCCCAGTGAAGGCCTACCAATATTAAGATTTTGCATCTCTTTTCCTATTAAGTTTGGGGGGGTGATAGGTGTAGAATACACCGTATTTACTATATAGAGTTTATGCTTTCCTTGCTATTTTTCTTGTGAATTATGTACTTTACGCGTGTTTTGAGTTTTATAGGTGCAATGGAGTCGCACGGAGGAAAAGAAGAAGAAATTATCCAAATTGAGCCAAAGGGTGAAATTGTCATCTCACAGGCGAGCTATATGTGGAGCGGTCAAACGCGGCGAGGAGCGGAAGAATGAATTGTTAGTTGTCTAAAGCGACGAGTTGGATAGAGAATTAGGCTGTCGGTTACAGGGAACCGACAGGCCAAAGTAATTGGAGGTGGCCCTTCTACATGCCCTGGGTACCCCTTATCTACCTCATCAGGGTGGATGTATCCAGTTCACGTCTTATTCCTACACAACCCTAAATTTCAGAGCAATTGACTGCTTTCAATCATTCACTCATTAACTCAGAGGAGAAGCCATTACGACTGCTGTAAAAGAGAAGAAATCAGGTTTTCACACAAATTCAATTTCATGAGTAGTTGAAGCCGAGAAAACGATGGAAGAATTGAATGAGTTGTTGGCATTTTGGACCGTAAATGGGGAGGAAATTGAGCTGTTGAATTGAAGATTTCTGGTAGGGAAATGGTTGGAGTTCATGGATTTTTTATTATGGGTTTTCAACAGATTTGAGACACAGAGAAAGAGGAAAAGAATCAAGTGGTTCTTGCCTGATTTTGTGAAAGATTGAGTGGGTTTTGTCAGGATCGATGGGGATTTCGATTGAATCTGGATGTGACAATGGAGTTTGAGCTGATGGGGTCACTGTGGTTGAATGATGATGCAGATCTGGGCTTTGATCTGGTGGTGCTTGAGGTGAGGCTCAGGTGGTGAGACTCTGTTGATGAAGAACAAATTTCAGAGGATTGATGCGGTGAGCAAATGGGTACAAATCGATGAAATTGATCTTTGTTGAGTTGTGTGGCTTTCGATCTTTGGATGAATAGCTTTGGTCGTTGCTTAAAAACTTGAGCTCTGTGAGATGGTGTTAGCTTGATTCGGCGGAGAATGGTAAGAAGGCGGGAAGGCGATTGTGTTGGTGGTCTTTGGGATGGACTTGATGAATGGGGAAGGAACCGAGCTATCGAAGTTGAGCTCATATTGTAGGTGGATGCGGTGGAGCCTGTTGGTGGCTCGGGGCAAAGCTGTGTGGTGTTGAGTTAAGTGGTGCGAGAGAAGCACGGTGCAAAGGAGGTGTACTCAGTTGAAGATGGCTCGGGTGGTGTTGATAAGTGGCTTTGAGATGGAATTGCCGGTAGCTATGGTCTGTGAAGCGAGGTGGTGGCTTGTTTGTGATTTGTATGGAGCCCAAAAGCAATGCAACCGGAGTTGTTCAAGGAAATTGTGCACGAGTTGATTTGCCTAGCAGTTTGCATTGCTATGGCAGATATTGCAGGTTCAGGGTTAAGCTGGACTGGATGGCAATGGTTATTCAGGGGGAAAGATCTGTGTGAACTGTGGTTGATGTTTATGCTGAGCTGGTTGGAGTTTCTGCTGCTAATGGAATTGGTCAGGTGGAAGTGATATGTTGCAACTGGAATTGCAGGGTTCTGGCTATGATTACAACTGGGGTTTGTTGCTATGGGTGTTGTGTATGAATGACAATGAAGCTCAGATGGTGGAAATGCGACCGGCGGATGAAGTACAATGGTTACATTTGGAGTTGCGGAGTCGGTGGCACATCTTTGTCTTTGTGTGTGGAGTACTGTAATTTGTGACACGAAGTTGAATGAGAGAAGCTTGGGTGCATGTAATGGCATTGCGGCCATGAAGCTACTGAGTTCTAAGTTGAGACAGGGAGAGTTGAGTTCTTCTTTGTGATGTTGCTTTGCCATGGATTTGTGGTGAATGTATGCGAGATCATTGGCCTATCTTTGTGATAGTTCAGGATTGGCAGTGCAGCCAAGAAAATCATTGCAGGGAAGTAGGAGGTGATGGTGACTATGTATGCTGGCAGGTGTTGTGGAGGGAAGCACCAGCTGAGATAGCTTATGAGTTGTCTTTGGAGTTGAATGGAAGAAGACCTAGATGTATCTTTGCAGGATGGAGCAGCAGAGTGGCTTGTCTGGCAAATTAATGGGTTGAGCAAGGTTACAGGGAAGGATTTTTCAAGCAGAAGCACAATGATTGTGCATCTCACAGTTTAACCTGTGCAATGGCTCAAGGCAGCTCAAGAACAGCTGATTCACATCTGAGTCATGTTCTGACTCGGCCTGACTAGTCTGACCCGATCCGATTCAGTGAGCCGACCCGTTGACCCGGCCGTTTCGACTCGTTGACCGGTGGCCGGGCGGACTTTGCCGGTCACCGGAGCCGATTTCCGGCGACTTTCCGGCCGATTTCCGGCCACAATCCCAGACTTCCGGCGACCGTTTTCGGGGCGTATTTTCTACACGGGTTTCTCATCCTTATGGGCTTGGTGGACTCTCACCTAATGGACTTTGAAGACTAGACCTAATTTTAGAAGTTGGAGAAAGTTATAAAAGGGAAGGTCTTCTACAACTTATATGATATATCTTTTTGCTTGGAATTTTTGGAGAGCCACTTTTGTTTACGCTTCTAGGGTTTGGTTTTGTTCTTCTTCTTCCTTGTTTTATTATTGAATATTGATGATGATGAACTCCATAGCTATGAGTAGCTAAACATCTTATTGGTTATGGGATAAAAGTTGATTTCTCAACATGCTTTGGATTCAATGAATTAGTTTTGTCTCAGTAATTATTGTTTGTGATTCACAATTAATAGTGTTATAAGATTTGAAAACTTGTTAGGTTGAGTCCGGAATCAATCCGATTTGTGTTCATCTCTAGAGCTATATTAGGGTTTTCAATACGAAAAAGTTGTTTATCCCCGATTCTAAGTAGCATAATTGTGGTTAGTGCTTGTAGTGATACATCCTACTAGTCATAAGTGAATCATAACTTTTGTTAAACGTCTAGTGCTTTTACACATTCGTTTGCATTGATGAGTCTTATTCCATAAATCTTAATGCTTTTAGGGAGTTAAACTTAATTGTGCTTTTACACTTTAGGTTGCTTTCGACGAAGAATTCACATATGCATCTTTTAATGTGGTTGTGATGAAAACGAGGAATTAACGGGTTATACTTGCGATCAAGATATCCTAGGACTTTTAATAAATACGAGATTAAAATACCAATTCTAATCATTGATGAAAATACATGTTTGTGAATGATACTATCCCTTGACCAATATCTTCTCCTTATTGATTTCTCAAACTATTTACTTTGCTTTCAACTACTTTTATTTCTTAAATACAACAAACACACCTTGGGTTACTTTAGAAACTGAAATTTACATAACAACAAACGCCTCTCTGTGGATACGAACTCTTCCTTACCTTGTGCTTCATTTAAATTTAGTGCGTAAGAAAGTGAAATTATTTTTGACGGATTGACACACGATCAGGGGGCGGGGTGGGGTGGTGGGGGAAGAGATTTTTCGGGCCTTTGACTCTAATGGATGGGGAAAAAGAGCTTTACATCAACCACAATCATTAACTTCTGGTAAATTAAAGGCTAGAGAACGATGCTTCAGCTTATAGATTCTCTCCCTACTGCTACTCACTATCTCAATTAGATTTCAAGCTGCTCAAACGAACTGAGGAAGCGCCTGCCCGTGCGCTTTGTCTCGAATGCGCCTGTAGAAATATAAGGTAAATTGAAAAGGCGAGGGTACCCAGATATACCTCAAGTTAAAACTTTTCCTACCTATAAGTCATTTCTCCGAAAGTGATTGTCTATGGATTGAGTCGAGACAATACAACTAATCGGTTCACACTTCGTATGATCGTTTATGGATACGAGATCGAGACAATACAACAACGAAGTATGTTTACTTGATACAAAGGTTCGGACTTAACCAAACACAATAGGATTGCTTATCAAGTAAATAGGAATTAACGTTTGTGTAATTTACTTTAATTATAATAAAATAATTATAATGCGGACATATAAAGTAAATGACACGGCAAGATTTTGTTAACGAGGAAACCGCAAATGCAGAAAAACCCCGGGACCTTGTCCAGAATTGAATACTCTCTGGATTAAGCCGCTACACAAAATTACACCTAACTTCGTATAGTTGAGACCAAGCAACTAAACCTATAGTTCACCTAGTTCCGTCTGTATTCTCACGCCTCCAACTTATAAATAAGTCACGTACTTGGAACAATTCCTTTGGTTCGTATTCCAAACAGTAAAGGAACAACAAATCTGTTTGGTATCAACTATATTCAACCAAGTGATGTGAGTTGGACAAAGGCTCTTCTGTTTATCTTAACATAAACTCCTTCGTCGGGTTCTTAGATCTATCTTATGTTCAATTACCAAAGTAATCGTTAAGATTTTGAAATCAATACTTTTAATCACAAAGAATTGTATTGATGCCGATCTACACAACTAATCAATCCAATCTACCACAAGGATAAACCGATTATAGTTGGATCCTCTTTTATACCGAAACAAGTATTGTGCACACCAAAGATTATAAACCCAAGTCAGAAATCTTCAATCTCTTCTTTGTCTTCAAATCTTCTTAGATCTTCAATAAACACTTGCACACAACAACTTGAATCTCTTATGATCAATCACGCACAGAACGGAGTCTGTTAACAATGGATTATCACAAGATCTTCTTTAGAACTAACAACAGTCTAAAGATCCATGTCGAAACTTTGATCTAGTTTGAGTGAATCTTATATCAGAAGAGAAGATTCTCAAGCATAAACAAATTAGGTGCAATAAAAGTTCAACCACCGTTAGTCAATCAAATCAATCGAAAACACAAGATAAACCGCAATTATCTAGTTTCCCACCAACGGTACTCGTAGAGCTTCTCAATCCCAAAGAAGACTTTAAATTGAGCGGCCGTAAGAGATTTCGCCTAATATATTAGGTTACTCTCCTCTCCAAATAGGCGGCTACACCAGTAACAACACAACAAGAGGAAGTCTGTTGTCACGAAGGATTAGTTTGCTAGAAATGCAAACTTCAAGTATTTATAGACAAGGAAGTTTGGACACCAAGGAATTTCCAAAACCGAAAATATTCTCAAAGATATTCCATACATTCCAAATTCGGTTTTCATAATTCCTGGAAATGCTCTGTCCAAAATAATGATCGAAAATCTCTCTGGAAAATCCCAACTAGTAAATGCACATTACTAATTCCCATTTTCCTAAAATAAAATTAACAAACTTAAATAAAATATTCTTAACTTATTTAATTTCGATCCTGGGATTTTCTTCCTGTAGCTATTAAGGAATAACTTTGAACAATAAAATATAAACATTACTGCACGTGTTCAAAGTATGCCGACATCCTTACTTTGTAAGTCCTCTTTCATACTTACAACCTTGAAACCGATTTGCCACACTTACAAACAAGTTTAGAATTGGTTCATCTGACTTTTAAGAACTATGCGATTGATTAAGAAACACTCAATTACAAAACATGGGTTAAACGGTTCTACCAAAACAAGTTTTGGTTCTACCTCCATGTGAGTATTGTGCATAGTCACACTAGCTTTCCAAAATTCGGTTGACTAGGTACTAGGATCGGTTCCCCACATATATATGGTATATAACTTATATGTGTTGCACATGTCCATAGGATCGGTTCCCCTTTGCCTAAAAACATGTTGCACGTGTGCATAGGATCGGTTCCCCTTTCTACTAAAACTTGCTGCACCTCATATAAGGATGGATTCCCCTTTGTGATGTGTTGCACCTCTTACTAGGATTGGTTTCCCTTTACCCAGAGTCGGTCATACACAAAATCACAAAATCGATCATACCATCTCAGGTGATTTCTTAAGATCAGTTTCACTAATAAAAGTCATACCAATACAAAAGTCAGGCCTTTGTGAATAGTTTTACCAAGAACATAAACAAGTCATGATCGGTTATACTAATCACACATATTGGTTGTTCACAAGATATGCAATGAATAACAATACCAATAATGCCTGGCGATTTCCTTTTCGATTCACAAAACAAGTTTATGAATTTACTTCCTTAAAACAAATGTAAAACATTGTTCCCTAGGATGAAATCTTCACCTTATACCCATACATAATCACAATAGCATTCAAACGATTATGTCGATGTCTTATCTACAAAGTTCAATGGTTAAGCAATAAACCTCGTATTGTATTCCTTAATACTATGTCTAACTAGAGTGTCATTCATGCTTCGCAGTTTTGTTTTCAATATGCACGACCTAAAAGATACGTTAGGGAATGAAACCGTTCAAATCAAATATCACTAACCTCAAGTAGAAGGATGATGTTGTCATTGTAGCTTCTTACTTCTTCAAGTCTTCGCAATACTTGTAATGTCTCATATCCTAATACTTTCAAGCTAACCTATACGAAGTTGACTCTAGTACATAATCAAGCGGCTCTTAAATGAGTTTTGATTCACTAAAATGTGACAACCAAACTTGACATACCAACGCTTGGTGGGTTCAACCGAGCTATGCTCTAACAATCTCCCCCTTTGTCAATTTTAGTGACAAAACTCTTACAATAATATGGATAAACAAATTACAAGAATTCATTACACATACGCTTGATTCCCGAATTCAACAACACAATAACCTGCATTCATTCAATCCTTAAATGTCGATGTTGACATTATAATAACAAAGCAAATACTCCCCCTAAAGGTGAGATAGGTATATTTCATCAATCCGCACGTCTTTGTTATACCAATCAATATGATATGCTACTCCCCCTTAGTCTATGCTTTCACTCTTTCGTTAGATAAACGTTTAAGCACAATGTTATTTTCCTTAGTGATACCAATCAATATAAAATCAATACCAGTATCACTTGTTTACTACGTATATTTCTCCCCATTTTTGTCACAAAATGACAAAGAAACGAAAAAATAAAGGACAACACGAAAAGAATCTTACAAATCTCAAAATAGACTTGCAAGCCTATAGAGTTAAGCACGAGGGTTCCACACACCATTTTGGATAACCAATATCAAAACCGAAACTACAAAGTAATTTGTTTTGATATGTTATCAAGGAAACAATTTCCCGGAGCAATTTTCCCAATTTAGTTTAGCAAACCAAAAATCAACTAAGCAACTTAGTCCATTTGCTAAACCGATTGTACATATACAACTATTTCATTCGATAAGACCAAAATAAAGATAACTCTATTTTTCTCGTCAGTTTCTAATTATCCATATAACTTAGACCTTTCAATTTTAAACAAGCCAAATACTAGGTTAGTTAACTAGTATTTCTTGTTAAGGCATTCGATTAGACTTGAATAACCGAAACCTCCACTTTAATAAGTCTAACTAAGATAAACTTAGTTTCTCTTATCCGGAATCGAATTGGACTAAACAACTCATCCCGTAAACCTTTTCTTTCGTTAAGCCATAAATAATTCATACAAACCAAATAAATCAACTTGCATAATTATTCACCTCAACCGGAAGCAATTGAATCAACATAAGCATTAAAACACCGCAATTGCACCGAAATTTTGTAAGCCTAAACAATTGATACCACACAATAAAGCAAGATAACAATAGTTTTTCTTAACCGGAACCAATTGAATCACACACACATCCACACACACATCATGGAATGAAACATCAATTGTACCGAAATTTTGTTTAACAAAAGCAAAATATATATGAAATAAAAATCAGGCTTTTCTTAAATAGGAAAACAATTAACTAACAACATTGTTACCTCAAATTTCGCATCCACTTCTCCAATAAGTTTGCATTCTTCTTACAGGGAGAATTGATATCGAAATATCATTATGTTGTCATCCTTATGCAAAACAAAAGAATAACAACAACCAACCTTTACCAGATAAAGGTTGAAAATCGGTTTTAACAATTGCAAGCAAAAGTTGAAAACCGTCGAAACACATATGCTTTTATGCTAAACCAAAACCGATTCAACATATTGTGACTTTTTCACATATTGTTTCTACCAGAACCCCTCATGATCCTTTGATAAAGCCTACCAACATGGGCTAGAACTTAATCCTGCTAAATCAAAAAGTCACCCAAACCATAAGGGTTCACAACATTATGAGATTGAATATCAAGGTAATAAAACCAAAATCAAACATCCCATAAACATCCATAGAAATAATAAAGCATTCAAGCACAGGCTATGTAAATCAAAAACCATCACAAGAAAAATTATAAATCAAATAATTTTATTCATAATAGTTTTATAGACCAATTACAATCATTTAAAGAAATCAAAAATTGATGTTTATTTTCCTTTGCAGAATCATTTAGTCCTTCATATCAGTGATAAATGAAGGTGGATTATTACTTTCAGACTTCAGCTTGTGAATTTCTTCAAGTAGAAAACCTTTTTGCTTGACCAGAATCTCTTGCAGGTGAGACATTTTCGTGAAGGATTCTGCAAGAGCATGTAGTTTTGTCTTTGATTGAACACAAAAGTGTGTCAATGCTTCAATACACTGATCTTTCTTCAGTGTATTCTCTCTTTCCTTCTTGCTAAGGCAATATCCTTTTCTAATTTTACTCTTAATATCAAGAGAAGATCCAGACTTAATCTTAAGTTGATCTTCCTGATCTAGCATCTTGCCAAAAGAAGATGTTGGTTCCAGACTCATGGTTCGGACAAGGAATGACCAAAGAAGGAGAAGGATCTTTTTATAATTGTCATACTTTCGAAAATATAATATTCCTAAAAATATGAATATATCAAATATTTTCAAACACTAGATTTTATTTCCATAATCTACACATAAGTGCCTTGATTTTTCTTCCTCACTCAACATTTGGCACACATGGTGAGGAAAGAATTCTAATACCGATCAAGTGGTATTAGTATGAGATTTTCTCTCATTATGGAATGTAGAACAAAAAGATTGTCCTTGATCTAGTATCGTATGAGAAATTATCTTCTTGTTACCTTTAACAAACAAAGTATCTTGAGATTGACTTGGGTTGCCTATGCAACTTTTAGCACTCCTGTTTTTTAAGACAGTTTTTGCATCTTGTCTTATTTTTCCCTTTACCATTAAATGATTTAATAACATCGGAAGACATGTCCATTTTTAAAATGGGTAAATCACTAATGGAGGAAGAAATAAGATTGACAACTAATGCAATATTAGTTGTTTCCTCTACTTCAGAATCGTATGAATCAGAGGTCTCATCTAGAGTTACAGCCAACGCCTTGCTTCAAGTGTATTTCTTAAGATTGGGACAGTCTTTAGCAATATGACCAAACCCTTTACACTTAAAGCATTGCGACTGATATTCATCATCTTCTTCATGATCCTTTTTGACAGGAACTCGATCATGTGGACGAGAAGATAGGTGAGTATCCTTTATGAATCTCTTATTTATTTTCTTCAAGAGATCTCGAAACTGTCTGGTAATCAATGATAATGATTGTTCAATTTCATCATCAGTATTTTCTGCAATCTGTTCATTTGAATCATCCACCTGTCTATTCCTCTCCATTGGAGCTTTCGGAATTTTTGCAGCTTTAAAAGCAATTCCTTTATTTTGAATAGACTGTGATTCATGATCAAAGATCTTTAACTTTCTAACGAGTGTGCTTCGTGAGAGATTTGAGAGATCATTTGCTTCTATGATTACATGCTTATTAGAATCTTATCTTGGTGGCAACGATCTGAGAATTTTGCACACTATGTCCTTTTCAGAGATAGTCTTTCCAAGACAAAAAGAGGAATTAATTATCTCGGAGAGTTTAAGATGAAACTCTTCAAAAGTATCGTTGTCATCCATTCGAAGGTTTTCCCAATCGGACGTAAGAGTTTGAAGTCTAGCTTCTTTCTCTGAAGTGTTTCCTTCGAATACGATCTAAAGGTTATCCCATGCTTCTTTCGAAGTTTGACATGTTGATACATGATGTTGTAGATCACGACTCACATCATGTATTATAGCATTCAAACCATCTGAATTATGCTTTGCAAGAGTCTTTTCTTCGTTTAAAAAATCTACTAAGCGTTTAAACTCAGTTTCTGAATTTTTTATCTTTGGACGAATATAACCATCGACGACTAATAGCCAAGTATTAAAGTCTCGTGATTGAAGAAAAGATCTCATAGCAGATTTCCACCATAGATAGTTTGTTTCGTCAAATCTTGGCGTTACGTTAATTGAAGTCGATTCATGGAAGTCGAGTTCATTCTTATAGGTTGGATCGCACCAAACACAGATTGTTAGATCTTTTCGTGTTTGCCTGCTCAGATACCAATTGAAAAGGCGAGGGTCCCCAAATATACCTCAAGCTAAAACTTTTCCTACCTATAAGTCATTTCTCCGAAAGTGATTATCTATGGACCGAGTCGAGACAATACAACTAATCGGTTCACACTTCGTGAAATCGTCTATGGATACGAGATTGAGACAATACAACAACGAAGTATGTTTACTTGATACAAAGGTTCGGACTTAACCAAACACAATAGGATTGCTTATCAAGTAAATAAGAATTAACGTTTGTGTAATTTAATTTAATTATAATAAAACAATTATAATGTGGAAATATAAAGTAAATGACACAACAAGATTTTGTTAACGAGGAAACCGCAAATGCAGAAAAACCCCGGGACCTTGTCCAGAATTGAATACTCTCAGGATTAAACCGCTACACAAAATTACACCTAACTTCGAATAGTTGAGACCAAGCAACTAAACCTATAGTTCACCTAGTTCCGTCTGTATTCCCACGCCTCCAACTTATAAATAAGTCACGTACTTGGAACAATTCCTTTGGTTCGTATTCCAAACAATAAAGGAACAACAAATCTGTTTGGTATCAACTCTATTCAACCAAGTGATGTGAGTTGGACAAAGGCTCTTCTGTTTATCTTAACATAAACTCCTTCGTCGGGTTCTTAGATCTATCTTATGTTCAATTACCAAAGTAATCGTTAAGATTTTGCAATCAATACTTTTAATCACAAAGAATTGTATTGATGTCGATCTACACGACTAATCAATCCAATCTACCACAAGGATAAACCAATTATAGTTGGATCCTCTTTTATACCTGTTTATAGGTAAAAATCGTTTCTGCCGATTTCGGTAAATTCGGTAGGTGAGTGATAAACTGGTTCAAACCCTAAACAAATGTGCTGCACGTGAGCACTTTATAGATTCGAGAGATCAATCTGTACAAGTCCGGCCTAAACCAAGAAATGGTCGTTCCAGACTTGCTTCGGTCACAAAGTGGAGGAGAAGGGTTGATTTGGGGAGGGAAGCAAAGAAAGGTGTTGAGACCAGAATAATTCTGTGAGAGTAGTGTCTCGACTTGTATCAGAAAGTAAAAGCTTCGGAAGCTTGCAAGAGATGAAAGCTTTTTGGAGAGCTTGCAAAGTTGCCTTTTCGAGAGTGTAGTATTTTTCTCCGACCGAGACTTGTTGTCCGGTGGAAATAGGTAAGACCTATTTATACAAGTCGAGATTGAAACGTACCCTGGCCTCATGAAGGAAGAGAGTAAAGGGTGAAATAATTGGAGGAGGTGGTAACCGCATGGTGTTAATGGGTGAAAACGTTTTCACCATTATTTCCTCTTTTATTTGACCGCTTTATTCCTATTCACGCTTTCTTAATGTAAGCGTAGTGTGTACGCTGCATCTTTGTGACCGCCAAACCAAGACCCTGGAAAGCATCCCCGGTTTGTGTTGATGTCTCGAGTGTTGGTTGCATCTTGAGTGCAAGTGGTGTTGCTAGGGGCGCATGTGGCATGTGCAAATGGCATGTGCGGAATGCCTTTGTTGCGAGTTGCACCTCGTGCGCAAGTGGCAATGCCAGAGCTGCTAGTGGCGTGTGTGGCATGTGCCAATGGCATGTGTGGAATGCCTTGGTGGTAGGTTGTACGTTGAGTGTAAGTGACTACCAGCGTGTATTAGGGCCACGACTAGGTAATGGAAGCTACCAGCGAGCGTGTTGGCATGTGCCAATGGCATGCGTGGCCAATAGGGTCACGGCCTGGTAAGAAAAGCTACCAGTGACGCATGTTGGCATGTGCCAATGGCATGCTTGGCCATTAGGGCCACGTCATGGTGAGAAAAGCTACCAGCGAGCGTGTTGGCATGTGCCAATGGCATGCGTGGCCAATTTGGGTCGCGCCTGATGCGTGTCGTAGGTGCAATCAAATTAATTAATATTTCCACTCAATTAAAAATAATATAATGGAAGTCAAGTTCGTTCCCACGAGGAGCAAGAGATTCTAGTTGTAAAAATTGTCACGAAAGGGGGGTGTAAAAAGCAAAAGAAAATAAACAAAGCAATTAAAAGATAAAGTTGAAATCAATAAGAGAGACAAGACCAAGGAATCATTCTTCGTTGCAAACCAATAATTCAAGTTATGTTTCTCATCCACATGTTATTAGTCACATATTATCACCAACCGTAGGATAGAAGGTTCGCTTAGCTAGCCCCAAAATCCCTTATTTCACTGAGTAACAAGTCCGCTTAGTTATCAGATTCTATTCAAAAGAACCACCTTGAGGTTCGCTTACAAGATGTAATTCCCTGAATGCATTAAGATCTATGAATTTAGGTTTAGTACTAGTAGTTAAACTCGGTTCGCTTGGTCCACTTTATAGCGTTGTTTTACACACAATCGCTCCACGGAATCCCTCCGCAAGGTCTCGTGTTTTCTACTTGTGTAAAGTGTCGAGAACGATTACGTATTCCCTAACTATTACTAGATTTAGATTAAACTAACAAATCAATTTAGCGTGCACTCTAAACAATCTATCAATCAATCATGAATGAATAAACATTCCTATTAGTAAAAACAAACGATAATCATGTGAAAACTTCAAGATAGAATTGAAACAAAACTCAAATCATATATTAAGAACTAAGAATTCATCCTCAATCAATAAGAAATTAGCTACTCATGTTTTTGAAATTCATACAAAATAATTAAAAGGAGAATTTTCAAGTTCACACAAATAATTAAGAAGAAGAATTGAAAGCAAAAACACAAGTGTTGTGTGTGTAGAGAGATGTGTAACAGATGTAGAAAACTTCTCTATTTATAGGCTTCAATATTCTCCAAATCTTCCAAGGAATAGAATCCTTTTCCTTTAGCAATTCAATTTCCAAATCCAAGCCTTTCTCAACTCTTCCATCTTCTCTTTCCAAATTTGAGCCCAATTCTCCATCCAATTCCTAGTCCAAGTCTTCACACCCATGAGAGAAGTCCACAAAAAATTCTGGATTTTTTGGCTCGTCGGAAAACTGGTATTATGGCCGGAATCCGGCCGGAAAAGTCACCGCCGGCCACCTGAGTTCTTCGCCGTCACTGGTATATTCGACGGAATATTCCGTCAGTCCACCGTTAGGACTAACGGTGGAAAGGTCAAACCGTCAGTCAACCGGGTCAAGGGAAGGAGAGTCAGCCACCGAGTCAGCTTGAGTTAGTGTCTTGATCGGCTGACTGGTCTAACTGGGGTGAGTTGGATCGGTCATCTGAATCGATGAGTTGACTCGCCAGAGCCAGAGTCCGGCCGAGTTTCGGCTATTACAGGACTTCCCGACCAAATTCAGGCCTCAATTCTGCTTCATTTCCTGTTAAGAATCCTACACATACATCTAAACTTTACTGCCTCATTTTGTTGCCTTCTAATCGCCACCAATCCATCTTTGTTCTTCAATACGTTGTATATCGATACAAACCCATCTCAATCGATCACAACAAGAGATATCCCAAAGACCACCAACACCATTTTCAATCTATGACACTCCATTGTTTTCTTCCTTCTGCAACTCTAATTCTTCCACGGCTGAACAACATCGAGTCCATCTCTTGAACCAATCAACAACACCATTTGCTTTCAATTCCACAAGTGCATCTCGCCTCCAAAACTCATTTAACTTCATGCTCTTCCTGCAGACTCCAAACACGACTCACAACATAATTACTTCTTGTCAATCCCCGGCAACATCATACTTCCTCAGTATTGCATTCACCGTAAGCGCTCAAGAACCATCTCTGTAATATCTTGCACAACATCACCGGCTCTTTCCTTCCCCCGCTCATCCATTTCTCTATCTCGTTACAACCAGCAACAGACCACCTTCATCTCAGAAAACTCGTACTCCAAACCCCTGGCAGCAACAGAATGCAACCATATTTGCCATTAAGCCATCACCACTTCATAAACAGCCCACAACAACCACTAGATTCATCTCTTAACACCCATTTAAGCTCTTAAATCATACCCCAGCTGAGAGCAACACCACCATGAGCATCTGTGTACAGCTCAACCTAACAGATTCGCAGCTAAACCACCACAGACAACCAAAACCACCTCGAGCTTGATTCTCAGGCACTCTATCTCTGTAATGCTCCACCTGACTCAGTTACATGCCCAGCTCTTCATTGCCTATCCATTGCTGCAGATTTAAACCCATATACCATCTGCTCTTCTCTGATCTCAACAGATTCACCAGCAAGTTCAAATTAGAGACTAACCCATTTTTCCTAAGCATCAACAGATTCAACATCTCATTGCCATCGAATTCATCTTCAGAAACCCAGCATCTCCATCGATCTGCGGCAACTCGTCATCAGATTCAAATCAAAACTCCTCTCATTTGCCGCATTCAATCTTGAATCAACCCTTAATTCCATTTCTTCTTCACAAAGATCACGAATTCAAAAACCCATTCTCTTTCTGAGTCTTGAAATTCGATAGCAGCAACTCTCGATCTGTTCTGTGTTCAAATTTGATCTAGCCCTTTATAGCAGCAAATCAACCCCTGTTACTTCTCTGCTTCATTCTTTTCATCTGAACCATCGATAGCAACACCTTTTTGTTCTTCAAATACACGACCTTAAGTTCACAGATCGAGCAACTTCTTCTTCTTCTCCATACAAATCTTCCATTAAGCTTTCTCCTGAGTCCCTGAATCTCTTACAAGATCCTTTAATTTCTCTCGACCGATGTCTCCCTTTTCTTTCTCAATTTATGTTAATGGGATGAATGAAAATGATTGGGAGAAGATAACTCTTCTCGATTTAGGGTTGGGGGGTTATTCAGTGTCTGGTCCCTTTGATAAGGGCTAACCTGATGGCAGCCCCTTAACCTCGGCTGGGCTGCGTCTAGTAATCCTCCCAAAAGAGTTGCCCCTTAACCTTGACTGGGCTTCAGATAGTGTTCGCCCATGAAATGACTATTTTGCCCTTTTGCTCAAATTGGGTGATTTCTTCTTCTTTTCCTCCGTGTGACTCCAAAGTAGCTATAAAACTTAAAACAAGCGTAAAATACATAATTTACAAGAAAAATAGCAAAGAAAGCATAAACAATAGATAGTAAATAGGATGTATTCTACACCCTATCAAATTCCCCCACACTTAGACTTTGCTAGTCCTCGAGCAAATCAAACTAAAAACTCACAACTTCAAAGCGTTTCAGCGTCCCAAGCATCCAAAGAGTTATGAGGACATAGAGTTTCTGCATGCTAGTAATAAGAAGTTAGAAATACTAAAGAACATATTCTCATTCTTAAATGTTGAGTGAGAAATAACCACACCATAATTAGAGAACGCGTGTTTGAGAAACGATCAATAAGCATTTCGCCTCGACTTCTGCCTCACCAAAAAGGATTTTATGATAATTGCACTCAAAAAGACGGCTTTTGTATGGGTCACACATGTGTGCAGGTAGGAATGAAGAGAGAAATCCTGCGACACGTTGAATGGTGGGAAGGACAACTTCCGAAATATTTTTAAAAACCCACATCTTTTAACATTTTGAAAAACCATTTTTCTGACGATCTCTAAGAAAGGAAATCAACCATTTATTATTGAGGGTGAGATTACTTACTCTCCTTCACATCCGATCGCCAATTATGATAACACCACTCTCACGGCATCCAATAGAAACGTCTTCCGCTCCTCGTCTTTATCTTCTTGGTCTTCGTCTTCGGCTTCAACTATTGATGATAAACTCTTGAATTTCATAAATCCTTGACAATTTGTAACTCTTTTTACCTTAAATCCTTGTCGCTTGAAACTACCTTATAGATTTTCCTTCCCCACGGCTTATTAAATAAATAAAAACAAAACAATATTTCTCTTATATATATATATATTTTTTATTTTATTTTTGAAAACAAGAGAAATAAAATACAAAAACAAACCGTGGCCGTGGGAGAAGTATTTTACCGCTTGATTCTTCACAACTTATATCGTCTCGAAATCATAAACTTCAACAATTCTCACCTTTTTTTCTTTGCTCTTATAAATAAGTCTTCATACTTGGATATAAAATTACCTCATTGTATTGTAAGTCCTCAACATATATGTAAAAATCTGCTTTTTGTATGTTGCTTTACTTGAATATGAAATTTGCTCTTTTTTCTCGTTCCGTTGCTTGTAAACCTTAAACTTTTTCCAACTTTCCTTGTAGATTTTGATGTCGCTCCTTGTTGATGATGAGAGTGTTTCTATGGATCCGTTGTTGTTGCGAGAGAGAATGGTGCTAACTGCAAATCGAACTACAAGAAGGCGGCTTTCATCCACGGATGTCACCCTCATGATTGACAAAATTAGCACTCAAGAGATCAAAGAGTAGTGCTTCTATTGGTGGGAGGTTGGGTAGCTCACCATTCTACCCGGAATTAACGTACGGTGACACACACTCAAAAGAAAGCTCTTTAGTATATGGAAAAATTTCTGGTCGGTGCCTCACATGATATGAATACGGGTAGTCTCCACTAATGATTGATCAGCAACTCAAATAATGCATTTCACCCTGCACCAAATTCGCATCACCGGCATGATTAAATCCATTATTTAACACTCAAACAAGCAAGAAATCCGAATGTAGTTCCCTAACATTTCCAAGTTCAATTATGTCGGTCAAAATCTCTATGTAAACATACCTAGAAGTATGCTAGTGACTCTAAAATCTATAAAAGTTGGAGTTTTATGTAAAACTTTTTTTTTTTTTTTTTTTTTTTTTTTTAAATACATGCTTAACCACTCCCCCACACTTAAACCTTACATTGTCCTCAATGTAATTGAATCCTCCTAGTAAAGTCAAGGTGGGAAATTTTAACATGATATGGAACAAGAAAAAGAAATAACAAAAAGCAAAAGGATAAGAAATACAAAACCTATGGGTTGCCTCCCATTAAGCGCTTGTTTTAAAGTCGACGGCCCGACTTAGCTTTTGCAAGATTCATTAGCCCGGATCAATCTCTTTCACGGGAAAACATGACTTCACATCACTAGGGTATCTCTTTGTCTCAAAGATATTGAAGTGGATGAGTGTACCATCAAACTCCATAGTCAAGGTGCCATTTTGGACATCAATCTTTGTTCCGGCGGTGCTTAAGAATGGTCTACCCAATAGCAAATGTGTAGACTTGGAAGAATTCTCATCATTCATGTCTAAGACATAGAAATCGGCCGGAAATACAAGCTTATTAACCTGCACCAAAACATTCTCAACAATCCCTTTCGGGTAAACATTAGATCGGTTAGCAAGTTCAAGAACTACCCCGGTCTCCTTAAGAGGACCAAGATTCAAAGAATCATAAATCGAGGAAGGCATAACATTAACCGATGCTCCCAAATCTAGCAAAGCTCGAGTAAACCTAGTTTTACCAATTGTGCAAGGTATAGTGAAACTACCGGGGTCCTTTAATTTTGGTGGGAGTTTCTTGAGAATGAACGCCGAAGCATTCTCCCCCACACTCATGACTTCATTCCCTTTTAACCTTTTCTTCTTCATACACAACTCCTTTAAGAACTTTGCACAACGAGGAATTTGACGAATAGCTTCAATGAGTGGAATATTGACTTGTACTTTCTTAAGGATGTCCCACATATCCTTGTATTCCAAGTCTTTCTTTGATTTAGCAAATCGGCTAGGAAACGGGGGTGGAGTTGTGAAAGTAGGAACCGTCTCCTCGGGTTGGTTGGTTGGGGATGTATTCTCCTTTGGTGCGGTTTCAATTTCCTCTTTCTCATCATTCACCTCCTCTTGTTGATTTGGTTGCTCCACTTGTTTCCCACTCCTCAAAGTAATCGCATTAACGCTCTCTCTTGGATTAACAAATGGTTGTGAAGGAAGCTTTGTGGACGCTTGAGCTTTCAATAAGTTCACATCGGTCGCTAATTGCCCCACTTGAATTTGTAAATCCTTGATTGCCGAATCGGTCTTTTGTTGTTGTTGTTGGACCAAAGTGGTGATACCTTGCATACCTTGCATCAATACATTGAGCTTGTCATCAATTGAAGAATCACGTTCCTTGACTTGTTGTGGTTGAAATTGTTGTTGAGGTTGGAAACGTGATTGTTGGAAACCACCTTGTTGCTCATACGGATTGGGAACCGCCGCTTGCTTATTTGCATAACTAAAGTTGGGATGATCCTTCCAACCGGGATTGTAAGTATTCGAGTATGGATCGTACCTTGGCCTTTGATTTAGATATAAAGCATTTACTTGTTCGGTCTCATCATCCGGAATAATAACCGCGGCCATCCTTTGAATCATTTTCTCCATGTTACCCATTCTTTGATCAAGATGTGATGATGAATCACTAACTTCATGCACTCGCCTAACCATTGGTTCATCTCTTGTGTAGAATTGTTGCGAGTTCGTAGCCATACTTTCAATCAACTCGGTAGCTTGGGGCACCGTCTTGTTCACTAGTGCACCACCACCCGCGGTGTCAAGAAGAGACCTATCACTTGGGTTGAGAGCTTCGTAGAAGTATTGGAGTATCATAACGTCACTAAATTGATGGTGTGGACAGCTTGCCACCAACCTCTTGTATCGCTCCCAACATTCATACAACGACTCTCCCACATGTTGTTTCAATCCACAAATCTCCTTGCGAATTTGAGTAGCTTTTGATGCGGGAAAATATCTCTCGAGGAAAAGTTTCTTCATCCCATTCCATGTTGTGATACTTCCGGAAGGCAAATAATATAACCATTCCTTAGCATTGCCCGCCAAAGAAAACGGGAAAGCTTTCAACATTGCTCCATCCGCATTAGTCTCCGGTGGAAGCATAGCCATAACTATGGTATAGAAGTCCATAAGATGTTTGTTTGGGTCCTCATTCACCATGCCATGGAACTTCGGTAACTCTCTAATCAACCCCGGCTTGATCTCGAAGGTTGAGTTAGTTTGGATACACCATTGTTGTGTATCAAGCCTGTGAGAAGCTAGGTCCTTGAGTGTACGATCAGCCATCGTTTCTTCCTCTTTGTCCGAATCTGTGAAATCACTTGATGAAGAAGGAGGAAGTGGAGTGTTAACAGCTCGAATGAAATCCTTTAGTTGAGAGCCGGATCGAAGACGTATTGGACTCGGTCTGCCCTTCTTAAGCATTCACCAAAGGTATAACACCTGAAACAAGATTCTCAAAAACTAAGGTAGATACGGTATAGAATCTAACAAAGCAAAAACAACTAAAATCGTCCGCTGCTCCCCGGCAGCGGCGCCAAAATTTGATGCGTGTCGTAGGTGCAATCAAATTAATTAATATTTCCACTCAATTAAAAATAATATAATGGAAGTCAAGTTCGTTCCCACGAGGAGCAAGAGATTCTAGTTGTAAAAATTGTCACGAAAGGGGGTGTAAAAAGCAAAAAAAGAAAATAAACAAAGCAATTAAAAGATAAAGTTGAAATCAATAAGAGAGACAAGACCAAGGAATCCTTCTTCGTTGCAAAACAATAATTCAAGTTATGTTTCTCATCCACATGTTATTAGTCATGATTATCACCAACCGTAGGATAAAGGTTCGCTTAGCTAGCCCCAAAATCCCTTATTTCACTGAGTAACAAGTCCGCTTAGTTATCAGATTCTATTCAAAAGAACCACCTTGAGGTTCGCTTACAAGATGTAATTCCCTGAATGCATTAAGATCTATGAATTTAGGTTTAGTACTAGTAGTTAAACTCGGTTCGCTTGGTCCACTTTCTAGCGTTGTTTTTACACACAATCGCTCCACGGAATCCCTCCGCAAGGTCTCGTGTTTTCTACTTGTGTAAAGTGTCGAGAACGATTACGTATTCCCTAACTATTACTAGATTTAGATTAAACTAACAAATCAATTTAGCGTGCACTCTAAACAATCTATCAATCAATCATGAATGAATAAACATTCCTATTAGTAAAAACAAACGATAATCATGTGAAAAATTCAAGATAGAATTGAAACAAAACTCAAATCATATATTAAGAACTAAGAATTCATCCTCAATCAATAAGAAATTAGCTACTCATGTTTTTGAAATTCACACAAAATAATTAAAAGGAGAATTTTCAAGTTCACACAAATAATTAAGAAGAAGAATTGAAAGCAAAAACACAAGTGTTGTGTGTGTAGAGAGATGTGCAAAAGATGTAGAAAACTTCTCTATTTATAGGCTTCAATATTCTCCAAATCTTCCAAGGAATAGAATCCTTTTCCTTTAGCAATTCAATTTCCAAATCCAAGCCTTTCTCAACTCTTCCATCTTCTCTTTCCAAATTTGAGCCCAATTCTCCATCCAATTCCTAGTCCAAGTCTTCACACCCATGAGAGAAGTCCACAGAAAATTCTGGATTTTTTGGCTCGCCGGAAAACTGGTATTATGGCCGGAATCCGGCCGGAAAAGTCGCCGCCGGCAACCTGAGTTCTTCGCCGTCACTGGTATATTCGACGGAATATTCCGTCAGTCCACCGTTAGGACTAACGGTGGAAAGGTCAAACCGTCAGTCAACCGGGTCAAGGGAAGGAGAGTCAGCCACCGAGTCAGCTTGAGTTAGTGTCTTGATCGGCTGACTGGTCTAACTGGGGTGAGTTGGATCGGTCATCTGAATCGATGAGTTGACTCGCCAGAGCCAGAGTCCGGCCGAGTTTCGGCTTTTACAGGACTTCCCAGCCAAATTCAGGCCTCAATTCTGCTTCATTTCCTGTTAAGAATCCTACACATACATCTAAACTTTACTGCCTCATTTTGTTGCCTTCTAATTACCACCAATCCATCTCTGTTCTTCATCTATTGTATATCAGATACAAACCCATCTCAATCGATCACAACACAGCAGATATCCAAAGACCACCAACACCATTTTCAATCTATGACACTCCATTGTTTTCTTCCTTCGCAACTCTAATTCTTCCACTACTGAACAAAGATCGAGTCCATCTCTTGAACCAATCAACAACACCACCGCTTTCAATTCCACAGTGCGATCGCCTCCAAAACTCATTTAACTTCATGCTCTTCCTCGTGACTCCAAACACACCTCACAACATAATTACTTCTTGTCAATCCCCGGCAACATCATACTTCCTCGTATTGCATTCACCGTAGAAGCTCAAGAACCATCTCTGTAATATCTTGCACAAAGATCACCGGCTCTTTCCTTCCCCCGCTCATCCATTTCTCTATCTCGTTACAACCAAAGAACAGACCACCTTCATCTCAGAAAACTCGTACTCCAAACCCCTGGCAGCAACAGAATGCAACCATATTTGCCATTAAGCCATCACCACTTCATAAACAGCCCACAACAACCACTAGATTCATCTCTTAACACTCATTTAAGCTCTTAAATCATACCCCAGCTGAGAGCAACACCACCATGAGCATCTGTATACAGCTCAACCTAACAGATTCGCAGCTAAACCACCACAGACAACCAAAACCACCTCGAGATTGATTCTCAGGCACTCTATCTCTGTAATGCTTCACCTGACTCAGTTACATGCCCAGCTCTTCATTGCCTATCCATTGCTGCAGCTTTAAACCCATATACCATCTTCTCTTCTCTGATCTCAACAGATTCACCAGCAAGTTCAAATTAGAGACTAACCCATTTTTCCTAAGCATCAACAGATTCAACATCTCATTGCCATCGAATTCATCTTCAGAAACCCAGCATCTCCATCGATCTGCGGCAAATCGTCATCAGATTCAAATCAAAACTCCTCTCGCTGCCAGATTCAATCTTGAATCAACCCTTAATTCCATTTCTTCTTCACAGCATCACGAATTCAAAAACCCATTCTCTTTCTGAGTCTTGAAATTCGATAGCATCAACTCTCGATCTGTTCTGTGTTCAAATTTGATCTAGCCCTTTATAGCAGCAAATCAACCCCTATTACTTCTCTGCTTCATTCTTTTCATCTGAACCATCGATAGCAACACCTTTTTGTTCTTCAAATACACGACCTTAAGTTCACAGATCGAGCAACTTCTTCTTCTTCTCCATACAAATCTTCCATTAAGCTTTCTCCTGAGTCCCTGAATCTCTTACAAGATCCTTTAATTTCTCTCGACCGCTGTCTCCCTTTTCTTTCTCAATTTATGTTAATGGGATGAATGAAAATGATTGGGAGAAGATAACTCTTCTCGATTTAGGGTTGGGGGTTATTCAGTGTCTGGTCCCTTTGATAAGGGCTAACCTGATGGCAGCCCCTTAACCTCGGCTGGGCTGCGTCTAGTAATCCTCCCAAAAGAGTTGCCCCTTAACCTTTGGCTGGGCTTCAGATAGTGTTCACCCATGAAATGATTATTTTGCCCTTTTGCTCAAATTGGGTGATTTCTTCTTATTTTCCTCCGTGTGACTCCAAAGTAGCTATAAAACTTAAAACAAGCGTAAAATACATAATTTACAAGAAAAATAGCAAAGAAAGCATAAACAATAGATAGTAAATAGGATGTATTCTACACCCTATCAGCGCCTTGGTAGGAAAAGCTACCAGCGAGCGTGTTGGCATGTGCCAATGGCATGCGTGGCCAATTTGGGTCGCGCCTTGGTAGGAAAAGCTACCAGCGAGCGTGTTGGCATGTGCCAATGGCATGCGTGGCCAATTTGGGTCGCGCCTTGGTAGGAAAAGCTACCGGCGAGCGTGTTGGCATGTGCCAATGGCATGCGTGGCCAATTTGGGTCGCGCCTTGGTAGGAAAAGCTCCCAGCGAGCGTGTTGGCATGTGCCAATGGCATGCGTGGCCAATTTGGGTCGCGCCTTGGTAGGTAAAGCTATCAGCGAGCGTGTTGGCATGTGTCAATGGCATGCGTGGCCAATTTGGGTCGCGCCTTGGTAGGAAAAAGCTACCAGCGAGCGTGTTGGCATGTGCCAATGGCATGCGTGGCTAATTTGGGTCGCGCCTTGGTAGGAAAAGCTACCAGCGAGCGTGTTGGCATGTGCCAATGGCATGCGTGGCCAATTTGGGTCACGCCTTGGTAGGAAAAGCTACCAGCGAGCGTGTTGGCATGTGCCAATGGCATGCGTGGCCGTTAGAGCCGTGGCCTTGGTAGGAAAAGCTACCAGTGAGCGTGTTGGCATGTGCCAATGGCATGCGTGGCCGTTAGGGCCGTGGCCTTGGTAGGAAAAGCTACCAGTGACGCATGTTGGCATGTGCCAGTGGCATGCGTGGCCGTTAGGGCCGTGGCCTTGGTAGGAAAAGCTACCAGCGACGCATGTTGGCATGTGCCAATGGCACGTGTGTCCAATTTGGCCTAGGTTGCATGGTTTGCAAGCCTAGGTGCGGGCGCTACTTTGGCATGACGCGGCTAGGGCCAAGGTAAGGGTGTTTGGCTTGGCGTGGCGTGACTAGGGCCAAGGTAAGGGTGTTTGGCTTGGCGTGGCGTGACCAGTGTAGCTGGGGCCAAGGCAGAGTGTGTTTGGCATGGCGCGGCTAGTTCGGGTTAAGTGTGGCTGGCATGATTTTCCATTGGCACGGAGGTGCGGCTAGCATGGTTGGCATGCTTCGGTGCGTTTGGTATGGCTGGCATGATTTGCCATTGGCATAGAGATGCGGCTAGCTTGGGCTAGGTGTGGCTGGCATGATTTGCCATTGGCACGGAGGTGCGGCTAGCATGGTTGGCATGCTTCGGCGCGTTTGGTATGGCTGGCATGGTTTGCCATTGGCATAGAGATGCGTCTAGCTCGAGCTAGGTGTGGCTGGCATGATTTGCCATTGGCACGGAGGTGCGGCTAGCATGGTTGGCATGCTTCGGTGCGTTTGGTATGGCTGGCATGATTTTCCATTGGCATAGAGATGCGGCTAGCTTGGGCTAGGTGTGGCTGGCATGATTTGCCATTGGCACGGAGGTGCGGCTAGCATGGTTGGCATGCTTCGGCGCGTTTGGTATGGCTGGCATGGTTTGCCATTGGCATAGAGATGCGTCTAGCTCGGGCTAGGTGTGGCTGGCATGATTTGTCATTGGCACGGAGGTGAGGCTAGCATGGTTGGCATGCTTCGGCGCGTTTGGTATGGCTGGCATGGTTTGCCATTGGCATAGAGATGCGTCTAGCTCGGGCTAGGTGTGGCTGGCATGATTTGCCATTGACACGGAGGTGAATTAGGGTTTCGTTCGTTGTAACCCTAATTTGAAAAAATACCCCCTATTAATTACTGACTACACGCATTAAATGTTCTAATAAATGTGTCACTGGTGACATTAGGTTATTTGGGGTTTTACGATTTTACCCTTTGTTTAAAAACCACCATCAACATTAAGTCCCCTGCTTAGCTCGGAGCAGGAGCTTTGTTGCGAGGTAAGCATAAGATGGTGACAAACTATCAGCAGCAAATCGTAAAGAGAATTGAGGAGGTTTGTCTGACCTTTTATCAATAGGATTTGGAATCCTTGCCTCTGGCAATTTTGCACAAATCGGGAGGCTGGCGCAATTGGGAAGTTATCGTTGTGAGAGACGGGAAGCTGGGCGGCATTGAGAAGTTGACACGAGTTTAGGAAACTGAGCGTGCTAGCTGGTGGTACCGGCGCAAGGTGGGGAAGCTGTGCGTGCTTGCTGGCGGGACTTGAGCGGTCATTGGGAAGTTGGCGTGATTGGTGGGGCCGGTGAAACTTGGGCGGTATTTGGGAAGTGGTTGCGAGTTGGGAAACTGAGCGTGTTAGCTGGTGGGACCGGCGCAACTTGGGGAAGCTGTGCGTGCTTGCTGGCGGGACTTGAGCGGTCATTGGGAAGTTGGCGTGATTGGTGGGGCCGGTGCAACTTGGGCGGCATTGGGAAGTTGGCGTGATTGGTGGGGCCGGTGAAACTTGGGCGGCATTGGGAAGTGGTTGCGAGTTGGGAAACTGAGCGTGTTAGCTGGTGGGACCGGCGCAACTTGGGCGGCATTGGGAAGTTAGGCGTTCTTGTGAGTCCGCACGATTTTTGGTAAAGGGAAATCCTTCCCTATTTCAGAATCTTCACGCCCATATATATATAAAATCCCTTTCTCTCATCTTGCACCTTATTCCTTTCATTCTTTCTTACTAGCGGCAGAGTCACAAAGAAAAACCGGATTCCAGGTATGTCTTCCAGTACTTCTCTTGTTTCCCTTTTCATGTAGGTGCAAACCCTAAGAGTAGGCGTTTTCTTTATAATCCTTGCAATGATATTGCGCATATAATTTCTTAGCGTGTCTCTTGTAGAAAATATTGTATGTATGCAACCAAGGGAAATACTGCATATATTATTCGAACCCGTAGGAAAGTGCTCCATATACAATTTTGAACCCGAAGAAGGATACTGCAAGCGCACTTGAGCCCGTATGAAATACGTGTATAATTTTGAACCTCGAAGAAAATATCATGCGTGTGCGATTCGAACCCGTAGAGAATATTGTGTGAATCCCGAAGAAGAATACTGTATATATGCTTCATATGACTTCGAACCCGTAGGAAATATCGCATATATGAATTTTCGGTCCTGAAAGAAATACTGCGCGTGCAGTTTTGAACCCGTAGAAAAATGCTCCATATAATTTTGAACCCGAAGAATGATACTGCAGACGCACTTGAGCCCGTATAAAATACTGCGTATATAATTTGAAACCTGAAGAAAATACTGCGTGTGTATTTTTGAACCCTGAAGAAAATACTGCGTGTGTATTTTTGAACCCGTAGAGAATGCTCCATATATAATTCTGAACCCGAAGAATGATACTGCAGACGCACTTGAGCCCGTATAAAATATTGCGTATGTAATTTTGAACCCTGAAGAAAATATTGCGTGTGTAGTTTCGAGCCAATAAAGAATACGCCCTCTTCCTCCTTTTTTTTTTTTTTTTTTGTATTTCAGGTTTTCCTTTGTTGGGCGCGGTTATGTGTCAGGGAAATAATTTTGTTTTTTCTCCGTGTGCAGATATCTTATTACTAAGTTGTTATGAAGAAATCCGACAAGATGTTACCCGAATGAATTCCGCCTCATCAAAGGATGTCCATAGTTCCAAACCGAACACGGATGATGAATTCTTCGCCAAAAACTTGCCTCTGCTCGGAAAAATCACCCCGGTTTCGTGCCAATTTTGTTAACCGGTGGTGAAGATGAAAAGAAGACACGTTCGGTTCGCCCAGAGAACACCATACGGTTCTGTCTTCATAAAGGGGTATATTCCTCTTCCAACATTGATTTCAGGATGTGCCAAAGCCCATTACGTTCTTTTGATAGATGGGTTGAGTTCATGGTGAGTAAGGAGCATATAAATACCAACTTGACTCGAGCGCAGATTATTGATCTTTCGTCGAGCTTGATAAATCTCCAGATTAGGAAGGATATCTCGGGCTTGGTTGCTTTCATCTCCAGATGGTGTTCGGACACCCATACGATCATATGTAGATGGGGTGAGATAACTTTCTCCTTGGAGAGTGTGGCTCTCTTGCTGAATCTTCCGGTAACTGGGAATCTTAAAATCCAATTATCTGAAAGTGAGGGGAAGATGCGGGATGACCTTGCCGCTAAGTTGGAAGATTTCGCTCGGAAAGACTCCACTGCGAAGTCGAAGGATTCTGTCCGGAAGAGGATGAAAGGTGCCTTTACAAACTGGTGGATATCTCAATGGTTTCGGACGAGTGGAACCCGAACGTAAAAGCGATGATCTTCACGTTGCAGCATTTTTGGCTCTCTCAGGTTGTCTAGAGACATTTTTGACG
Source organism: Papaver armeniacum (assembly GCA_023531295.1). Taxonomy (NCBI): domain Eukaryota; kingdom Viridiplantae; phylum Streptophyta; class Magnoliopsida; order Ranunculales; family Papaveraceae; genus Papaver; species Papaver armeniacum. Next base: position 293,933 of record JAJJWW010015687.1, read on the forward strand.
ACGGTTCTGGTAAGAAGGAGATAAGACCAAAGTTGCTAGTGATTCTTTGTGAAGTTGGCAAAAGGTGAAGTTCTTCCCATTGGCAAGCTATTCCTCGGTTCCCCGTATGTGCATCCGGATCACCTAGTTGCGAACATGCGAGTTTCGAATGGTTTCATGAAAGTGAATTCATATGTGCACGTTGCTTTTCTGCAAGTCTGGCTATGGGAGCACTTTGAGAAGTATGCTCCGAAACCGATGCCTTCGATTCCCGCGAGTTGGGGCGGCTCTCGAATTCTTCGATGGGTGAACAGGCGTCCAAGAGTTGGCGTGAGCTTGGTTAGTCTTCTTGATAAGTCGTATGAAATCAGTTTTCGCCCATGGGAGACGGTCCATAGGTCGGTGACTCAAATTGACACCTTTGCTTCTGCTCCGCTCATGTCTTTGTCTTCTGATGGCGATTTGAGCGTTGGTGAAAACTTGTTTATTCAAAGCTGCACGTCCGGTTATATGCCGTCTTTCTTCATGGGGTCTTTCCAGGTAGCTGCTTATAATATTGACCGTGCTGCTCGTCACATGGGTTTCGATCAAGGGGTGCCTCTTGCTTACCAGCCGGTGATCCCTAAGGATTCATTGCGTGCCGCCCTTAATGCCAGTGCCCTTGAGCCGGGTATCCGCCTTCCCTTCTTTCAAACGGGAAGAGTAACTTCGACGACCTTCGGTTATAATGAGTTCTGGTGCGACGAGTTTATTATGATCCAAGATTTTTTGAATAACGTGATGGAGAACGTTCGTTGTAAACCTTCCCCAGCAGTTTTGAAGAAGTATCCAATGTTGAGAGATCTCAAGCGAAAGTTGTCTAGCAACTCGGAAAGTCCCCAGGCCAAGGAACGGAGAACGAAGAATCGTGCTGGCGGGTTCCGGACGGTTTCAAAAGATCCTCCCGCAGCTCTCGTGTCTTTCAGTTCTTCCAATAACCAGGTATGTGTCGCTTCTTCATTGGTTTGTCTCAAAACACGTGAAATTCTCTTTGAAAACATGTGTCTTGTTTCTTCCGGGGCTTCGGTAGTGTTAATGCTTTCATTTGCCCTTGCACGTTGCCAGAGAGACGGCAATTTCTTCAAAGAATTCAGCAAAGACCGAGCCTTTCTCATAGCGGTGATGAGTCGAGAAAGAAGAAAGTTCGACAAGTGAGAGTGATTCCTCTGGCAAAGACTTGGTTCTTTTCGGGAAGTGGTTCGGTGAGTTCCGCGCTTCTTTTCTTTCTTCTTCAGTTTCTTCTTTTGAAAAATGTGTGACTCAAGTTCGCAGGAGGAATCTGGTTCGGAGGACGATTCTGGGGTAGAGCCACACGAGAACTTTCCTTTGGTGGCCACCGCCAGTGACTTGGAGATGGGAGTTAGCCAATTGCCGGGCACATATGTGGCTCAAACGGTGGATGATTCTCTGATGGTTGCTGCCGTAGACATGGAAGAAGACCCTCTGCGAGTTGTGAGGCCAGGTGCAGGCGCCATTTTTGATCCCCCGTACTTGGTTCCTTATCCAGTCATGTGTTGGTTGGCGGCTTCGGCGTGCTTCGGCTAAGCATGAGGCATTGTACACCAGAATCTGGGAGAAGTACGGACATATGGCCACAACCAAGAAAGTCACTAGTCAATTTGCGCTGGTTAAGCGTGTGGAAGAGGCTTTATCTTCCATCGAGGATATGCGTGGGGTGACTGGTCACACCGTTTCTGAAGACGTTATTGCCGATTGGGAGCACCATCGCGACGTGTGCGTAGAAAAGGAGTTCAATACTTCGTGGTTTGTCGAAGGCCTTGCTGAGATCCAACAGTTGAAAGATGCAGCAACCGAAAGCTTTTCCGCCGAGGAGATTGCACGACAGGAGGTAGAACTCGAAAAGCTTTCCAAGATGCTGACTATGAAGAGAGCGGCTCTTGAAGATGCAAAGTTGACTTTCTCCAAGAAGAACAGACCTCTGTTGGATGATTTTCCTTGAATGTTTCTCTGTTAAACTTTCATTTAGGTTCTTTTTGAAAGACATATTGGATGTCTGGTTCAAGGTTTGACCATTTTTGGTAGATAGCTGGTAGCTTTTGAGGATGTTGGATTATTTCTGGGATGAATGGTTTTGATAATATGACTCTGATTATGTTTTTGGAAAGGAATATTGCTTTTATGAAAGTATGCGCTGGCAATAGGCACAATACTCAGTAGTATAATGGTTTTACTAAGAACCTAAAAATAAATCGTATATCTTGCGCAGTCTGAATTTACTCACTTCATAGGTTTTTGCGAACATGCCCCTCTCTATGTAAAAAGCGGTTTTCTTTGGTAGCATCGCCAAAGAAGTCCCCAATCGCCGGTAGCATCTTGGCGAGTCCCAGCTTTTCTCATGTAGTTTTTACAACTAGTAGCCGGGTTGTCGGGTAGTTGCGTCGGATTGAGTCGCCTTCCCCTACCATCTTGACATCGGGTCGAAGAACGAGATCGACAAATCGACATTGTAGCCGATAGATCAATCCTCCCATTGTGGTCGCCAATTGTTTATAGGTAAAAATCGTTTTCGCCGATTTCGGTAAATTCGGTAGGTGAGTGAGAAACTGGTTTAAACCCTAAACAAATGTGCTGCACGTGAGCACTTTATAGATTCGAGAGATCAATCTGTACAAGTCCGGCCTAAACCAAGAAATGGCCGTTCCGGACTTGCTTCGGTCACAAAGTGGAGGAGAAGGGTTGATTTGGGGAGGAAGCAAAGAAAGGTGTTGAGACCAGAATAATAGTGGGAGAGTAGTGTCTCGACTTGTATCGAAAGTGAAAGCTTCGGAAGCTTGCAAGAGATGAAAGCTTTTTGGAGAGCTTGCAAAGTTGCCTTTTCCGAGAGTGTAGTATTTTTCTCCGACCGAGACTTGTTGTCTGGTGGAAATAGGTAAGACCTATTTATACAAGTCGAGATTGAAACGTACCCTGGCCTCATGAAGGAAGAGAGTAAAGGGTGAAATAATGGGAGGAGGTGGTAACCGCATGGTGTTAATGGGTGAAAACGTTTTCACCATTATTTCCTCTTTTATTTGACCGCTTTATTCCTATTCACGCTTTCTTAATGTGAGCGTAGTGTACGCCGCATCTTTGTGACCTCCAAACCAAGACCGGAAAGCATCCCAGTTTGTGTTGATGTCTCGAGTGTTGGTTGCATCTTGAGTGCAAGTGGTGCTGCTAGGGGCGCATGTGGCATGTGCCAATGGCATGTGCGGAATGCCTTTGTTGCGAGTTGCACCTCGTGTGCAAGTGGCAATGCCAGAGCTGCTAGTGGCGTGTGTGGCATGTGCCAATGGCATGTGTGGAATGCCTTGGTGGTAGGTTGTACGTTGAGTGTAAGTGACTACCAGCGTGTATTAGGGCCACGGCTAGGTAATGGAAGCTACCAGCGAGCGTGTTGGCATGTGCCAATGGCATGCGTGGCCAATAGGGTCACTACGGTAAGAAAAGCTACCAAAGTGACGCATGTTGGCATGTGCATGCATGCCAATGGCATGAGAAAAGCCAGCGAGCGTGTTGGCATGTGCCAATGGCACGTGGTCATTTGGGTGGTGAGAAAAGCTACCAGCGAGCGTGTTGGCATGTGCCAATGGCATGCGTGGCCAATTTGGGTCGCGCCTTGGTAGGAAAAGCTACCAGCGAGCGTGTTGGCATGTGCCAATGGCATGCGTGGCCAATTTGGGTCGCGCCTTGGTAGGAAAAGCTACCAGCGAACGTGTTGGCATGTGCCAATGGCATGCGTGGCCAATTTGGGTCGCGCCTTGGTAGGAAAAGCTATCATCGAGCGTGTTGGCATGTGCCAATGGCATGCGTGGCCAATTTGGGTCGCGCCTTGGTAGGAAAAGCTACCATCGAGCGTGTTGGCATGTGCCAATGGCATGCGTGGCCAATTTGGGTCGCGCCTTGGTAGGAAAAGCTACCAGCGAGCGTGTTGGCATGTGCCAATGGCATGCGTGGCCAATTTGGGTCGCGCCTTGGTAGGAAAAGCTACCAGCGAGCGTGTTGGCATGTGCCAATGGCATGCGTGGCCGTTAGGGCCGTGGCCTTGGTAGGAAAAGCTACCAGTGAGCGTGTTGGCATGTGCCAATGGCATGCGTGGCCGTTAGGGCCGTGGCCTTGGTAGGAAAAGCTACCAGTGACGCATGTTGGCATGTGCCAGTGGCATGCGTGGACGTTAGGGCCGTGGCCTTGGTAGGAAAAGCTACCAGCGACGCATGTTGGCATGTGCCAATGGCACGCGTGGCCAATGTGGCCTAGGTTGCATGGTTTGCAAGCCTAGGTGCGGGCGCTACTTTGGCATGGCGCGGCTAGGGCCAAGGTAAGGGTGTTTGGCTTGGCGTGGCGTGACTAGGGCCAAGGTAAGGGTGTTTGGCTTGGCGTGGCGTGACCAGTGTAGCTAGGGCCAAGGCAGAGTGTGTTTGGCATGGCGCGGGTAGTTCGGGTTAAGTGTGGCTGGCATGATTTGCCATTGGCACGGAGGTGCGGCTAGCATGGTTGGCATGCTTCGGTGCGTTTGGTATGGCTGGCATGATTTTCCATTGGCATAGAGATGCGGCTAGCTTGGGCTAGGTGTGGTCGGCATGATTTGCCATTGGCACGGAGGTGCGGCTAGCATGGTTGGCATGCTTCGGCGCGTTTGGTATGGATGGCATGGTTTGCCATTGGCATAGAGATGCGTCTAGCTCGAGCTAGGTGTGGCTGGCATGATTTGCCATTGGCACGGAGGTGCGGCTAGCATGGTTGGCATGCTTCGGTGCGTTTGGTATGGCTGGCATGATTTGCCATTTGCATAGAGATGCGGCTAGCTTGGGCTAGGTGTGGCTGGCATGATTTGCCATTGGCACGGAGGTGCGGCTAGCATGGTTGGCATGCTTCGGCGCGTTTGGTATGGCTGGCATGGTTTGCCATTGGCATAGAGATGCGTCTAGCTCGGGCTAGGTGTGGCTGGCATGATTTGCCATTGGCACGGAGGTGCGGCTAGCATGGTTGGCATGCTTCGGCGCGTTTGGTATGGCTGGCATTGTTTGCCATTGGCATAGAGATGCGTCTAGCTCGGGCTAGGTGTGGCTGACATGATTTGCCATTGACACGGAGGTGAATTAGGGTTTCGTTCGTTGTAACCCTAATTTGAAAAAATACCCCCTATTAATTACTGACTACACGCATTAAATGTTCTAATAAATGTGTCACTGGTGACATTAGGTTATTTGGGGTTTTACGATTTTACCCTTTGTTTAAAAACCACCATCAACAATACCGAAACAAGTATTGTGCACACCAAAGATTATAAACCCAAGTCAGAAATCTTCAATCTCTTATTTGTCTTCAAATATTCTTAGATCTTCAATAAACACCTGCACACAACAACTTGAATCTCTTATGATCAATCACGCACAGAACGGAGTCTGTTAACGATGGATTATCACAAGATTTAGAACTAACAACAGTCTAAAGATCCCTGTCGAAACTTCGATCTAGTTTGAGTGAATCTTATATCATAAGAGAAGATTCTCAAGCATAAACAAACTAGGTGCAATCAAAGTTCAACCACCGTTAGTAAATCAAATCAATCGAAAACAGAAGATAAACCGCAATAATCTAGTTTCCCACCAACGGTACTCGTAGAGCTTCTCAATCCCAAAGAAGACTTTAAACTGAGCGGACGTAAGAGATTTCGCCTAATATATTAGGTTACTCTCCTCTCCGAATAGGCGACTCCACCAGTAACAACACAACAAGAGGAAGTTTGTTGTCACGAAGGATTAGTTTGCTAGAAATGCAAACTTCAAGTATTTATAGACAAGGAAGTTTGGACACCAAGGAATTTCCAAAACCGAAAATATTCTCAAAGATATTCCAAACATTCCAAATTCGGTTTTCATAATTCCTGGAAATGCTATGTCCAAAATAATGATCGAAAATCTCTCTGGAAAATCCCAACTAGTAAATGCACATTACTAATTCCCATTTTCCTAAAATGAAATTAACAACCTTAAATAAAAGATTCTTAACTTATTTAATTTCGATCCTGGGATTTTCTTCCTATAGCTATTAAGGAATAACTTTGAACAGTAAAATATAAACATTACTGCACGTGTTCAAAGTATGCCGACATCCTTACTTTGTAAGTCCTCTTTCATACTTACAACCTTGAAACCGATTTGCCACACTTCCAAACAAGTTTAGAATTGGTTCATCTGACTTTCAAGAACTATGCGATTGATTAAGAAACACTCAATCACAAAACATGGGTTAAACGGTTCTACCAAAACAAGTTTCGGTTCTACCTCCATGTGAGTACTGTGCATAGTCACACTAGCTTTCCAAAATTCGTTTGACTAGGTACTAGGATCGGTTCCCTACATATATATGGTATCCAACTTATATGTGTTGCACATGTCCATAGGATCGGTTCCCCTTTGCCTAAAAACGTGTTGCACATGTCCATAGGATCGGTTCCTCTTTCTGCTATAAACTTTGTTGCACCCCATACAAGGATCGATTCCCCTTTGTGATGACTGCACCTCTTCATAGGATCGGTTCCCCTTTTCCCATATTTGGTTCAGAAAACCACAAACTCGATCATACCTCACAGCTGATTACTTAAGATCGGTTTCACTAATAAAAGTCATACCAATACATAAGTCAGGCCTTTGTGAATAGTTCTACCAAGAACACAAACAAGTCGTGAGCGGTTATACTAAATCACACATATTGGATGTTCACAAGATATGCAATGAATAACAATCCCAATAACGCCTGGTGATTTCCTTTTCGATTCATAAATAAATTTATGAACTTACTTCCTTAAAACACATGTAAAACAATATTTCCTAGGATGAAATCCTCACCTCATACCCATACATAATCACAATAGCATTTAAACGATTATGTCGATGTCTTATTGTTGATAGTGGTTTTTTAGCTTAGGGGTAAAATCGTAAAACCCTAGTCAGACAGTGACGTCACAGAACTTGAGTAATAATGTCCAAACCAAGCACATTTATTGAACCCTTTAATTTGTCTGCAAGAAAATTACTGTGGTACCTTTTTTTAATGCTAATTAGGGTTTCGACAGGCCAAAACCCTAATTCTCACACCGCATGTGCCAATGGCAAACCATGCCAGCCACACCTACCGCGCCAAGGCATGCCAACCATGCTAGCTACACCCATGTGCCAATGGCAAACCATGCCAGCCACACCTACCGCGCCTAGGCATCCCAACCATGCTATCTGCACCCCTGTGCCAATGGCAAACCATGCCAGCCACACCTACCGCGCCTAGGCATCCCAACCATGCTAGCTGCACCCCTGTGCCAATGGAAAACCATGCCAGCCACACCTACCGCGCCTAGGCATCCCAACCATGCTAGCTGCACCCCTGTGCCAATGGCAAACCATGCCAGCCACACCTACCGCGCCATGCCAAACGCACCTTGTCATGGACCCATGCCAACCTAGCCGCGCCACCTTGCTGGCCTTCCCTACGCGGCTACCAAAACGAAGGCGTGCGACAATCAACGGTCGCCTTTCAATCCCAGGAGCAAATCCTAGCCGTCTGAGGTTACCAAACGACCTTTGGCCCAAAGCCCTAGCTTGGTCACGAACCTAGCTTGGTCACGCCAAACCTTGGTTCCACATGCCAAGCCAAACCGTACCTATCCAAGCTAGCCACGCCATGAGCCCATGGCAAACCCTTGGCCCCACATGCCAAGCCAAACCGCACCTAGCCAAGCTAGCCACGCCATGCGCCCATGGCAAACCCTTGGCCCCACATGCCAAGCTAAAACGCACCTAGCCATGCTAGCTGCCCTATATGCCAACGGCTTACCAAACCCTTGGCCCCACATGCCAAGCCAAACCGCACCACGCCATGCGCCCATGGAAAACCCTTGGCCCCACATGCCAAGCCAAACCGCACCTAGACAAGCTAGCCACGCCATGCGCCCATGGCAAACCCTTGGCCCCACATGGAAAGCCAAACCGCACCTAAGCATGCTAGCCGCACCATGTGCCAACGGCTTGCAAAACCCTTGGCCCCACATGCCAAGCCAAGCCACACCTTGCCTTGGCACCTAGCCATGCTAGCCGTACCATGTGCCAACGGCTTGCCAAACCCTTGGCCCCACATGCCAAGCCAAACCGCACCTTGCCTTGGCCCTAGCCATGCTAGCCGCACCATGTGCCAACGGCTTGCCAAACCCTTGGCCCCACATGCCAAGCCAAACCGCACCTAGCTATGCTAGCCGCCCAATGTGCCAACGGCTTACCAAACCCTTGGCCCCACATGCCAAACGCACCTAGCCGCGCCACCATGCTGGCCTTCTCTACGCGGCTACCAAAACGAAAGGCGTGCGACAATCGACGGTCCCCCTTCAATCCCAGGAGCAAATCCTAGCCCTCCAAGGTTACCAGACGACGCATGGTAACCTTTAGCACGAAAACCTAAGTTTGGCCATGCCAACGGCATGCCAACCTAGCCGCGCCGCCATGCCATGCCAATGGCATGCTAACCTAGCCACGCCACCATGCTGGCCTTCCCTATGCGGCCACCAACGAACGAAAGCGTGCAAAGATCAACGGCTACCTTTCCTCTTAAGGTACAAAATCTCGACCATCGAAGGTCACCAAGCTACCAAGTCTCCCGAGCTCGACTTGCCAGGAAACAACCCTATGCTACATGTTTTCCACAAAAACATTCGAGACATCAACACATATCACAAAGTGGGGGATCCTCTTTGGGTATTGGTTTGGCGGTTTACAGCGTGCGGCGTACACTACGCCCGTCATAAGGAAGTGTCATAAGGGTGAGGCGGTTAGTAAATACATGGAGTTAAAAGTGAAACGTTCATGGGACATCAATTCCATACGTTAATGTTTTTATGGAACATCAATTCCATGCGTTAACGATTTTATGGAACATCAAATTCCATGCATACGGTTACCACCTCCTACCATTTACTTACCCATTTTTCCATTCCTTAATGAGACCATGGTACGTTTCACTTCGACTTGTATAAATAGGTCTTACCTATTTCCACAGAACAACAAGTTCATTCGGGAATATACAACACTCATAAAATACTTGCTAGCTTACCATTTGTTAGCCTTCCCACTTTTCTGATACAAGTCATAGTAACACAACTACTCTTCCAGAATCAACTATTCTGGTCTCATCACTTTCCTTGCTTCCCTCTCCAAAACCAACCCATTCTCCTCCACTTTGTGACCGAAGCAAGTCCGGAACGGCCATTTCTTGGTTTAGGCTGGATTTGTACAGATTGATCTCTCGAATCTAAAGTACTCCCTTGCAGTACATTGTTTAGGGTTTAAATTGTTTCTCACCCGTACAACCGAAATTACCGAAATCAGCAAAAACCATTTTCACCCTCATACAATTGGCGACCACAGTGGGAGGTTGATCTTTCAGTTACAATGTCAATTTTCGACCATCGATCTCATGCTTCGACCCAGACACCAAGATGATACAAGCAGGCGACCCGTTCATGGATCGACGACTCAGTTACCAGACGACCCGACTATCAGTCATGACACGACAAGGGATGACTGGGGACTTCCTAGAGGATAGAAGCAAAAGATCCGCCCGAGAATTGACGACTCGGTTATCAGGCAACTCAGTAACGACTGGGGACTTTCCACAATCACGACGGTGCTTCCCGTAAAACCTGGTCTTACACCCGGAAAGTTTCCTTTTTCATCAGGAGACCTAAAAAACCAAGTAAGTCCTACCCAGACAAAATGCGTGGTTTACCTTTTCAAGTTTTCACGGGAATAAAAAAAAAAACACAATAGCCATGTTCTGTTCCACCCCATGTAATCTACCAAACACACGGTTCCATGGTTTTCCTGGGATTCCGGCAACACTTTCAACCAAAACAACATCATTTCCAAAAAAAAAAAAAACAATTCAATCCTAATCCTAAATGATTCATTCCAAAAGAATAATCCAAAACCGTCAAGGTAACATTTATCTATCAACCCAAAAAAAAAAAAATCCAGAAAATCAAAACCATAAACCAGGCACTTCCATTTGCCTTTCAAAAAAATAAAATAAAGAAGTTCGAAGATTTAAATGTATTCAAGGAAAGTTTTCCAACAAATGGCTTGCTCCTCTTAGCAAAGGCCTCCTCGTGCTTTGGAGAGCCGCCCTTTTCAACTTCAATTGCCTGCACAATCTTTTGAATTCCGCTTCCGCTTCTTCACCATGTCTCGGCGGAAGGACCTTCGATTGTTTGGGCCAAAGCAACTTTTCAACCTCGAGAGAAACCGTCGACGAACCAAGGAGCATTGAACTCGAACTTTATGCACATGTCACGGTGGAACCTCCAGCTCGAGATTACGTCCTCAGAAACTGTATGACCAGTCACGTTGCGCATGTCGTCAATCGAAGACAAGGCTTCCTCCACACGCTTGACCAGCGCGTATCGGCTAGTAATTTTCTTGGTTGTGGCAATATGACCGTAGCTTTCCCATATCTTGGTATATAACGCCTCATGTTTAGCTGGAACGCTAAATCCCCCAATCAACACGTGATCCGGATAAGGAACCGGGTGTGGAGGAACAAAGGTGGCGCTGCGATCGCATCGATGTCTGGCGAAGGATTCCTAACAACAATTGCGCCAACATTCACGTGAGCAATCTCCGCTGTCTGAGTCACAGCAACGCTTCCATCTTGATCGGCCTCTGTTTCAAAGCCACCAAGCTTAGATGACACGGCTAGAGACAAAGCCGTGTCTTCACCAGTTTCCATCTCAAGTTCGTCTTCAGAACCGGCTTCGCTCTGTGATATCATGGCTTAGACACTCTTAAAAAAAAAAAAAAAAAAAGGAGAGGAAGAAGGAAGGAATAAGAAGAGCATGGAGAAGACTCGCTGATTCGCTTTCAGACCGACTAGAGGAAGATTCAGCACTGCTATCGGAAGAACTACTCTCGCCATCTCTGGACTCTGAGCTTTAATCCTTCTCGGATTCCCCTTCTCCATGGGTAGGCTCAGCATCGCTGCCTTCCGTCTCAAGAGGTGCAGTTTTCTGACTACGTGCAAGTTTAGTGAAGGCGTTCATGCTGCTAAGACCCTAGGCAAGGCACAAGAACAGAAACTCAGAAATAAGACAAAGATATACGCAATCCGAATGAATCAGGAAGAAAATTATACATACTCGCATATTGGAAGAGCTAAAAGTTGGGAGAGCCATCGGATCCGAATGAAAACCACCAGCACGGCTTTTAGATCTTCGTTCCTTCACTTGGGGACTATCTGCATTCGGGCTAATGGATTTTCGCTTGGGATCCCTCAGTAATGGATGTTCCTCTAAAATCGCAGGAGAAGGCTTACCGCGACGATTTTCTACCACATCATTCACGAATCCATGGATAGCAAGAAACTCATCCTGCCAAAATATGTTATATTCGGAGGTTGTTGATGGATTTCGTTCCGCAAGCAGAAAAGGGAGACTTTGACCCGACGCAAGAGCACTAGCATCGAGAACAAGTGGACAACGGATTTCCGGAATAAGGTGACGAACGAGTGGGACCCCTTGGTCAAAACCCATATGCCGAGCCGCCCTATCAATGTTGTAAGAGATCGCTTTGCAAGATCCTCGAAAGAAAGACGGTACATGACCGGGCGTGCAGCTTTGCATGAACACCATCTCTCCAACACTCGGATCCTCTTTATCAGAAGACAAAGACATGTTCGGAACAGGAGCAAAGGTACTGATCTGAGTTATAGACGCATGCACCGGAGCCCATGGACGAAAATTAACCGTGTACGAGTTGTCAATAAATCTAACCAGGTTTGAGCCAATCTTTGGACGCCTATTCGACCAGCGCAGTATCCTGGAGCCACCCCAAGACTCGGGAAGTACAACCAACGGTTTTGGGGCGTACTTCTCGAAGTGCTCCCACATCCACGCCCAAAGAAAGGCGGCATGAATGTACGAATCCACTTTCATATAGCCGTTTGAAGCACACATATCCGAGACCAGCTGATCCAAGTGTGCGTACAGAGAACCAAGAAACAAGCCGCCAATAAGGAGAACGAAGGCTTTTTCCAGTTTTATAGAAAACTTGAGAAGTTCCTGCCTTATCTCTTTCTTACCGGAGCCGTCATCAAAAATATCTCTGGATAACCAAAGAGCCAAGAACGCCGCGACATGAAGTATGTTATTCTTCTGGTTCGACTCCAACTCGTCAGGAAACCACTGAGACACCCACCAGTCATAGAAGCACTTCGTCTCGTTTTATTTCCGACCGAATCCATTTGACTTCGCAACCAGGGCGGCGCGCATTTCTTCTTCATCTGCAGACAACCTAATGTCGAGGTTTCCAATTACGAGAAGATTTAGCAACACAGCCATGCTCACCAAGGAGATGGTCATTTCACCCCCCGCATACATACGGCCGTGTGGGTGTCCGGACACCATCCTGGAAACAAAAGCAACTAGGCTCGGAATATCTTTCCTAACTGAGCACCGCGAAGCCGCAATAAAGCCACACCAACGATCTCGCGCCTTGGTCAAATTGGTTTTTACATGCTCCTGGCTCATCATAAACCGCATCCATTTCTCGAAGGGACGCAACGGACTCACAAAGATTTTAAAGTCAATGGGAGAGGCATGATATTCTTTCCTCTGAAGGCAAAACCTTATTACGCCTCCTGGCCGATGGTAGGCTGGGAAAAGAGTTTCGCCTACGTTAAACTGCAAGTGCACAGCGCCTGTTGGAGGCGTGGCAAGTACAGGTCGATCCACAGGGAAAAATGGAGTGGCTGTATAGTTGATCTAAGGCTTTCTAAACTGATTTCTAGAGAAGTGACAAAGTTGTAAGTTGGTTGTCGATGCGACTGAGTTGTTGTTATGACTGTAACTAAGTTGCAAAAGCAGATTGTAAAAAGGTTACTGAGAGTACTAGGGTGATCGAATCAACCTTCTAATTCTATGCTAAGGCCAAGCAATTTCTCACTGTGTCTTGTACCTTCCATTGAAGGTCTCAGGAGGATCTTTGATTAACTAATTCACAAATTCTCCCCTAATATAGATTGTCTTCTTACAGTACAATCTATCACAAGATCATTCAATTTATCAGCTAATTAACAATCCTAAAACAATTTAAGCACATCAAGAACAGCATGAACATTGATCACATTAGCACACAACTAGGGGTTTCATCTACACCCTAGTAATGAAACTTAGAACATAATTAAAACAAACACAAATTAAACTAAGTTTTTGCTCTGGCTAATCCAGGCATGCCCTTTACACACACAACTCAACTCCCTTTATACATGCAAACCCTCCCCTCTCTTCTAACACTCAAACTCGAGATTAAAAGCAAACCCACTCACCAAACACCTCTGAATCGTGGTCTCCTCTGTGAATTCGGCACCGAAACTCCATTAATTTGATGTTCCCCCAAAGTTTGTGAAACCTTAACCCTAACTCTTTCTATCTCTCACTTAGCCTCTAGGGAAGAAGCTATGGAAGAGATAGAGGGAGATTATGAGGTGACGGCGGTTGTTGTGCAGATGTTGGTGGCTGTGGTGTCGGTGTCAGGGAAGAAGAGAAGATGGTGGCTCTGCAACTGGGTTTGGTCGGGAGAGAAAAGAGAATGGGTTTCTCTGAAAGTGTCGGGGGGAGGAGAGAGAAAATGAGGATGGGGTGTGTTTGGTTTGGGTGAAGATATAGGTGGCTGTGGTATGAAGCGGGAGCAGCGAAGGTTGATGTGTAGGTCGCAGCGAGCGTTGGATGCGACGATAGAAATCTCAACGGCTCAGGGAGAATCGGGCTTGGACTCGGGTTTGCTCAAGCCCATGTCTTGTAAATGGGTTGCTCCTTGTTGGGTTGCAACTGATGCGCGCGCAAGCTTTGGCTTTCTGCTCCATAGACGCTCGTCTCCAATTTTATGCTCTTTTGGCTCCTCAATTTCTCCGAGCTTTATTTACTACCTAAAAACACAAAATTAATTAGTACAAATATTTATTCTTGAAAATAAAGAAAATACAGAATCTGGGATAATATCTGATTTCTGAGCACAAAAGATGAGTTAAATGCCAATAAATAGATGTAGAAATATGCAATATTTGGCACTCATCAAATACCCCCAAACCTGAATTTTACTTGTCCTCAAGTGAAACGGAAATTAAGAAATCCTAACTATACCACACCGTCGGTCTGGTCTCGAATGCATTTAGCGTATGCACTAAGCCTTTAAACCCCTAGGTGTCCCTAGTGGACGAGTTGTAGTCTCGTGAGGGTTTACCAGAGGTGTACCCACAAAACCTTCTCCAATTTCAGAGTGTAAAAGAGTCTCAAGCATCCAAGGAGCTATGAGGACATAGAGTTTCTGCATGCTAGTAACACGAAGTTAGAACTACCAAAGAACGCATTCTTATCCTTAAGAGTTGAGCGAGAAGTATACCATATGAAAGAATTCGGATTCGATAGTGATCACAAGCCTCGACTTCTGCCTCACCAACAGGGTTTTATGATAATTGCACTAAAAAATACCGCTTTTTTAGTCTCTCATGTGTGCAGGCAGGAATAAAGAGAGAATTCATGCACACGTTGAAGGTGAGAAGGATAACCTTCCGAAATAATTTCTGGAGACTCCACAGAGTTGTGGACAAAAAGAATCTTTTTCTGATGATCTCTAAGAAAGGAAATCAATCATTAGCAAGGATGGGAGTACTCACTTACCTTCTCACCCGATCGGCAATTAATATCACTCTCTCAACATTCATAGAAACGTCTTCAATCTTCGGTCTTCGGTCTTCAACTGTTGATGATGAACTTTTGAACTTCACAAAAAAACTTGAATTTTTTTTTTTTTTTTTTTTAAATGGTGTTAACTAGACTCAGAAAATAAATAAACTATAACAATTTTTTTTTTTTTTTTTACAATATGAAATGAAAATAACAATAAAAACAATAAAACTTGTATTGCCTTGATTTCATAAACTTCACTAATTCTCATCTTATTTTCTTTTCTTTTCTTTGTTGCACGTAAACCTTGGACTATTTCAACTTTTCTTCAAATATTCTGATGAGGCTCCGCTTGCTGACGACGATGTGTTTCTATGAATCTGTTGATGTTGCTGAGAGGGAGAGAGTGATGCTAACTGCAAATCGAACTACAAGAAGGAGTTTTCATCTTTAAACGTCACCCTCATGATTGACAAAATTAGCACTCAAGAGATCAAAAATAGTGCTGAAAGTGGTGCGAAGTTGGGTAGCTCACCATTCCTACCCGGAATTGACGTACGGTGACACACACTCTAACAGATATTTTAGAAAGTCACAAAAATGAAGGTCGGTGCCTCGCTTGATGTAAAATGGGTAGTCCCCACTATGGGTGATCACGATTCTACTACCGAATATCTATACAGCACCTAATTCGCCCTCCGGTATGGTTAAATCCAACTTTAACGCTCTAATCAACTAAGAAACCCGATTGTGTTCTCCAAGACTTCCAAGTTCGTTATTTCGGTCAGACTCTCTATGTAAACATAGCTAGAAGCATGCTAGTGACTCTAAAATCTCTAAAAGTTGGAGGTTTTTATGCAAGTATTTACAAAGAGTTTTGATTTTTTTTTTTTTTTTTTTTTTTTTTTGATATAAAAGACTAAAAACTCTATATGCAAATGCACCCCCAAACCTAAATCAAACATTGTCCTCAATGTGTCAACAGATGATAAGAATGTAAATAGTCACATACCAAGAGAACTATGTTGAGTAGATAAAAGGGAAGAGATTACCGGTATGTTGGCAGAGCAAGGTTAGAGCTTCATTAATCAAGGCTAGAATCCAACATTTTGAGATCTTATTGGATTAGCACAATATATACAAAAGAAGACTCAACCGATTCACGATAGAAGATTTAACAAGACCTACTGGATTATATACAAAAATTTACCATACACCAATAATCTAAAGAGTTGAGGATCAACCCAAAAGAAGATATGCAGAAACATCAACAGCCTTACACATATATAACATGAGAGTACAAGTAAGACTGTATAAGTGAATGGTTTTCCCCAAACCTAAACTTGTCAACAGATGTGTTTTTGAACACAAAATCTTGCAATCTTAAAGGCAGATCATGCACTAGGTCTAGTTCAAAATGGACACTTTTAGGAACGGGTAGAGATACACATTCCAACTGTGGCTCCCTAAAGGTGTTATACTTTGATGCAAAATAGTCCAAGAGGACTTGGGAAGCACAAAGTTCCAATCCTAGATTAGGCATTCTCAGAAAAGTTGGTTTTGCAATTTTGTTACAAACCACATCTAGGTTTGGTGGAGGAGTTTCAATCTGTGACTTAGGAAAGAAAGTAGGTACATCTAAGTTGTTTTCGTGTATAAGATCATTTGCACCATTACACACTTTCCTAAAGTCAGACAAAGGTAAATCATGCTCACTTGCATAGAACAATTCATCAATCTCCATGTCATAATCATCATTATCCAAAAGCTTTGTGTCATGCATAGGCAAATCAGAGGAGGCAACATATTGTGACATGGGCAGGGAATCAGACACAAAAATAATATCATGATCCATAAGAACATTAGTGTCAACAGAAGATTCATCCTTTCTTAAGTCACAAACAAGTTGTGTAGCATGCTCATTTTCAGCGAACAACTGTTCAAACCCCAATTCAGCATCACATGTATGTATGGATTGAATATTAGAAGAAGCATCATTCATAAGGTTCACAGAAGAGAAGCTTAATGTCTCTGAACCCAAAGGTTTCACCATATTTTCATCATACACATGCTCTTCTAACATATCATATTCATCATCATCATCATAACAAAAATGCATTTCCCTATTCAAAATTGTAGCATTTCTAGTGCACTCATTTACCTCTTGATTAGGTTCATATTCAGTGTCAATTGCATGAGTAGGAATAGAAACACTATTTTCAAAATTTACTTTATTGGGGACAACAAGCATCCTATCATGAGATTCCTTCCATTCTTCACTTTGTAATTGAATCAGGTTCATTTTTAATATCATGTTAAGCTGTTCAACTGAAGGGGAGTCTTCACTAGTGGGTATGTATGCTTCACATGGATATTCAGTACATGGTTGTGCACAAGGTTCACTAGAAAAGGGAAACTCAGACATGTTGCTAGATGGATGATCATGTGATGCTTTCCATTCAAGTATAGCATTGTTTTGCTCTATGAGTTTAATATCCTCCATTATCGACTGCATACAAGGGTTCATTGGAGGATAGCATTGTTCAACCTCCCATGGCGGTTGATGACACATGTGTGAATAATGATTAGGGTTTTCATAATGAGGCTCATGACCTAGAAAAGGTTCATAATAATCCCTAAAACTATTGACATCATGGTCTGTGGGTGGTTCATATTGTGAAGCATGCCCATAAGCATGTTCTCTGATGGATCTGTTTTCATCCCCAGTTGCAGACCAAAATCCTGAAATGATCTAACAACTCAATTTGAACTCAAAAAGAAACAACCATAGCCTAGCACACATCAAGCATGTATAACACATACATCCAATCATATCAACACAGAGAAAAAAATGATACAAGAAAATGGAACCCAATTTTTAGATTTAAGCACACAGGAGTGCTTGGTGTTGCTGCAAATGTGCAACCCAGGTTATGTGCGAGACAGGTTGTGTGGGATTCAGTTTGTGCAGAGCACAGTTCGTATGCACATGCACAGCCCAGTGGTAATGCAAAGCCCAGTTTACGTGGGCTTCAGCCTATGAACAGCCCAGTTTATGTGCAACTGCACAGCCCAGTGGTTATGCAAAGCCCAGTGGTTGTGGGCTTCAGTTGTTATGGGTTCCAGCCCAGTTTTGTACAGATGCACAGCACTGGTCAGGCCAAGCACAATACAACTTGTGATATCAACACAGAATAGCTTATGCACTGCACAGGTTGGCAGGCTTACACAGCACAGCACAGCTTATGCAGAGGTTGGCAGCTCAAGCAAAACTTGTACACAGCACAGCATTGGTTATGTGCACGTGAGCAATACAAACTCACAAAAATGACACAACATGCCTTATGCACAACTTGATTGTTGGCGGGTGCACTAGCAAGACAGAAATTGTGAATGGTGCACGGGGTGATAGGTTGTGCTCACTCAAGGTGAAGCATGTCTTTGGGTTTGTGCGTGGCATACAAGTGAGATGCTAATATAAACTCAGTTATTCAACACCCATTCAAACACCACAGGGCCACACACAGATTACAGATATTGCAAGGGTTTGTTGCTCACAGGGTATCAACAGATGCACAAATTAAATATTTTACAAAGACAGGTATCCCAAACAGGTATATCATTCATGAAGATCATACATTCATCACGATTCAAAGACAATGTAGATATGAACTTCACGAGATGTAGCAAATGAACAACAAATGAACAGTGCCGCACTTTACAACATGCTCGTAGTGCCAATAAGGTCAGGTGACCTCAAAATTCAGAGATTAGGCACAATTTATGCAGTATGAGATAGCTCACACAAGGTCATTTGGTTTTGCAGGGTTTGCACAATGAGTAATCACACGGGGGTTGCACTGGGAATATGACTTAGCATCCAACACAGGTAGTCATGCAAGTCTGCACAACAGGCTAGAGCATGCAATGTGCGGGGCTGATGGTGTCAACTAAGTAAGTTGATATCAACCAGCCCAGTTGATGTCAACAGGGTCCTGCAGCTAACTTGGCTATCCAAGTTGCTGCTCAAGCTCACAGCTTCAGGGGCTGGAGTTGAGCACTATCTAGCAACTGTTTTTATCATGCAAAGGCACCAGGGCAACTAATTTATCTTGTAAATATGGTTCACAGATACAGATACAATGATGCTCAGCACAATTTCAATGATGCACAGGATCATACATGATTAGCTAACCTCAAATTCACAAACTCATACACAAGGATACCAAATCTCAAAGCAAGTAGAAAACTATTACTCGGATGTCACAGGACTATGCCAAAGAGATATCCTAGTTCGGTGAGAGATATTCTGCAGATTATGACAACTATTCAGGGGCAAAAATTTGAGTTTGGGAGTACAATACCGCCGGTATAAAACCGGGTTTAGGCACTCCACAAATTATGTTCTGCTCCTTTATCCTCTCTTCTTTGAGTTGCACAAAGACAGCAGCACAGCAGGTACCTGCTAGCTCAACAAATCACTTCAGTTCTCAAAATTGCACAGTTTAAAGCAATATAAGGGGATGTGCACAAAGTGATCAAAACTAGCCACAAGATTATAGAAATTGAATGAACTACGACATGTGATGCAACTAACTAACAAGATGATGCAAAGATGGTTGAACAACTAGGCTAACACAAATACAACAACAAAATTATAAGATAATGATGCGGGTGACTTAATAGAAACAAGATGCGGCTATGCGATGAACCGAAAGATTGAAATTGCGGCTAAGTTACGAATGATGGGGCTTGTGAATGTAAGCTACGAGAAGATAAGAGACAATGAGCTAAAGAAGAACAAAAGAAAAACTAACAGATGTACAATGAAGCTTTACGGGGTTATGATGCCAATGATTATGATTGAAGTTAAAACTTCACTAATGCTAACACAAAGTGCGAGATGATATAACAAATGGTTTTAACTACTAACTTACACTATAACACCACAGATAACTTCCACAGACTACACTAACAACATGAGAATAAGAGAATTTAAACACATATATACAAGTTTTAGAATGAAAACCAGTTGAAGTTAACTCTAAAAAGCAACACAGCACACTAACAAATCCCCGGCAGCGGCGCCAAAAAACTTGGTAGGCTGGGAAAAGAGTTTCGCCTACGTTAAACTGCAAGTGCACAGCGCCTGTTGGAGGCGTGGCAAGTACAGGTCGATCCACAGGGAAATGGAGTGGCTGTATAGTTGATCTAAGGCTTTCTAAACTGATTTCTAGAGAAGTGACAAAGTTGTAAGTTGGTTGTCGATGCGATCGAGTTGTTGTTATGATCAGTAACTAAGTTGCAAAAGCAGATTGTAAAAAGGTTACTGAGAGTACTAGGGTGATCGAATCAACCTTCTAATTCTATGCTAAGGCCAAGCAATTTCTCACTGTGTCTTGTACCTTCCATTGAAGGTCCCAGGAGGATCTTTGATTAACTAATTCACTAATTCTCCCTAGTATAGATTGTCTTCTTACGTACAATCTATCACAGGATCATTCAATTTATCGGCTAATTAACAATCCTAAAACAAAGTGTAAGCACATCAAGAACAGCATGAACATTGATCACATTAGCATACAACTAGGGGTTTCATCTACACCCTAGTAATGAAACTTAGAACATAATTAAAACAAACACAAATTAAACTAAGTTTTTGCTCTGGCTAATCCAGGCATGCCCTTTACACACACAACTCAACTCCCTTTATACATGCAAACCCTCCCCTCTCTTCTAACACTCAAACTCGAGATTAAAAGCAAACCCACTCACCAAACACCTCTGAATCGTGGTCTCCTCTGTGAATTCCTAATTATTTTGAAACTCCATTAATTTGATGTTCCCCCAAAGTTTGTGAAACCCTAACCCTAACTCTTTCTATCTCTCACTTAGCCTCTAGGGAAGAAGCTATGGAAGAGATAGAGGGAGATTAGGAGGTGACGGCGGTTGTTGTGCTGATGTTGGTGGTGTGTGGTGTCGGTGTCAGGGAAGAAGAGAAGATGGTGGCTCTGCAACTGGGTTTGGTCGGGAGAGAAAAGAGAATGGGTTTCTCTGAAAGTTTCGGGGGAGAAGAGAGAAAATGAGGATGGGGTGTGTTTGGTTTGGGTGAAGATATAGGTGGCTGTGGTGTGAAGCGGGAGCAGCGAAGGTTGATGTGCAGGTCGCAGCGAGCGTTGGATGCGACGATAGAAATCTCAACGGCTCAGGGAGAATCGGGCTTGGACTCGGGTTTGCTCAAGCCCATGTCTTGTAAATGGGTTGCTCCTTGTTGGGTTGCAACTGATGCGCGCGCAAGCTTTGGCTTTCTGCTCCATAGACGCTCGTCTCCAATTTTATGCTCTTTTGGCTCCTCAATTTCTCCGAGCTTTATTTACTACCTAAAAATACAAAATTAATTAGCACAAATATTTATTCTTGAAAATAAAGAAAATACAGAATCTGGGATAATATCTGATTTCTGAGCACAAAAGATGAGTTAAATGCCAATAAATAGATGTAGAAATATGTAATATTTGGCACTCATCAGCCGAACCGATCGGTCTTCTCCCTCACTTTCCGAATCAGTCAGAAGAATCGACACATAGTTGGGGTGATTTCTCTTAACCGTGGTCGATGTCGTAAAGAACTCATCATCTACGTTTGGCTTGGAATTGCCAACATCTTTCGGTACGGCAGAACTTTTCTCAAGTGATATCATAATGAAGACTCTCCCACGCTACTTTCACCTTCCAAACAACTACAATGGAACAATACGAAGAGAAATTATTACGGAAAGTGCACGGAAATTATTTTTCCACCCAAGACGCAAGCCAGTTTGTTTCAAAGTCGTACCCTGCAGCATAAAATTCTTGTCCGACCGAGGAGGTGCGCCTCACCATGGGAACCATGCACACGGCCACACCAAAACAAGGAGTAAACCCTAAAAACTAGGTTTTCGTGGGGAAGGGATGGCAATTACTATCGCGTGCTTACTTTGGAAGAAGAAGTATTGGAAGGCATACCTGGGATTTGCTTGTCCGCTTTGCTTTACTGCTACCACACGGCTGGGATTAAAAAAAATAGGCGTGAAACGAAAGAGAAGCCGGCCCTCCTTTTATATATACATGGTACGTGGGAGTTTAAACAAGGAAAGGATTTCCTATTTTGAGCCAAGAAAGGAAAAGAGGAAACCGGTCCCGCAAAGACCAATTTCCACGCCCAAGACCGCTCACGCCGTGCCTTTGCCCCACACACCAAGTCGTCCGCTATGCTTTGCCTCCCCAAGTTGTGCACACCTCGCCTCACCGGACCATGCCAAGTCGTCCACTCCACTATCGCAGGCCCTATCATGCCAGGATGTCCATGCCATGGCTTGCCATGCCGACACCAACAACTCGTCGGGCCAACATTATGATGTTCCTTAACCCAGCCAAGATGATGAGAAGCCAGATTAAGTCACGCTTCTCACCTCACCGCTTCACGTTCTACATGAATAAGATCTATGCAAGGCTGCCAAACGTGGGATCATGAACTCTCCTTGCCACAAATAGCACCGTGTCAAGCCATCCACCATGCTTTCCTTCCTAAGACCACGCCACCTCTAGGTCCCCATGTGCCAAGCCATCCGCTACGCTTTGCCTTCCAAGACTGCGCCCGCTTTGCCTCGGTGATGTACGGCCAGACCAAGCCAGCAACTTTCGTCTCACCCCTCCATGGTCTGCATCCCCAGTACAACTTATGCAGGCCCGCCAACACGGGCAGCAAAAACTCTCTTCACCTCTCAAAAAGGTTAGTCGGATTTTCCTGACCATCTTTGCAATGATTTACGTCTTGATTCCGTCCTTGTCTGTCACCATCATATGCTTACCTCGTAATAAGGCACCCGTTCGAACTAGCGGGGGACTTAATGTTGATGGTGGTTTTTTAGCTTAGGGGTAAAATCGTAAAACCCTAGTCGATGCTGACGTCACGTAACTTGAGTAATAATGTCCAAACCAAGCACGTTTATTGAACCCTTTAATTTGTCTGCAATAAAATTACCAGGGTACTTTTTTAATGCTAATTAGGGTTTCGACAGGCCAAAACCCCAATTCTCACACCGCATGTGCCAATGGCAAACCATGCCAGCCACACCTACCACGCCAAGGCATGCCAACCATGCTAGCTGCACCCCTGTGCCAATGGCAAACCATGCCAACCACACCTACCGCGCCAAGGCATGCCAACCATGCTAGCCGCACCCCTGTGCCAATGGCAAACCATGCCAGCCACACCTACCGCGCCTAGGCATGCCAACCATGCTAGCTGCACCCCTGTGCCAATGGAAAACCATGCCAGCCACACCTACCGCGCCATGCCAAATGCACCTTGCCATGGCCCCATGTCAACCTAGCCGCGCCACCTTGATGTCCTTCCCTACGCGGCTACCAAAACGAAGGCGTGTGATAATCAACGGTCGCCCTTCAATCCCATGAGCAAATCCTAGCCATTTGAGGTTACCAAACGACCTTTGGACCAAAGCCCTAGCTTGGTCATGCCAAACCTTGGCCCCACATGCCAAGCCAAACCGCACCTAGCCAAGCTAGCCACGCCATGCGCCCATGGCAAACCCTTGGCCCCACATGCCAAGCCAAACCGCACATAGCCATGCTAGCCGCCCCATATGCCAACGGCTTACCAAACCCTTGGCCCCACATGCCAAGCCAAACCGCACCTAGCCATGCGCCCATGGCAAACCCTTGGCCCCACATGCCAAGCCAAACCGCACCTAGCCAAGCTAGCCACGCCATGCGCCCATGGAAAACCCTTGGCCCCACATGCCAAGCCAAACCGCACCTAGCCATGCTAGCCGCCCCATATGCCAACGGCTTACCAAACCCTTGGCCCCATATGCCAAGCCAAACCGCACCTAGCCATGCTAGCCGCACCATGTGCCAACGGCTTGCCAAACCCTTGGCCCCACATGCCAAGCCAAGCCACACCTTGCCTTGGCACCTAGCCATGCTAGCCGCACCATGTGCCAACGGCTTGCCAAACCCTTGGCCTCACATGCCAAGCCAAACCGCACCTAGCTATGCTAGCCGCCCCATGTGCCAACAACTTGCCAAACCCTTGGCCCCACATGCCAAGACAAACCGCACCTAGCCATGCTAGCCGCACCATTTGCCAACGGCTTGCCAAACCCTTGTCCCCACATGCCAAGCCAAGCCACACCTTGCCTTGGCCCTAGCCATGCTAGCCGCACCATGTGCCAACGGCTTGCCAAACTATTGGCCCCACATGCCAAGCCAAACCGCACCTAGCTATGCTAGCCGCCCCATGTGCTAACGGCTTACCAAACCCTTGGACCCACATGCCAAACGCACCTAGCCGCGCCACCATGCTGGCCTTCCCTACGCGGCTACCAAAACGAAGGCGTGCGACAATCGACGGTCCCCCTTCAATACCAGGAGCAAATCCTAGCCCTCCAAGGTTACCAGACGACGCATGGTAACCTTTAGCATGAAAACCTAAGTTTGGCCACGCCAAACCACGCCATGCCAACCTAGCCGCGCCTCCATGCCACGCCAATGGCATGCCAACCTAGCTGCGCCACCATGCCATGCCAATGGCATGCTAACCTAGCCGCGCCACCATGCTGGCCTTCCCTATCGGCCACCAACGAACGAAAGCGTACAAAGATCAACGGCTACCTTTCCTCTTAAGATACAAAATCTCGACCGTCGAAGGTAACCAAGCTACCAAGTCTCCCGAGCTCGACTTGCCAGGCAACAACCCTATGCTACATGTTTTCCACAAAAACATTCGAGACATCAACACATATCACAAACTGGGGGATCCTCTTTGGGTATTGGTTTGGCGGTTTACAGTGTGCGGCGTACACTACGCCCGTCATAAGGAAGTCTCATAAGGGTGAGGCGGTTAGTAAATACAGGGAGTTAAAAGTGAAACGTTCATGGGACATCAATTTCATACGTTAATGTTTTTATGGAACATCAATTCCATGCGTTAACTATTTTATGGAACATCAAATTCCATGCATACGGTTACCACCTCCTCCCATTTACTTACCCATTTTTCCATTCCTTAATGAGACCGAGGTACGTTTCACTTCGACTTGTATAAATAGGTCTTACCTATTTCCACGTAACAACAAGTTCATTCGGGAATATACAACACTCGGAAAATACTTGCTAGCTTACCATTTGTTAGCCTTCCCACTTTTCTCGATACAATTCAGAGTGACACAACTACTCTTCCGTAATCAACTATTCTCGGGTCTCATCACTTTCCTTGCTTCCCTCCCCAAAACCAACCCATTCTCCTCCACTTTGTGACCGAAGCAAGTCCGGAACGGCCATTTCTTGGTTAAGGCTGTATTTGTGCAGATTGATCTCTCGAATCTAAAGTACTCCCTTGCAGTACATTGTTTAGGGTTTAAATTGTTTCTCACCCGTACACCCTAAATTACCGAAATCAGCAGAAACCATTTTCACCCTCAAACACTTATCTACAGAGTTTAATGGTTAAGCAATAAACTTTATATTATATTCCTTAATTAATACTATGTCTATCTAGAGTGTTCATGCTTCGCAGTTTTGTTTTCAATATGCACGACTTGAAAGATACGTTAGGGAATGAAACAGTTCAAGTCAAATATCACTAACCTCAAGTGGAAGGATGATGTTGTCGTTGTAGCTTCTTACTTCTTCACTTCTTCAAGTCTTCGCAATACCTGTAATGTCTCATATCCTAATACTTTCAAGCTAACCTATAAGATGTTGACTCTAGTACATAATCAAGCGACTCTTAAATGAGTTTTGATTCACTAAAATATGACAACCAAACTTGACATACCAACGCTTGGTGGGTTCAACCGAGCTATGCTCTAACATAACTTTCTCGATTATTGTACTGGAGAAACGATAAACTTGGGTGTGTGTGTGTGTGTGGGGGGGGGATTGCTATTTCTTGAACTTATTTCTTGTAAACTTGTTTGTAAATATTGCTATTTGTTAATACAATTTTTGATTTATCAACAACCTTTATCTTCTTCGCTGCTGCAACATTAAATGTTGCACATCAAAAAATCAAAATAAAAGTTCAACAAAATATGACATAAGAACTGAACTGAGCAGTGATGCCAACACAAACACGATTTATTAGTCTTACATAGGGATCGATATGCAAATAAATTTTTAGTTAGAAACCCACATAACATAACAATGATTATAATGTTGTAATGAAGATTATATAGACTTAACATAAAAAGGTCGCCAACAGCGTAATCACGTAGCAATGTCATCATTCAGCGTAATACCTCGAAGTAAAGTTTATTTTCGTGGGTTAGTATACATAAATTTCAACTAAATAGTATAAGCATAAACAAATGAATAACTTATGAGGGTTCGATATTCCCCCGGGTGGCTACTAGCGCTTCAGCTGACCTTAACTACAGTCACCTGCGCAATACATTTATTTTGGTTTGTATTTATTACTTTTGGCTTAACAAAATTACAGTGTCATTTGTTTAGTCCATTTCATTACGGATAAGAGAAACTAAGTTAATGCTGATCTTAGTTAGACTTATCAATTGGAGGATTATGTTATTCAAGTCTAATTAAACGCTTTGACAAGAAAAACTAGTTAACTAACCTAGTGTTTGTCTTGTCTAATGGGAAAAGTCTAAGTTATTTTCTGAAATAATTAGAGCATGATAAGAAAAATAGAGTTAATTCTGATTTTTATTTTGGTCTTGTCGAAACAAGCGATTGTACATACACAATTGGTTCAACAATAGAATTAAGTATCTTAGTCAATTTTTTGGACTACAGGGAAAAATGCTTGGGGCCATTGTTTCCTTGATAACATATTGAAACTAAATTACTTTTGTAGTTTTGGTTTTAATATTGGTTATCTAAAATGGTATGTGAAACTTTTTGTGTTTAACTCTTATAGGTACAAGTCTTATAGATTTGCAAGATCCTTTCGGGTTGTCCTTTATTTGCTCGAACCTTTGTCATTTTGTGACAAAAATGGGGAGAAATATATGGAGTAAACAAGTGATTTTTAATCACTGGACATTTGTGCTTAAACGTTATATCTAACGAAAGAGTAAAGCATATATTAAGGGGGAGAAATATAACATCATGTTGTGTAGTATTTCTGACTACAAAAGGGGAATAACAAAGATGCTCGGATTGAATATTTACCTAGCTTGTCTCTAGGGGGAGTAAAAGCTTTTTTTATTCAAATGTCAACAACGACATTTGTTTATTGAATATATGCAGGTTATTGTGCTGTTGAAACTTGGAATCAAGCGTATGAAGAATGGGTTATTTTGTAATTCATTTAGCTCCATTTGTAATAAGAGTTTTGTCACTAAAATTGACAAAGGGGGAGATTGTTAGAGCATAGCCCGGTTGAACCCACCAAGTGTTGGTATGTCAAGTTTAGTTGTCATATTTTAGTATCAAAACTCATCTAGAATCGCTTGATTAAATACCAGAGTCAACTTCGTTTAGATTAGACTAGAGAGTCCATGAATGTTGAGACATACAAGTATTACTCTGAAGAATGAGAAGAAGTAACGACTACAACGACGACATCATCCTTCCACTTGAGCTTAGTAATATTTCCATTCCTAACGTATCTTTCAAGTCGTGCTATATTGAAAACATAACATGCGAAGCTGTATATATTGTATATAATACTCTAGTGGTGAGACTTGGTCATAATAGTATAATCAAAGTGTCAAGGAAAACATATTACGAAGTATAAACGCTTATCTTTTGGAACTTCGTAAATACAACATCGACATAATCTATTGTATATAGTTATTTGATTATGTGTGTATTATATATGTGTGATTTAATCCTAGAAAACTATGTATCTTTATATTAGTTTAAGGAAGTAGATGTATGAATTTGTTTTCATAATCGAAAGGGAAATCATGAATGGTCTTGTTATTCATTAAATATCTTTTGGATGACCAATGGAAGATGACTTTGGTAGAACCTATCTTAACTTTGTTGAGACTTGAGGTATAACCGGCCGTAACCTATATAAAATAGCTAGTTGTAATCGGTCATGATCTACATTGAAAATCAAGGTATAACTGATCATAAGCTATATTGGAATGCAAGTTGTAACCGGTCCGGTCACAAGATAAATTGGGAAGTTAGTTATAATCGATCACAAGCTACCTTTGGGAAGCAAGTTGTAACCGATCACAAGTTAACTCGGGAAGCAAGGTATAACTGGTCACGAGCTACTTTGTGAGAAAGGTGTAACCGATTACGTCTTGTATTGGGAATCATGTTATAACCGGTCACAACATATTTTGGAGTGATGGTTTAATCGGTTTCATGTACAAAACCAATAATCCACATATTTCTTCATGGTGTGCGTGAATTAGGGTTTTGGGTTTGTCAAGTTGAGAAGCTTACAGATGTCGACATATTTTAACATGTACATAACTCTTATCATTTATTGTTCAAAGATATTCCTT
The DNA here is from genome assembly GCA_023531295.1 of Papaver armeniacum. Classification (NCBI taxonomy): domain Eukaryota; kingdom Viridiplantae; phylum Streptophyta; class Magnoliopsida; order Ranunculales; family Papaveraceae; genus Papaver; species Papaver armeniacum. The sequence goes on from JAJJWW010015687.1 coordinate 322,165, forward strand.
GATACTCAAGGTGATCCCTGGTCCGAAATATTGAAAAGCATTTAATTATGATTTTCATCATATATGTTTTAATTACCATCAATTAAAGCATATCCTCTGGAAAATATTATTAGTTAATGTGCTAAACTAATATTATAAGTTTTTCTATGAGAGTTTTCAGAAATATTGGTTAACATTAATTGGAAATAGGAAAACCGAATTTAGTTACTTTAATGCATATCTTGAGAATATTTTCGGTTTTGAAATTTCCTTGTTGTCCAAACAACCTTGGTCTATAAATACTTGAGTTTGTATTTCTTTCAAACTATCCTAAGAGCCAGGCAAACTTCATTTCTTGTAGTTTTTGATGGAGTCGTCTATTCGGAGAGGAAAGTATCATAATTAGGCGAAATCTCTTACGACCGCTCGTTTAAAGACTTATGTGGGATCAAGAGGCTCTACGAGTACCGTTGGTGGGAAACTAGATAATTACAGTGTTATTAGTTTTTGATTATTGATTTTATTGACTAATGGTTTTTGACACTTTGATTGCACCTAGTTTGTTTATTCTTGAGAATCTTCTCTTCTGATGTAAGATTCACTCAGACTAGATCAAAGTATTGACGGGATCTTTAGAAACATCTTCGGATCTAAAGACATCTTGTGATAATCCATTGTTAATAGACTTCCTTCTGGTGCATGATTAATCACAAGAGGATTCAAGTATTGTTCTGCGGGTATTTGAAGGAAATATAAGATTTGAATACGAAGAAAATTTTTTTATTAGTTTTTGTATCTTGTGGATTTAGTGCACAAACCTTGATCGGATGGGATCCAACTAGAATCGTTTTATCTTTGATAGACTTGATTGATTAGTTGCGTGAGATTGACATCGCTTTATAGTTTAGATCTATATTGATTGATTGTGAATCTATAACTTGATATTTCGATAATCAATATTTAGATTTAGATTGACCTAACCAGACAAAGGATTTTATTAGATTAAACATAAAATCCTTTGTCAACAACTCAACAATATCTTTAGCAAGATTGTTTAAGAGTGGTTACCAAACATATTTTTCCTTTGTTGTTTGGAATACGATCCAAAGGACTTGATATTCACGTGCGTAACTCTAGAAGTCAAAGGCGCAGGGATACTGAGGGAACTAAGTAGCTAGGGGTAGTCTGTTTGGTCTCAACTATACGAAGTTGGTATTAGATTTTGTATAGCGGCTTAATTACGAGAGTATATTCAAAACTGGACTAGGTCCCGGGGTTTTTCTGCATTTTCGGTTTCCTCTTTTGCAAAATCTTGCTGTGTTATTTATCTGTTTTCCGCATTATAATTTTTATTATAATTAAGTAAATTACACATGTAAGTTACTTCCGTAAAACTTGATATTGATCCTATAGAGTTTCGGTTATTACCAAACCTATTATCAAGTGCACACTTTGTTGTTGTATCGTCTCGATCCTGTATCCATAGTCAATCACACAAGTAACCTTGTTGTTGTATTGTCTCAATCTGTATCCATAGACAATCACACAAAGTGTGAATCAAATTTTTTGTATTGTCTCGACTCTGTCCATTGACGATTACATTCGGTAGAGGACTTATAGGTTGATAAATAAAAGATTGTGGTGTATTTGGGTACCCTCGTATTTTCACAAAATTATCAGAAAAATGAGCACAAATTATAACATAGATGTAAAAAGTAAGACACTGCGCTGATGGCAGACACATCATTTTAAACCACAGAATCAACACATATAAGTTTCTCTAAATTATCACTGTCAGTAAGAGATGACTGATAAACATTAGGGATTTCAATTTGATCTACATATGAAGTTAATCCTTGCGATGAATGCAACACCAAAGACCAGCTTTCGTCAGAAAGATCATTTGAGTATAACACTTGTGTCGCTTCAGATGCAAGAATAAACGGCTCATCCAACACTTTATCGATGCTTTTCATCTAAGACAAGTTAACCTTTATCAAGTTTTAATTTGCATTCACCTTGCACCCATTAGTCTTATCTTCAACCTTTACCCAATCACAATAGAAAACCGCTTCTTCAAATTCCATGTAACTCAAATTGATAATCTTTCTGATGACTCCATAGTAGGATATTTTTGCTTCCTCTTATAATTTATATATGTGGACTTTTGTATATGACCTGTAATAACTCTCATTCACACACTACTATTTTGACCTATAACCCCTGCCTCGTAATCATGTGGAGTGAAAACAAATCCATTGACCTAGTATCTCTTATACGGCCGCGCCTTGAAGAGAGGTCCATGCACTGGTTGACAAAGTGTGGACTTAGTATCTTTATTAGCTTCTAACAACTGCAAGAGAACATGTGTGAGTCAGTTACACAACCAAGCACAAAATTTGTTTACTACAAACGAGTTAATAGGTTACCTCGTCACATAACCATAAAATAAAACTCTTTGAGGTATTCTTGGATGAACGATTTCTCTGAGTATTAGACTTGGAGCTGTTGACATATGACTCATACTTTATACAATCAAACAATCATTCAAGAACATTATAAACATGCAAAGATCAGCAAGAGTCATTATTCAGATGTGTTCAATTCATTATTCTTGAAAGACCACTACTAAGAGTTCTGAACTAAACATGTATTGAATTAATTATTAAGATTTATAATTTTCATAGTTACGCACTTATTAAAAACTAATCAGATGAGAAATACAAAAGTTACAAAGATTTATATAAAAATTAAGATATTACTAAAGTTACTAGGTCCAAGTAAACATTTATTTTTCCTTCTTTTGTTAGTTCGAGCATCATCATGAATCCCACTATCTATCCCAGCATTGTTATATAAATCTATAGCATGATCATCATCTTCAACAATATCTCATAAATTATCACCTACATTTGCTACATTCTCCACTACATGGCCATCTATATTTCCTACATTGTCATACTAGTGTTAACCTCATGTACCTGTGTTTCTACTTCTAAGTTTTCCCCATGAAAACGCCACGCTGTATACGTCGTGTGAATACCATTTTCGAGAAGATGATATGAAATTTCACTAAGTGGCTCCAATGTTTTTTACCATTCTTTCATGTTACCATTTCTTTCAGCAAATGCTATGAATGACCTAACACCTTATATGTATTGAGGAGATTTATGGGGAAGTTGCATCCATCCCTTATCAATCATGGATGACATATGCTAAAGAAATATCTATGTTAAAATTTACACAATATATATATATATATAGTACATCCATGTAAAAATAAGCAGCATTGTCAATCAACATATGTAGCAGGACATCAAAAGAAAGATTACTGAATAATTTAAGGGTTTTCCAAAAGGAATAAACTTGTCTGAAAAGATTAGACCTAACTTAAAAATCAATCAACTTACTTACGAACTAAATCTAACTTAAAAATTAATCAACTAACTTATAAACTAAACCTTCATCTATGAATGATAAATTAGCTATATTCTAACTATAAATGACCCAATCTTCGTTAAAAAACTCCTTATGAGATATATGTACATGTTGTGATGTACAGATGCTTATTAATACATAATGTAAGTATATGACAGCACATTGACATGTGATGATGCTTATGAGGCTTTACACAGTGTATGTCAATATTGATATACTTATCTAACAGTACATATTGTTTTTTACTGATACTTATTCAGGGGTATAACTAATTTTGATATACCTAATCCAAGCAAATTATAAGTACACAAAGCAAACTAAGAGCCGAAGTTTTTACATCCATAATATACTACTGAAAATCATTCAAATCGAGAATAAAAAACACCCAAATCATATAAAATCGAAATCAATAAACACCCAAATCTCACATATATACTCAGATGACCTAAGATTAAACCCAATAAACAACTAAATCTCACATACTCAGTTGATCTTAAATTAAACCCGAAAGTAAAGTAGAATAAATAGATAAAGAAGTACCTAGTTATATTAGTCTTAGCAATAACTCTCAGATCCGATACTGTACTTCCAGCTGCAGTAATACCAGTGAAAGACTTTAATTACCAGAGATGAAATCAAACCTAATTGTCTTACATTACTCTACTTTTCTCTTCTCTTTTTCAATTATTTATAAAGTTTTTCTGAGAGAAAATTTTCACAGATCTAAATGGTTAGAGGAAGAGAAGAAACAAATCTAAATGGTTAGAGGAAGAGAAGAAATAAGAGTAAAGCAGATAGAGATAGAGATTAAGTTGTGGTCGAGAATGGTCGGGGTACAATGGTGTATTTGGTTTTCGGGGGGATAATTGCCGCGCTATTGGGTTAATGGGTTGAAGTAGAGTTTGATGGTTGTAAATCACTTGAAAATATGGGCGTAAAGATAGGTCAAAGTGTCACCGACCATACAGACGAGTGGCACACTTGAGATGAAAGTTGTTGCAAATCGCAACAAGATCAGAGCAGTTGTGAATTTAACAACAGAAATGAGTTGTTGCTAAATTTTAGCAACAATATTTTTTAGTTGCTATCAACTGCTTTAGACTTGTTGCTAATTTGAGTTGCTATATCCTTAATTTGGTGTAGTGTTCGTTGGATTTCTTTAAGAAACTGACGATTCGTTAAGAGATATGGATAGTGAACTCACAAAATTTGGTTCGATTTGCTTAACAAATTGATTTTTTTTTTTTGGGATGCAAACAACAATTGATTGCAGTAATTAAAAAGTTGATGATTACTATACTTCATTATAGATTAAGTTGTGCTCTTTCTTGTATATTTGTTGTAGATGGTACTGCTTAGTGAACACTTTGAATTGTGTCATACTTAGTGAACACTTTGAATTGATGGTCATACTAATGTTCCTCTTCGATGATTTGATGAGGATCATAAGGTCAATGATCTAGTCCAATTGACCTAGGGATTTTGAATGAAGTGACACATAATACAACGAGGGTGTTGATGGAAATAAAACTTAAATATCGAACCATATGGACTATGAAAATGGAGATAATGAAACCTTCATTAGAAATGAAGTTTGTTTGCCCTAATGTTCCTCTTCGAAGTCCATATTTTACCTCTCCATGAAAACAGACTTCAAAAAGACCGAAACCCAATTTGTTTCTAATCAAAGGTGAATATCCAAAGAGATTAACCCCAAGATATTATATTATCCAACTTAAGTTGTGAATCCTCTATTTTTTAAAATAATATTATAAGTCAACATAACTATTTTTTCCTCTATTTTTTCTATAGTTTTTAGAACAAAGCCATGTAAGTACCACCTAATACTGGTTGTAAATGGTGCAAAAAAAAAAGTGGACATGATATATCATTTTTGTATAGGTTAAAAATAACGATACACTTTTTATGACTTTAACAATCATCAACATGTTATTTATACCTTGTGATGGTGATGTTTTTGAAGACTGATGATTTTTAGCGTTTTGAAAGTAAAGAACAGAAGGAAATATAACCGTATTTTCCAAAAAATTGTTAGCGAATTAGGTAATAAAAGTGCTTTTACCATCCCAAAAATATTAAAATAAAGGTCAACCCAAAATCTAACCTGATATATAGTACTACCATAGTACCATTTTAGGGTGGTAATTTTGTTATCGACCTGTAATATTCTTTATATAAAAACAGAGTTTTTTCGAGTGACGTGGTTAATCGGAGCTTCTGGTTGATTCTGGCCCCACCATTCTAAATTTCAGCCAATAGAATTCCAGTAAAATCTTTTGAGCCCGCGAAATATTTTTTTACCAATCACATTTTATAAAATAATTTCCTAAATTTCCTAAATCTTATTTATTCTAAGAAACATATTAAAACAAATATAAGCAATTTAAACATTACCAAAAAAAAAAAAATCATCATGATGATAAAATAAGATAAAATGTTCACCATGATTTCATCGTAAAATTAAATCCATCATATGGTTAAAAAAAATAATCATATAAATAAAAATAATCATATGAATAAACCAATGTCCAATGTCCATTTACAGTTTTTGTAATGAAATCCCCTTAATTACATCTCCAAACTACGATGAAAGAAAAATCTCCCCCCTAATTACATGGTATTGAATACCTAAAAAGTATTATAAGAATGAACCTTAATGAATATTTTTTCTTTTCAGGTGAGTGATTAAAAGAAAATACCTGATTTGTGCGAGTCATGCCTGAATAGAGTGAAGAGTCTGTTAATCCTGTACAAAAAATAAAATAATACAAAACCATTAGGAGTAAGAATTCCAAATTCCAAAAAAAAAAAAAAATCACGTACATCAACAAAAAAAAAAAAAAAAATCATAGGAGCGATTTCATTAACAATTTTGGAAAATACTAAAATAAATGTGGATATCAAAAATAACAAGTAAGAAAATATTGGAAGAAAGAAAATATTGCAATATAATATCCAAATAAATGTGAGTATTGGATACGTATATTATTTCCTACCAAAAAAGGTTTTTTTTTTTTTTGGAATTTTTTGGGTTTATCTACTCTCTATTTAAGGCCCTTGCACAGATGCCAGGATCCCATTTTTCTTTGGTGCGGATTGTGCAAGAGCAAAAATACAGGTATGCTTTATGGTTGAATGTGTTTCATCGGCATGCTTTGATCGTAAACTCATCACTTTTTATATGCTATTCCCATTGTTTTTTCTTGGGCTTTTTGCGATGAAGGTCTTTATTGTTTCGTTGATTGATTGATTTGATTCCAGAAACAAGTTTATTTTTAGGATCGTAAACTCCACTCTACATTGAGGTGAGAAACTCATCACTTTTAATCTGCTATTCCCATTGTTTTTTCAATGACTTTTTTGCGATAAAAGTCTTTATTCGTAGCTTCTGGTTGTTTTTTTCGATGAGGTGGAATCCACTTTCCAAAATACATTGAAATGATCTAAAATATGATGTGCAATAGTCGGTTGAGTTCCTTACACTTGGTAATGGATCGGGACTCCAGCATTGAGAGTGGAGTGCGCAAGAGCAAAAATACAGGTATACTTTGTGGTTGAGTGTGTTTCATCGGCATGTTTTTTTTTTTGGGGGATTATCGTTGTTTTTTGCCCTTACATATGATCCATGCAGCAAGAAAGTCCGTGGGTAGAACCAAGAAACCAGTTATGATAGATCCGACTACTCCAGAGCATGCAAGGGTGAATCATATGAAGCGTAAGGGCGTGATACTAGAGAAGAAAAAATAGGAAAATACGTAGATTGCTTGAAGGTACGGATGCAGGTACATGCATATTTCAACGAATAAGATCAACTACGTATAAGTGAATATTATAAATATACTACAGAATATCTTTCATACTGAAAAATAGTAGGTAATGAGAACAAACATAGCTGATATATGGTCGTGGAGAAAAAAAAATCACCAAAAATATACATTAGATTCCCTCACCCTAAATTTATTGGATAAGATTCTTAATATTAATTCTTAGATTTTTTGCCCTAAATATAATCCGCCCACCGAGCCGAATATTTTTGAATTTCTAATATTATCATTATTGAGCAACATACCTAGGATTCTCTACCATAAAAAATAATAATATTTTAGGAAGTATTTTTTTTTTTTTTTTTAGGTATAGTATATATAATATATAATAAAAAAAATTCAATATTTTAGGTATCCAAAATTTTATATATACTATAATATATATATATATATATATATATATATATATTATAATATATATATTATAGTATATATAAAATTTTAGGAAGTATTTTAGGTATAGTATTTTGAAAAAAAAAATTCAAAAAAAATAGGTATAGTATATATAATATATACGTATCTTTATATATATATGCTTCAAAAAAAAACTTTATATATATATATATATGTAAACATATATCCGTAAGTTTTTTTTTACATTTTTAGAGCGATGTAAAATTGGTTTTATTTGGAAAAATTCCATATTTGAAAATAGATAATATCCTTAGTTAAAAAATCAAAGTAGGTAGAAATATTTATAGACAAAAACAAATACGTATATACGGATCAAAAAAGTATTATGCTAGATTTACATCCTATGATTACGTGTATTATTAACTATATATATAAAAACTAACCATATACTCACTGTTGGACAATCTATATATACATATACATGAACAATAAACGCTTTGGTTCAACCTACACAAGAAATTTACCTTTTCAGAGCATTCATACAGCATGGATACACTAATGGAGCAGTTTTAATTTCGGCGAAAGTCGGAATAGACATGACATGGGAAACGAAAACATTGAACGGATATTTTTCCCAATTCAATATGATTTTACTTCGGGAAAACGTAAGTGATTACTACCGTGTTTTCTTATCTTATAGTTCCTTCAAAATTTTCTTAGCCTATAGTTCCATCAAAGATAACTAACCAACATAACAGGGAGAACGGATACCAGCAATTATCTCGAAGAGCCACTATGAAAATCACAAACAAAGCTCAAGGAGCAAAATATAATAATCATTACAGACTTTCTGGTTTCTATTTTCAATGGAAAACTTCGGCCCGTCCCTAATCTGATACTACGCTTCACTGATCAAACAAGCATCAACGTAGTTACTGAAGATGATTGCAATATCCCACTGCATAAATTTAATCTTACTGCAGTTGAGGATATTTCAAAACTCCAAGCAGGTAAATAATTTTTTATAAAAAAAAATATTTAGAATTTTATTTTTTAAGTGTAGTTTGAATGCTAAAATTTCAAAGCGAAAGGTGTTCTATCGATACCGAAAGTGAGTCCGATAAAAGTCTGACCGACTACGATGAAATTTCGGTTGTAACACCAGACCAAGAAAAAATGTTGCAGAAACTTATAATGTTATCCGACTGTGGTGAGTCGGAAGTGGTCATCGATCGGATAAACGATAATTAGAAGTTCAATCGGAGTACAACATTACCATGAATTATGGTTTAAGGAAATAATAAAATATATGTCTTTTTCAATTAGTATTGGTCCCATTTTTGTTTAGCGTTCTCTTAGTAGAAGTTTTTATTTTAGGGTTCTTTGTATGCCCTTATTTTTTCTCATTGTTCAAATAGTGTGCAAGTCTATTTAGCATTAACTGATGAAACATGTCTCGAATAAGACTACTACCACAATAGACGAAGCAACCCTAACTGTTTTTCTATCAACAAACAAACCCTAGGTGTTGACTCAAAAAAAGACAAACCCCAGCTCTGTATGAATATACGCAATCTAAAAAAAAAATACGACAAAAAATTTGCGGAACAATATAAAAAGGCAAAGTATACTTATCTATAATCTTGATGAACTTCACATCTGCAAAAAAAAAAAAAAAAGAGACATACAAAGACAACAAAGAAACCATAGGCAAAAGGGGTGTGAATCTTTGATTTGATACAAATGGTATGGTTTTATTCGACCAACCAAAAGAAGTTTAATCCCTACCAAATAGTTTAATTTACCTTGCTTGCCATTTTCAATCAATTCTTTGTTATTTGTAGAATTTTGAAATTTGAATTGTGATTTAGCATTTATTTTTATTTTATTACTATCAAGCTCCATGATAGAACTTCAACCTCATTAGTGCTGACCAACCAAATATGCGATCATTTGGTGATAACTAACTTATGAAGTACACATGATCATTAGTACTATCAAGCTTCAACATTGGGAACCCTAAATTTAATCGGAATAAAAATTATATTAAAATATTTATTACCTTTTTAACGTAGATAAAAGATATTCGTCAAACCTATTGAGATCTTATAAAGGATATTCATCAAACCTATTGAGATCTTATTCTGGGAAAAATAATATGAAAATACCTTACTAAGATCTATATTTATTGAGTAATCCGATATCTAAATATGTACGATATCTAATGTGTATCTGATAAATCGGGTGGAGTATCCAGAAACCATGGATTGTATAGAAACATGATATCTAAGCATAGTTCGGATTCCTTTAGTATCGTTACATTCCAAATATTTAGGTGCTATGTATCTTTCTTACCAAGCAATACAATTTAATAAATCATATAACAGTGATATTGCACCAAGCTTATATAGTTTCAATATCTACTAAAGGAAATCCCAGAAAAGAATCAAGAAATATGACTGTGAAAGGAAAATACGACAAAGAAGTAACCAAGGCTGATGACCAAGGCATGTAAATTTATTTCAGTATATTGCAGTTTTCATACAGTATTTTTTTGCATCGTAATTGAAATCTCAAACCAAACATGTGTGTTTTTTCATTTTCTGGCCAATCACATCGTAATTGGTGTATGCATTACTTTGTTTTTGAGATTTTATGTTGATTTACATTCATGTTTTAGGTATAAATCTCAAACACACGTATATATTTTGATTTTATGTTTTTCCGAAATAAGAAAATACAGTGATAATTGATCTCAGTGATAATTAATAACATAAAGAATCATTGCAGGTTTCATGCTGGATTTACAATCATATTTTAAATATAGTGATTTTAATGCCCACAATTTAACATGTTCCGTTTAATTCCACATAGAGACGGATTTTTTAATGAAATTCTAAACTTTGACGAATTGAAATGTATAACAGGGATAGAAGAAGAACAGACTACAGAAAAAATCTACCCACGGTTTGAAACAACTCAAGGAACGCCAATCATGGATCACGACATGAATGTGATTCCGACAACAAAAGAAGAATTTCTGGACAGAGTTATCGAAAATTCGTATCCAGAATTTGATGATAGAAACACTGAAAAAGGATATTTCTCGAGGAGAGCCATCTTAGCTTTTCATTCTGACAATGTGTTCGAAATAAATTCACACATGGCTACCTTATTTCCAGGAACAGAGCATACATATCTAAGCAATGACGCTTTATCTCCAGCTTCATATGACTATGCAAACATGGTCGATACACTATACATAGAATTTCTAAACGACACAACATTTCCCCACATGCCGAATCATATACTGCGTTTAAAAGTAGGAATGCCTATAAAACTGCTGAAACAGATCGATGATGGAAAGATCACCCCATCAGGTACAAGACTTGGCATATTAAAATTGGAAGAAGAAGATATAGAAGCATAAGTACTGGATGGTCTTGATGTTGGGAAAAAAAAATTCAACGCCAATAGATGTCATCCGGCGGAGGATTGGACATTATGAGATACCAGTTTCCAGTGAAGGTCTGTTTTGCTATGACGATAAACGATATTCATGCAGAGAGTCTACGCAACATTAGATACTATTTGAATACTGATACATTTAGAGATACGCGAATGTACTTCGCAATTTCCCCATTGACAGGCCATCAGAATTCGTATTTAAATATTACAGTAATTGCCCTTAATTCTTCAGAAAGTGGATACACAAAGACCATTTTAGCGGAACCGGTGGTTGATAGCGTATGTCTTATAGATCGATTTATTAGCGAATGAAGCACAATTTCATTTTAGAATTTATACTTAGGCCCTTTATTTATTAGGAATACTACATTCGGTTTACCTTTTATACGTTTAGTTTACCCTTTATTGGATAATTATTTTATTTTGTCTTTTGAGGTGGGATTTTGAGAGTTCACAATTTAATTATTTACCTCTGAGCCTTGAACGAGCAACCAAATCATTGAAATTATTGGAGCAACAAAAACATATTTTCTTTTCTTTTTGGAAATGTTTTACTTTCATATTGTTTAGGAATGAAATTTGCCAGTTTATAATATCAATAATTTTTTTAGGAAATTGCTGGATTGTGAATGTTGGCTATAGGGCTTATTCATTATGAATCAATACGTAAGGGGCGGGTGGAGGTTCAATACGCCTATTCCATTATAAATAAGTCCATTTCTGAAAATCTGAGTCCATGGGCACAAACCTAAGTCTGTTTCCGAAAATGGATTTAGATTAAAAACTATATATACCTATAATAAACTAAAAGACTGGAACCCTAATTTCATATTACAAAGCTAATAGCATAGCTTCTCCGCTGTTTTTTTCATTTTTTTCTTATAGTCGTGGGTAACACCTAAATTAATACTTATTTTGATACTGATATGCAGAAAGAAGCATAAAATGTGGCTGAAGAACAAGAAAATGCGAGCATAAGCACAATCGATGTAGCTTCTTTTCCGTATGCTACAGATTTTTTAAACACTTTGGAGTTCGACAATGTCCCACAACATCTTATTAGACTCCAAACAGGCGTGTTAATCGGGAATAAGAATGGTATGGTTTTATTCAACCAACCAAAACAAGTTTAACAATCGTGAATACAGCCAAGGATCCATCAAAACCATAGACGACAATGAATGTTTGCTATTTTAGATCAATTCTTTGTTGGTTGATGAATCAAAAATAATAAAATTTTATTACTATCAATATTTTTGGCCCTTTTTTGTTCATTTTTTTTATTTTCTCGCGCACTTATTGGGATTAGTTTGGTTTTGTGACATAATCTCTATATAAAAAGAGCATTCAATATTCCACAAGCAATAAACAGACCCGTACATCGCACGGGTGACAATCTAGTCATCCTACTGATGAGCCTTGAGGCTTGAAGGGAGAGAGGGCTCGCAAATTTTCGCTTTTCTAACTCGGGATACCCCTTGGCTAAAACTAGTAGCCGCGTGGGTTGACGGTTCAATACAGAGTTGGTGAGTAAAAAGGAAACCAGTTCCCAAAGGGATTTTTCTTCATATTCCTCCGCCGCTTCCCCTTCGGACCTACACTCTTCTTCTTCTTTTCCGAAGGAGGAGCAGGTCCTTTCCTGGTTCTTCAAACTGTTGAGCTATCAAAGCTTATTTATTCCTTCATCTATTTCTCATCTCAGGTTTCTTTTTCTAATTACAGATATGTCTCCTGCTGTCTAACAACTTCTCCTTCTCTGTTCAAAACTAGGTTTTTAGAAACCTAAAAGTTTCCAGACTTGCTCAATAATTTTTTTTTTTCATATACCATTGGAAAAAGCTCAGATTTTGTTCCTATCAATGACAGATTCTAAGGTAATGTGTTTTTCTTATATATAAATTTGATTGCTTCTCTATTGTTAAACTGCTTAGAAGAATTGGATGTTTTTTTTTTTTTAATGATTTTTCAAGTTAAACTGAGAGGTTAAAGCCTTAAAGGTTGCTCCTTTTAACTTAGGTTGACGGATGATTCATGTGTTAGAGCCGGCAGTAATGTTCTTTCTCAGATATTATTGAATGATTGGGTTAAGTTGGAGTTTGCTTAGGAATGGTGGACTAAGTTCACATCACCTGCATACCAAATTTCGAGACATTTGTATACCAGTTATGGTGAATAGTTAGATCTTCAACTGCAGACTTGGTTTTACTGCCTGTGTTTCATATTTTATATATGCTTGGATCCTGCACAATTTGAATAACTTGGAATAATGTGGTAAAGTTACCTTACACACAAAGTTTAATCATACTCGTAATAACATTTTGAAGTTCTTCAGATTATTAAACTTGACACAATCAAATGAACTGTTATCTTCGTTCAATGATGTAGCTTACACCACAATATATGATAGAGTAACCCATTGACTTAGAAAATTAGATATCCAATCCGAATAAAATTGTCTTCTAAACTACTTATTGGTAACTGCACTGCTGATTTGTTGAGTTGGTATTGGGAAGTAGTTTAAAACAGTATTAGATCTAGCAGGATCCTGTCGTTGTATATATGTATGTGGTTTGTTTTGCCTACTAATATTTTGATTATTTCGTTATGATTAAAGGAGGTATTTGTTTTTGGGTCATTCACCGAAGAGGATGTCAGTTTGTTCAAAACCCAACCATCCACTAGTCAGCCTATGGAAAAGAAAGAACTTCAGTTTGGTTCTTTAGATGCAGCAACTATAAGCTCCGTGGGTTGCTTTAAGGTTGAACACAAGCAGGATGATATTCCCAAAGAGGTAAAAAATGTCAATTCACCAAACCCTACGAGAAAGGAAAATCCACTCAAGACTGTAAATACAACAAACGAGCAGCGTAGAGTGTCCGCAAGTATTGCAGAGAATGGGAACGATACATCTTCCTCCAGTTGTTCTCCACTTGTCAACGGGGTAGTAGAGAGAACTAGTGCAGACATAAGTTCATTATGTATATCCCAAACTACAGAATGTGCGCAGGAGCAATCAATTTCAGATCTTGAGTATGGAATAGAAACTGTTACCTCTTTCCCAGAGGGGATAAATGCCGTTGACTCATCAGAAGGTTTGTCATCAAAAGAGGATACTCTTAAGGTTGTATCGAATGGGCCAGGTGCATCCTTTAAAGCGTTATTACATCGAGGTTTAGTCAACTCAGGGAACCTATGCTTTCTCAATGCATCACTTCAGGCTCTTCTCTCCTGTTCTCCATTTGTTCAGCTTCTGCAGGAACTAAGAGCTTACGATATTCCAAAGGTTTGTATCCTCTATTTTATTATTTTTATTTGTTTATCATATTGAGCATAGTACTAAGCATCCTTGTATTGAGAATTTTTTTTCGGTATCTATCGATAGGTGGAATGCTGTATAAGTTTCTTTAGATTTATAATCTCATTTATGTGATCCTTATTATAATTTTCTTTTTTTGACAGATTGGATATCCTACATTACATGCGTTTATTGAGTTTATCTCCCATTTTGATACTGCTGATACAAGCTCGAAGAAATCCCAAATGGTGGTAACTCAGACTGGGATGCCTTTCGTCCCCGCTATGTTTGAGCCGGTTTTGAAAAATTTCACTCCCGATGTACCAAATAGTGTGTCAGGAAGGCCAAGGTTGGTATTAATTTGCATTGTCTCGTCTCTTCCGTTCTTGTATTCTTCTGTTGCCTCTCCTTATAACTGGTTGCGTAGAAGAGATTGTGTTGTTCATAATTATTTGTATTCGAGCTCGACCCATCCATTGCATTTGTGTTTTTTGTGGCTTTGATTAATTTTGCCTTCATATACTATGAGCATGTGAAATTAATCTAGGGGCCTCTTGTAAGTACACATCAGGCATTTAGACATAACTGATGTAGACAATCATGACTATCTTAATTTTTGGACCTTTGATTTGTGAGTTAAAATCAAGCTAGCTGTCGAGTCCTTGGCAAGGGGCAAGACCACTTTGCTGACTTGAATTGCTGGATTGTACCCATGCCTAGGTATGGCAAGATTTTCAGAGACATCTCCGTAGAGTCTCCGTAGCTGACTTTAAGTGGGCAGAATGATAGTAAGAATGGTGATAAACATTGTGTTTTTCCAACAAGAATGAAGCCCCTGGAGCCCCTGGATCTAGTAGGTTTGGTTTCCAGTCTAAGCATAGAGGAGAATGGTGTTCAAAAATATAAATCAGAGTTATGAAGATTGTGGTCTATTATAGATGTCCTGCCAAACCCATGTCAGTTTTTGTGCGAGTTATTCAGGTGAACTACTGGAAGGAAATTCTTTAATTTCTCCTTGAGAAACGAAAGAAGAAGTTGAGAAAATCTTTTACTATTATGTATAAGGAGAGTTCATGTAATGCGACATGCAATTTTAAATTTCATGCTTCTATATTTAACGACATTTTGTTAGTAAATATTGGTACTGAAACTCCTTTTCTTTTACAGACAAGAAGATGCTCAGGAGTTTCTCTGTTTTGTGATGGATCAAATGCATGATGAAGTGCTCAAGCGTTTTGGTCAGGTTTCAAATACAGGTGGGGGAAATTTCTCTACCACTTCTCCTTCAGAAGATGAAGGGTGGGAAACTGTGGGTCCAAAGAACAAATCTGCAGTTACAAGAACACAAAGTTTAGTTCCATCTAAAATAAGTGAAATATTTGGGGGACAGCTGAGAAGCGTTGTGAAATCTAAAGGTAAGGGATTTCTTACTAGTTTAGTTGCACCTATATAAGAAACATATTTCAATGTTAGGCACAATGAGTTGGCAAAGGCCAAAACACAGACGTGGTCCACACATCATTATATGTTTAATTTTTTTATCATGAACAAATGAACATATAGTTGTTCTAGGATTTAAATTCCTGCATATAGCTTGAAAGAAATGATCTTGTACTTATCTCTATGTTCGAAACACTATCATGTTCAACTGCACACAAGATATACCCGCACTATCTAACGATATCCTGTGCAAGTACCCGTTACTTTGTCTGTGAGTGTTGGACATGGTAAGAAAACTAGAAAGTGGGTGGTGTCCTTGTTAGAGAGCTTTATCTCATATGCATACAGCATGTAACCTATCCGAGATGCTTTAATTAGTTATTAGTCTATCTTTGATTAGTGTTCGACTATTTTCTCAATTTTTCTCTATGTTGGCCGTTCATGTATTCGTATTTCATAGTACATTGTCATCCCCTTTAGTCTTGTTCAGCTGTTTTTTCTTTTTTATGCATGTGTGTTCCTTTTTTTTTTGTTTTTCTATTGTTAATGGGTTAAATTATTGTCTGGCTTGGCCTGACAATTGAATAAAATGACGTCTTTTATTTTAATTATCAAGTGTTATGTTGTTTTGTAAATACTTGCATTTCTGTTTTGCTGGAACCATGAAATTCCTTGTTTACCTCTCTTCGGTCAAATGCAGGCAACAAGGACTCTGCTACAATTCAGCCTTTCCTCTTGCTCCACCTTGATATTTTTTCGGGATCTGTTCGTACTGTTGAGGATGCACTTCGGCTGTTTTCTTCCCCTGAAACATTGGAAGGGTACAAAACATCTGCAGCTGGCAAGGTAATCTCTATTGAGCTAATTGGAATAAGTCACAGTTAGACAGACAATTTCTTGCATCAAGTGTATGGGCTTGGTTGCTAGATTTTTTTTTCTGAATTTCCAATTCTAATGTGAATTCTTGTTTGTTGCTCTATTATTTTGTCTGTTCAATTTTTCTTATGTATCAAACATCAATGGTCCGTGAACCGTGAACCGTAGTAAGGTCTTGGTCATCAAAAGGCAGATCCAACATATCTTACGAGGTCATGTCTCAACATATACTGATAATCTGGGAGTGTACACTTGCAGGCTGCGTCCGTGAGTGCGAGCAAGTCAATAAAGATACAAGCAACTTCCAAGATAATGATATTACATCTTATGCGGTTTAGTTATGGAAGCCGCGGAAGCACCAAACTCCATAAGCCTGTGCGTTTTCCACTGGAACTAGTCCTGGGCCGTGAGTTGCTTGCTTCTTCGTTATCTGAGGTCAGCTTCTGGTGTACCTGTCATTACTCTTTCACATTTTGTAACATTTCATAAACGTCGAAGTATCAGTAATTTGGTGCGAGTCTATTTGGTTATTCAATCTAATGTCCTTAAGTTTAATCAAAACCAAACATCACTAAAACCAATGGACTATATTTCGCAAAGAAAGTTCCATATTAGGGAATCTTGCTATAAAACTCTATACCTCTCCTGGTTTAAATTCTATAATGAATAGAAAAATAGGCATACAGATCCAGTCACCTGACCTGTCAGCTACTTTCAGAATGTCAATACAAGTCTACACATAGGTTGATTGTTTTCTAATTCTGGTGTCCCAAGTTCTAAAACATCAGGTTCCTGGTCCAACTAATGAGTAGTATGTCCAATGAAGGCATAACAAGACTCTTACTCTTACACAGTTGACATTTAATTTTCCTAGAAAACACGACCCCAACATTATTTTGATTACTTTTGGGTGGTTGACCCTGGGGTGCGTTTATTGCAATATTTGGTTTAAATGTTCCATCAAAATACTCTTAGGATCGTCTGCATGTCATTAGGCTGCTGAAACTTGGATGTGTCACTAAATGCAGAAGTTGTTGACCTCCAAGTATGAGGAATATCATCAGAGCATGTCACATTTTGCCTATCATTGGACATCTGTTTTAATATACCAACTGTTACAGGGTCGAAGGTATGAGCTCTTTGCAACAATAACTCATCATGGAAAGGAGCCGTCGAAGGGCCATTACACTGCCGATACTCGCTGTTCAGATGGAAAATGGTTGAGGTATGATGATGCTTCTGTAACTGCGGTGGCTGTAAACAAAGTGTTGCATGATCAGGCCTATCTCCTATTCTACAAACAAGTATAGGTAATTCAACTATTATCCTCTATCACCATTGTGTAAAAAGATCAGCGACAATATGTGTGAGAGCCTACGCATTGTAACAATCAGAAGTCTTCTGCATCAGAACAATCAGAAGTCTTCTTGGATCTTCATCTCCTACATAGAAAAGTGCTATTACATGGAGTTCTCTCACTGTGAACGTTTTATTATTTCAAGGGGTTACCTGAAGGAGATGAAGAATCTTAAAGTTTCTGAACCAAGACTTTGTCCTTTTATCATTTTATAGTTGATGGGTCCCTTCTCTTTGTTGGTAAAAAATGAAATGTACGAGTTTAGTTTAACAAGGGCAGAAGCTGGTTCGGTGGTGTGTTATGTGCACATATTTCGACCAAGCTCAGACGGTTACGATGCGTGTTAACATGACATCAACAAAGTTGTTTGCAGAGACGGGCCTATGAAGGGGTTAACGCTCTCACCCATCCTTCGATAGAGGAGATTTGTACTGAATTAGATATTTGGCTAATTTTGCTCGTTATTAGCCCATGTATCATGTTATGTAACATCACCTTATTTTCGGCCCATTTGGTTCCTTTTTAAACAATAATATTAAGTTTGATCTGATAACAAAGGGGTGAGCATTTGAACCCAAATCCGCCAATCCGACCCAATCCACCCCTAATTTGGCGAGTGGACACCCAACTTGTTTATGGGTGGGTTGGGCATGGATACGTATTTGAAAACTCAATAAATATTGGGTTGGGGGTAGGTGCAAGTCTAAAATCCATTGGACTCCCACACTCGCTAGGCTAGGGGTAAACAATATAAGAATGTTTTTAAATTTTATAAATGTTAATGTTTTATTTCATTTTTATAAATTATATAAATATTACTCCCTACGTTCTTTTTTAATAGGCTAGTTTTGTTTTTAGAGAAAATTAAGGAAATTAAGAGAACTAATCATTGAAAGTGGTCCTCATGACACTTGTCAATAAAAGAAGTGAAGTGAAATGGTCCCCATGACACTTGTCAAGAAAATAAAATAAAATGAATGGTCCACATGACACTTGTCATCAAAAGAAGTTACGAGAAAAGTGGTCCCAGAAAACTAAAGTAACATTTGACTTTCCCAATTAGGAAACCAGCCTATTTTTTTGAAACATTTATTTATAGAAACCAGCCTATTATTTAGGAACGGAGGGAGTAATATCTAAACCAACTTCGTATAGTTGAGACCAAGCAACTACCCCTAGTTCACTTAGTTTCCTCTGTATCCGTGCGCTTCCGACTTCGATGAGTGCACGCACTAGAACAAATCCTTTGGATCGTATTCAAAACAGTAAAGGAACAACAAATCTGTTTGGTATCAACTTTATTGATTCTTTAAGATAAGATATCTAAGTCATATGCAAAGGCTTTTCCATTTAAGCTAATAAACTCCTTTGTCTGGTTAGATCAATCTATCCAATAACTACAAAAGTAGTCAAGTTTAGATTCGCACTCAACCAAATAAATCTCAAAGAGATATATTGAGAATGCCGATCTCACGCAACTAATCAATCGAATAAATATGATTTTAGTTGGATCCCAGCCAATCAAGGTTTGTGCAACACAAAAATACGAGAAACCAATAAGAAATCTTCTTCTTCTTCTTCAAATCTTCTTTAATCTTCAATTAAAACCCGCATAACACCACTTGAATATCTTGTGATCAATCACGCACAGAACGAAGTCTGTTAACAATGAATTATCACAAGATGTCTTTAGATCTACAAACAGTTCTAAAGATCCCGTCGATACTTCGATCAAGTTTGAGTGAATCTTAAATCAGAAGAGAAGATTCTCAAGATTAAAAAAACTAGGTGCAATCAAAGTTTCAACAACCGTTAGTCAATCAAATCAATCGAAAACTAATAACACTGCATCTATCTAGTTTCCCACCAACAGTACTCGTAGAGCTTTTTGATCCCACATAATTATTTAAACGAGCGGTCGTAAGAGATTTCACCTAATTAGGATACTTTCCTCTCCGTATAGACGGCTCCACCAGAAAAAACAAGTAATGAAGTTTGCATGGCTCTTAGGATAGTTTTATAGAAATGCAAACTTAAGTATTTATAGACCAATGATGTTTGGACACATGAAATTTCCAAACCAAAAGTATTCTCAAGATATGCAATGAATGGCAAGATTCGGTTTTAATAATTCCAGTAAATGCTTGTCCAATATTTTCCAAAATCTCTCAATAGAAAATCTCCATTAATAAATGCACATTACTAATTTTCATTCTCTAGAGATATGCATTTAATTGTTGGTAATTAAAAGCATATGTATAATCAAAAACCTTAATTAAAAGATTCTCAATTAATTTCGGTACAAGATCTCCTTGAGTACTAAGGAATATCTTTGAACAATAAATGATAAGATTTACTGTCCGTGTTCAAAGTATGTTGACATCTTTTCTCTGTAAATCATCTTTCATATTTACATTCTTGGAATCGGTTTTACCACACTTCCAAACAAGTTTAGAATTGGTTCACCAGTATTCCAAGACTACTATGTGATTGATCAAATATCAAATCACATATATGGGTTCAATTGGTTCTACCAATCACTAGGATCGGTTATAGCCTCATATGGAAACACTTGTGATCGGTCACACAAGTTACCAGGACCGGTTACATCAGTTACCAGGATCAGTTACATCAATTACCAGGACCGGTTACCATATACTCATGGAATTGCTTGTGATTGGTCAGACCAGTCACTAGGATCGGTTACACCAATTACCAGGATCGGTTACACCAATTACAAGGATCTATTACACAACACTCTGTGATCGGTCACACCAATTACTAGGATCGGTCACACCAATTACAAATATCGATCATACCATCTCAGGTGATTACTTAGGATCGGTTACACTAATTAATCAAAACCAGTCATACCAAATCATAAGTCAGGCATTATGATTAGTTGTACCAAAATACATAACAAAGTTACGATCGGTTCTACCATCTCACACATATTGGTAATCCAAAGATTTGCAATAAATAGCCGTACCAATAAGCCTAGTGATTTCCCTTTCGATTCATAAAACGAGTTCATGAATGTACTTCCTTTAAACAAATGTAAAACATTGTTTCTTAGGATGAAATCTTCACCATTACCCATTCACATAATCATAACAACATTCATAAGATTATGTCGATGTCATATCTACGAAGTTCAAAAGATAAGCGTTATACTTCATAGTCTAATTCCCTAATACTATGATCATATGATCATGTCTTACTACTAGAGTAATATATCCAATACACAGCTTCGTAATTATGTTTTCAATAAAACACGACCTGAAAGATACGTTAGGAATGAAACAATTCAAGTTAATATTACTAACCTCAAGAGGAAGGATGATGTCGTCGTTGTAGTTTGTTACTTCTTCACGTTCTTCAGGTCTTCGAGTAATACTTGTACGTCTCAACATTCCTATACTTTCTAGTCTAACCTAAATAAAGTTGTCTCTAGTACATAATCAAGCGACTCTTGGATGAGTTTTGACATACTAAAATGTGACAACCAAACTTGACATACCAACGCCTGGTGGGTTCAACCGAGCTATGCTCTAACAACTTTGTCTGGCTACTGGGAGCGAAGCATGTAGGCTACGAGCGATACGATTGGTCGTTTTAAAAGAGGGATGTGAGGTGGCCAACATGGGGCATGCCCGACCGGTCATGGGAGGAGGGGGACATGCTAATATGGCCGGCCAAGTGGCGTGGCCGATCCTCCTCCGTGACTGACCTACTCAGTCATGGTTTTCATTTTCTTTTAAAATTAGGGTTTTACACCCACTGTCCTTACGTACATTGATTTCTAGTTTTCCTAGGCTTAGTCTCGACCAATATGAATCGAGATATCGTGCATGCTCCAGTTTTAGGGCAAAAAATCAAATTCTGTGAGATTACACCAAATTAAGTCAAATAATTGAATTTTGTTTGAGCAAATTAATTGAATTTTTCACGTTAGCGCAAAATCATTAAATTTTGCTGCTCTTGCAAGTAGCGCGGTGCTGGTCTTGTTGGCACTGTTATAATTGACCTCCTCCTCAGTCAAATTTTCAGCATTGTACAATTCATTACCTGGAACCAATACATAGTCCAGTTCATGATGACTCAGATAAAACAACATCTTGGATTGCCATCTCTTGAAATCCTTTCCGTTAAACTTTTGTGGTCTTTATACATCATTGTTTCCCATTGTTACAAGGAATACTAATGTGTTAAGATTGTTGGGATCTTGCAACAATAAACAACACGTTAGATGTATCAAAAACTTAATATGTAAAGAACCAATCCGAAACAAATCTACCAAATCAACTTGACGAGGGTAGAATCACAGGTTCAACAAGTTGTCCTTAACACATTAGTTCGCGGGTATACTCGAGTTGAGTAATGTTAAACCCCTCACAGCGAAGATGTGTCCAGGATAAGACTGCCCTATATAACTTGAGTTAGCACAACGCAAGTTACCCACTCTTGAACTCAGCAACGGGGATGGAAATAAAACACCGCACAAACAAGGGAAGAAGATGATAAAAATAATCGCTTCTTGTGTGTTTTGAAAACATAATTTTGAGTTGTATTTATAGGATGAAATACTTGCAAATCAAGTTAGCTTTAGTTTTCCTCAAAAACAAGTAAAACACGTAAAAGGAATTTACCCATAAATAAAACACTGAAGAAATAATTTTGGAATTAATTTCCCAAAGAAAAACTCGCCAAAAATAAATCCGTGTAGAAAAGGGACTTGGTGCATGGCATACGCGCATATCGCATGGGTCAAAACATGTATTTTTTGCCCTCCCGCTCCACCCACGTTTTACAATATATCCATAAGAATATGGCTATATAGTGGAGCACCTCTTTAGTTTTCCACAATGTGGGACTAAAGGTTCCATTTCATTCACTCAAATAATGAGCGAGTATCCTTAGACCCTTAGGTCATTAGATCAAACCACACCAAGACCATAAAACTTTTTATTAAAACTCATTTTCTCCAACAATCCTCCACATGAATGAAATCTCGGTAAAAAATCGAAAAATCAGAGTATGGAAAATACCATTTAGGCAAAGGTGTCCATGAGGTCTTGAACCCTTCCTTAGTGAGAAGTTACCGGAACTACTTGCTAGACAGTGAACGTTGTCTTGAACTGCTAGCTTTGGTGCAATTCGCGACAACCACCACGCATGATATCTTCCCGACGTTGTTAAGTTCGTGTCGTTTTGTCCAATTTGGCCCTGGACATATCCTGTTTCTCAGAATGCTCTAGAGAACCGGCTCAATTCTCATAGGAAGCGGACCCACTTCCATATTCAGATAGGTGAGTTCTATCAAGAGTGTTTACTGCTACACCCCACTTCAATCTTAAATTGAAACTATAGAACTCATTAAGACTTATTTAAAAGTCAACCTCCACATGCAGTCACACTATCACATCAACACCATAGGGAAGGGACAGAGAAAAATGATAGTGTTTACCTTTACCCACCACAAATTAGTTATCTCATTCGAAACATTGATCTTGGGATCTCCAGTCAGCAAGGTTGAGTATCCTTCATGGCAAGTTTAATTATTGAGCCTAAGCCCCATCCCCCTCGATGCTTTACTAACTATCTCCTTGGACAAACCTTTCGTCAAAGGGTCCGCGATATTCTCCTTGGACCTTGTCCAATCTGTGGAAATAACGCCTGTTGAGATTAGTATTTTTATAGAATCATGTCTTCTACGCATATGTATAGACTTTCCATTGTAGAAGATATTCTTATCTCTACCTATTGCAGATTTGCTGTCACAATGTATAGATATAGTTGGCACATGCCTATGCCAGAGAGGAATATCTTCTAAAAAGTTTCTTAGCCATTCGGCCTCCTCTCCTGCTTTATCTAACGCAATAAACTCCGATTCCATAGTGGAACGAGCTATACATGTCTGTTTGGAACTCTTCCAAGATACAGACGCACCTGCTAGAGTGAATACATATCCACTCGTAGACTTAGACTCCTATGAGCCTGTTATCCAGTTTGCATCGCAAAATCCCTCAAGGACGGACGGATACCCTTCGTAATTCAAACTAAAGGTCATTGTGTACTTCAAGTACTTTAGCACTCTAATAAGTGCATCCCAATGTATCTGCCCTGGATTACAAGTATACCTGCTTAACCTACTCACAGCATAAGCAATGTCTGGTCTCGTACAGTTCATCAAATACATCAGACTTCCTATGACTCTCGAGTATTCAAGTTGGTTAACTCCTACACCCTTATTCTTCATTAGATGACACTTAGAATCATATGGAGTACAAACAAGTTTACAGTTAAACTGGTTATATTTCTTAAGTATGGATTCAACATAATGAGACTGAGTCAAACTATAGCCATTAGAAGTTTTTCTAATCTTCATCCCTAATATGACATCAGCGGGGCCTAAGTCTTTCATGTCAAAGTTCTCATTCAACAATTTCTTAGTGGAATTGATAACATCCATGTTTGTACCTAGTATAAGCATATCATCAACATACAAGCATACAATCACACAGGCATCCTTGGAAGGTTTAGTATAAACACACTTATCATATTCATTAATTCTAAAACCACTAGAAACCATCACATGATCAAATTTCTCATGCCACTGTTTAGGTGCTTGTTTCAACCCATACAAAGATTTAACCAGTTTACAAACTTTCTTTTCACAACCTTTAACTACAAAGCCCTCAGGTTGTTCCATATAAATTTCTTCATCTAACTCACCATTAAGAAACGCTTTCTTTACATCCATTTGATGTATCTCTAGATTATGGACAGAAGCTATATCAATTAACATCCTAATGGAGCTAATTCTACTCACTGGTGAATAGGTGTCAAAGAAATCTATACTTTCTATTTGCCTGTAGCCTTTAGCTACCAACCTAGCCTTGTATTTTTCAACAGTTCCATCTATCTTACGTTTTCTCTTGAAAATCCATTTACAACCTATGGCCTTAGACCCTGGAGGTAAATCTACAAGTTCAAAAGTACCGTTTTCTCGAATGGAATCCATTTCACTAATGGAAGCTTCTTTCCACCATGAAGCTTCAAGACAAGTCATGGCTTCTCTATAAGTCTGAGGATCAGACTCGGCTAGGTAAGTAATGCAACCAGGATAGGTTTTCTCAGTTCTAGCCCTTTTACCTCTTCTAGGTTCTACTTCTGGTTCATCTTCCTCTAAAGGTAATAACTGACTAGTTGAAGGCACATCTAGGGGATCGTCTAAACATCTCTTTCGATAATCACGTTTCAAAGGAAAAACATTCTCAAAAAACTTAGCATCCCTAGACTTCATGATAATATTCAACCCTATGTCAGAAATTTCTGAACTTACAACCATAAACCTATGAGCATTAGAATGCTCAGGACACCCTATAAAAACACAATCAACTGTTTTGGGTCCTATCTTATTTTTCTTAGGAGGAGGGATGCCCACCTTTGCCAAGCATCCACATACTCTGAAGTAATCATAAGATGGTTGTCTACCTTTCCATAACTCATATGGAGTTTTATCTGATCCTTTAAAGGGTACTCTGTTCAGGATGTAATTAGCAGAGAGGATAGCCTCCCCCCACAAATTCGAAGGTAATCCTGAACTAATCAACATGGCATTCATCATATCCTTAAGGGTACGGTTCTTACGTTCAGCTTCACCATTGTATTGAGGTGAATACGGGGCAGTAGTCTCATGTATTATGCCATATTCTTCACAGAAATCTCCTATGGGAATTTCATACTCACCACCACGGTCAGACCTAATAGTTTTAATGGTAGTATTCAATTGGTTTTCGACTTCACGTTTATATATCTTAAAGGCTTCTAAGGCATCGTCCTTCCCTCTAAGTAAGTAAACATGGCATGTATAATAATCATCTATAAAAGTAATAAACCATTTCTTACCACCTCTCGTATAATCATCTATAAAAGTAATAAACCATTTCTTACCACCTCTTGTTTGAACGCTGACTTCATATCAACTAGGTATGAGTGGATTAAATCTAAGGGTTTAGAGTTTTTCAAGAATAAATATTTGGACATTCTTATTGAATGATTTCTTAGCATGCTTAGATTCTCGGCTACATCCAAATCTCATCACTTATGATTTTTATCTAAAGTGAATTTGGGTATGACACCATAGCTACCAACAACTCCGTTATCTTTAAAATAGCTTCTCATAACCCTAGAAGCTAAGTTAAAGACCTAGGTTAGCCAACTTGTGAGGGGAGAACGGATGAGGCGGGTGAGATTATTTCTCATTTAATTTATGTTTTATCAATTTCTAGGGTTGATTTATGCATTGATTTATAGTTTACATGACCAAGTCTACCATGCCAAACGTTCAATGACACACACATGTAAGCAAAAGAATCATTCAATTTCAATTGCAGATGTACCTTTAAAACAAGATTTTGTTCTTACATTAAGTTTAAATAGACCCTTTTATCTTTCAAAGATAGTTCTCATGGTATGTGATTTTTTAATTTTTCCTATCTCTGTTGACACATTGAGGACAATGTTTGATTTAGGTTTGGGGGTGTGATTTGCATTTAGAGTTTTTAGTCTTTTATTTCACCTTTTTTTGAAAAAAAAAAAAAAAAAAAAAAAAAAAAAATCAAAACTCTTTTGTAAAACCTCCAACTTTAGAGATTTTATCGACCGAAATAACAAAGTTAGAAGTCATGCGAGAACGCAATCGGGTTCCCGTTAAAGTTGGATTTACCGAATTAGGTGCTGTTTAGATACATTTTACATAATCAGTGTGTGTGCCCCAACTTCGCACCACTTTCAAAGACTACTTTTGATCTCTTGAGTGCTAATTCCGTCAATCATAAGGGTGACGCTCTAAAGATGAAAACTCCTTCTAAATATCGATTTGCGCTAGCATCTCTCTCTCTCTCAATCAAAGCAAGACCCATAGAAACACATCATCGTCGCAACCGGAGCAGAATCAGAATATTGAAAGAAAAATTGATATAGTCCAAGGTTTATGTGCAACAAAGAAAAGAAAATAAGATGAGAATTAATGAAGTTTGTGAAAAATTGAGTTTATCGTTTTATTGACAAAAAAAAAAAAAAAAAAAAAAAAAAAATTGTAGTTTATTTTCTCGTGTCTAGTTACCACAAGTTAAAAAAAAAAAAAAAAAAAAAAAAAAAAAAAATTATTATTAAGTTTTTGTGAAGTTCAAGTTCGTCATCAATAGTTGAAGATCAAGACCGAAGACCGAAGATTGAAGACGTTTCTATGGTTTCTTATGAGAGAGTGATATTAATTGCCGATCGGTGAGAAGTGAGTGAGTACTCCCACCCCTTGCTAATGGTTGATTTTCCTTTCTTAGAGATCATCGAAAAAAAGATTCTTTTTGTCCACACTTCGTGGAGTCTCAGATTTTATTTTCGGAAGGTTATCCTTCTTACCTACAACGTGTGCGTGGATTTCTCTCTTTAGCACATGAGAGACTAAAAAGCGATCTTTTGAGTGCAATTATCATAAAACCCTAATGATGAGGCGAAGTCGAGGCTTATGATCACAATCGAATCCGAATTCTTGCATATGGTATGGTTACTTCTCTTTCAAAGACTTAAGGATGAGAATGCGTTTCTTCGATAGTTCTAACTTCTGCCCATTACTAGCATGCAGAAACTCTATGTCCTCATAGCTTCTTGGAGGCTTGGGACTCTTTTACACGAAGTTGGAGAAGGTTTTGTGGGTACACCTCTTGTAAACCCTCACGAGACTACAACTCGTCCACTAGGGACACCTAGGGGTTTAAAGGCTTAGTGCATACGCTAAATGCATTCGAGAGACCAAATGTAAAGTGGTATAGTTAGGATTTCTTCATTTCTCGTTTCACTTGAGGACAAGTAAAATTCAGGTTTGGGGGTATTTGATGAGTGCCAAATAGTGCATATTTATACACCTTTTATTGGCATTTTACTCATCTTTGCGCTTAGAAATCGATATTATCCCATTATGTGTTTTCCTTGTTTTCAAGAATAAATATTTGTTTTAATTAATTTTGTATTTTTAGGTACTAAATAAAGTCCGGAGAATCTGAGGAGCCAAAAGAGCGAAGAATTGGAGTCGAGCATCTATGGAGCAGATAGCCAAAGCCGCGCGAATCGGGTTGCAACCCAACAAGGAAGACATGGGCTAGAGCTACCCACGACCCGGATCCGAGCCCGCTCACTCGAGTAAATCAAGATCTCGCCACAGCTACATCCAACGGTCGCTGCCCTCACTATACATCATTTCTTGATGCTCAGGTGCAACACGAGATCACTCCAAAACCGGCTACCAACCTCGATAGTTCGGATCTCTTCAGCTCCATCCGACGTAGGCCATTCCCATCGACTCGCCGCACCCGCTCAACAACAAATTCACCCATACCCTATACCCATCGACCTAGCTTCATTCTCTCCTTCATCTTCTCTCGTCTTCTCCACACCGCCTGCAAAAACCCATCCCTCTCTTCCGCCACCATCACCACCATCTCCTCTTCTCGTCACCATCACCCCACCGACACCATAGCTACCAACAACTCCATCGTAGCACCTTTTTCCACCCAAGTCGTGGTTATCTTTAAAATAGCTTCTCATAACCCTAGAAGCTAAGTTAAAGATAAACAAGACTAGGGTTAGCCAACAACCGATGCATGGCGTCTCAGAGCATAAATTGATGGGGAGAACGATGATTCGGAGGAGTCGCAGGCGTGGGTGAGATTATTTCTCATTTAATTTATGTTTTATCAATTTCTAGGGTTTGGGGTTTGTGTATAAATAGAAGAACCGAAGTTCATAGAACTCACGCCCGGATTAGCTAGGAGTGTCAATTAGGTTTATTTTGTTGCTTTAATATGTTTTAGTTTAATTGTTTGGGTCTCAATGAAACTCGATTTACAATCGTGTTATAGTCATGTGTTATTTCTTGAATGCTTAATTAGTGTTAGTTTAACCGAGCGAGCAACACTCACAAGGCATACCAACGCCATGGATGCACTGTAGTTTGCAACCCAGATTGATATTATAATCCTTAGATTATTTGTACTTTAATCAGGGCATTGGTAATACAAGTGGAGAAACATATTAGACGTAATAGATCTGACACCTCTCCTTATTCGTCAAAACAAGAACAATGTCATGAGTTCATTTGAGACCCTAATATTTCATTTTATTCCTTAGTTTAGGTTTATCTCATCATGTTAGGCAAAACATCTTATTTTAAGTTATCATTTGAATTATAGCAAGCCCACATAAGGGCACCACAAGTCTCGTGGTTCGTCTGCCCGGCTACATATAACCCGTAAATTATTACCTACACAAATAATCATTGAAGAATCATTCAATTTCCCTTAGTTACTAATAACATAATTTGCCCTTAGTTACTATAACTTTTCAGTTCAATTGTAACTTTAAAACCCTTATCATCTAAAACAAAACAAGAAACAAGATTTTTGCAGATGTCTGGAACATGAATAACTTCATTCAATGTGAGAGTCTTTCCAGATGATGTGAGCTTCGGACCGACCTTTCCTTTTCCCGCAACCTCGATGCAGATGAGTTACCCATATAGAGTTTCTCGCCTTCCCCTACCCTCTGGTAGGAGGTGAACATGTCTATGTTCCCACAAACATGATTGGTAGCTCCAGAGTCTACCCACCAATCCATCACATTGGTCACCAAGTTAACTTCAGACACCACAGCATAAAACTCGTCTTTGCTCTTGTCAACTAAGTTAACATTATTCTTCTTATCCTTACTTTGTCTACAGTGAACTGCCATATGACCAGTATTTCCACATACCCAACAAGGACCTTTAATTTTAGTAATTCCAGAATCTGGTTTACGAAACATACCTTTCTTGTTCGGTCCATGCTTCGAGTTGCGATTGTTGTTGTCACCTTTTCCAGCTTTGGACGACTTGTGTTCAGACATATGAGCTTTGTTAGCCATGTCCCTTGCAGATGACACGTTCTTGTCTTTGGTGCATAACATCTCTTCCACTTGAATCTTCTTTCCCAATTCAACCATGTTGATCTCGCCAGTGTCATGTCTCAACTTTTTCTTGTACTCCGACCAAGAAGATGGTAACTTCTCAATCACCGCAGACACTTGAAACGTCTCATCAATGACCATACCTTCAGCAAGAATCTCGTTAATGATTTGCTAAAGTTCGAGGAATTGATCAACAACAGACTTATCATTCGTCATCTTGAACTCCATAAACTTTGCTACCAGAAATTTCTTGCTGCCTACAGTCTCAGCTTGGTACTTTTCTTCTAACGCAGTCCACAAATCATAAGCAGTGAAATTATCTTTAGCGTTGTAAAAATCATACATCGCATCTTCCAAACCATTCATGATATGATTTTTAGCCAGAAAATTTTACCTTGTGTTATAATTGACCTCATCCTCAGTCAAATTTTCAGCATTGTACAATTCATTACCTGAAACCAATACATAGTCCAGTTCATGATGACTCGGATAAAATAACATCTTGGATCGCCATCTCTTGAAATCCTTTCCGTTAAACTTTTGTGGTCTTTCTACGTCGTTGTTTCCCATTGTTACAAGGAATACTAATGTGTTAAGATTGTTGGGATCTTGCAACAATAAACAGCACGTTAGATATATCAAAAACTTAATATGTAAAGAACTAATCCTGTGAGGCCCGTGTTTTTGGATAAAACATTTTTCGAACCTAAAACCGGTAAAATTCAACCCGTGTAGTGTTGGGTGTGTATTTCTGAACTTGGGAGTCCATAACTAAAATTAAAGTAATAGATAAAAAGGCTAGCTCTTATCTTTGTGGTGGTTTGGAATAAGGATTCTCTTTTTGAATTGTCCCTTATAAATTATGAGTGTTGATTAGAGCATGTACTAAATACCTAAAGTTGTTAAAAAGGTATATATTTTGCAGGGAAATAGTAGAAGAGACAAAGAAGAAAGGGAAACGACAGACATCTCATTAGTTGATCAAAAAAACTATTACATAGTATAGTTGTCCTTTATATACAACCAAAGGTAAAACCCTAACTAACTTGTTGGGCCGCACACCTATGGGTCGTAGACCCTACAACACTCCCCCTTGTGCGGTTCAATAGAACTTCATATGCAGTGCTTCACATTTAGTGCTTCGAATGTAGTTCTTCAAATGTCATCCTCTCCTAGATGACTTGTGCGGAAATCAATTGCCTCATAAAAGTTTGACAAGGAACAACCCAGTGGGACAAAACTTTGGTACAACTATTCACATGTAGTACTTCACATGTTATCTCGTACTTTACATGTAGTTCATCACATGCAATACGATCTTCAAAGACCGACGAGTCTAAGTTAATTGTCTCATTAAAACTTCGCCAGGAAAACCCAGAGGGTCAAAACCTGAACTAAAGAAAAGGAGTACAATATTAAGCAAACTTAGAACAAAGTTGGACTTGAATATGTTGCCTCATTAAAACCTTGACAAGGAAAACCCAGTGGGATAAAACCTTGACGAAGGGAAAAGAGTACAACGTGACAGATGCAAGTAAAGGTGATCTGTTGCAGATGATCACTTTGCTCCGTTGAAGTTAACTAGTTGCTTCACAACTCTTAAGGCAGAAAATCCTCGTGGGAAAGACAACAGCCTTAGCTGGGAAATTACCTTCCCGGTGTTTGTTGTTGTCTCATTAAAAACCTTGCCGAGTAACAAAACCCTATGGGAAAAAGCAACCTCGGTGAAGGAAAATAGTTCAACACACCATTATATGCTCCCCCTGATGCCAGACAATTTTCATTAGTCTAATGCAGTCAGAAGAAGTTTATCACACTTTACATTGGTGACTTGAATGTTTATATGACCTTGTTGTTGATTCTGGAAGTTACGTTTCTTAACAGACTATCGCGTTTCATTTCTTTGATTCAGATATTTTCAGTAATATCGACGTGATCTTTATGTCTTCAACGTTCAACATACTTGATGCTTTTAGTGTTGTCTTTCTAAAAACCTTGTCGAGTAACAAAACCCTTTGGGAAAAAATATTCTCGATCGAAGGGAAAAAGAGTACAACACATCTTCAATTTCGAAGTAAAATATGTCGACATCATATCCTTGGATCCTCCCCCTGATGTCGGCATCTCCCCATGATTACTTTCAGAGTTGTTCTAGACTGTTACTTTAGTCATGTACTTTTCGAAATTGAATATCGGTAATGACCTGGAAAATAGCCTACCGTATCTCCCCCGATTACTTTCGTTTGAGAAGAGATTATTATTCCTTCATAATCAACAACTTTTGGATTGCAGTTTCATTAGCATTCCTTTTTATGTCTTTGCAGGGATAAAACAATTTTACGTCAATGGTTACTTTTAAGTACATGATTACACTCACTATACCATTCCAATGACGTTGCGTTGGCGCGGAGCTATATCTAGCTAACAAGTTCCATGGGGATGTAAAATTTAATCGAGTACATTATTATACTAAGTATAACAATGCGTCTATTGTACTTAGATATGGGAATTTCATCACCCAACACACCTTCGTCATATTCCTTTGGACGAAATGGTTACTTACTTACATTTGAACCTCGACTAATCATGGGAGTGCTATCAGAATGCATGTCTTTGTTAAATTGCCTGACAACTTTAGACATATGCAAACTGGTGGAATAATATACCACAATCTCAATATTTGATCGAGCTTTCCCTAGATTTTTCATCTCAAATTCGGATTTTAAATAGCTTTTAAGGTCTCTTATCACATCAAGAGTACACATCATGTTTGTACCATCAACATAAATAGCTACAATTCCAAATCAGGAACTTTCTTATGAATATGCAAGGGAAAATAACTTACTTGTCTATCCCCTCCAAATCAAATAGTCACTTAGACGGGTATACCACATCCTTCTGATTGCTTGAATCTATAAGTGAGCGTTGTGTCTAACTGTAAACGCACTCCGTGGTTTAGAGTCGTTTGATTTGGGCAACAAAAGTCTATCAAGTACTTTTGTAAATATCTTTTATCTCTTGATTCTTTCAGAGATACGTAACAACCACATACATATGCTGCATTTCAAATCCTTTTGAAATTACCAAGCTAACTAGGTAGCGGAACTCTATAACGTTCATTACAAGAGAACAATTCCAGGGCTTTATGAGAAACCTCGCGCCACAAGGCGAGTCTTTGTACTTTAAGACTACTTTCTTCTCATTATGCTTTATGACAAATTAATTATGTATGTCCAATAGGCTTTACACTTGGTTGGTTAGCACTACCACACCAAATACCCGTATATTTGCCAAAGAACTAAGTTCTACCTGGATTGTGTAGGCCAAATATGCAATTTATTTGAAATTAATCAAAATAAAGCATGGTTCGATCTCATTGTGCTCTACTTCTGGAGCAACTATTTATAGATTATATCATCACTGTGCACGCATGATCTTTCCATTGACTCATGTGCATTCTCATAATCCGTCAGGATTTCATCGTTCTCTAGAATCATTTAAAACTTTGGAGCGTCCTCCCATTTGATTCATGGACATATTCAGAGACAATATTATGAGATGATTTCTGATGATATAAATAAGTTGTGCCTTACTCACCTACTTCCTTTCTAGGTGAGCATTGATCGAACCTGGTGGTCTCTCCATATTCCTTTATGGAGCCACGGCCTCAACTACACTTCCACCAAGTGTAGTTGCAACACCTAAGTGTATGGTGTACCCCTTACTGAGGATTTCTAACCTTGCAGGAATATTTGCAACTGGTATATGTGATCTTATCACTTTAGCGACATCAGTGTACATTCTGAAAATTGGTTATTCTTTGTCACTTCACATTTACATTTGTGGAGTACAAGAATCAATATGAGACACAGTGGGAACACACCACGACAATTCATGTCGTTCCCTTAGAAAATACTTTTTCTTATCTCCCCCTAACGACAGGAAGACTGTCTCATTAAAGTGATAACCTGCAAATCTAGCAGTAAGAGATCTCCTGCCAAAGGTTTTAAAATGCGGATAATTGTTGAGAGTAAATATCCAACAAAATTACTTAATCATTTTCGTGACCCATCATAGTACGATGTGGACTCGTAATGGCACATATATAGTGCAACCAAAAATGCGTAAGAACACAAATGTCAGGCTTAAATTCAGTTACCAACTGGTGCGCATAAAAGGTTGACTAATATTGGTTTCTACAAAAATTAAGTAAAGATGCGCGTAATATTGCATATCCCCAAAGAAATAAAAGGTAGGTTGGTACGCATAACCTATTCCTTAGACACTATCTGTAACCTTTGATAGTAGCCTCTGCGAGACCATTGGGTATAAGATGCTCTATATTGATCCTATTAAACATGCAATATTCATCAAGTCCTTTTGATGTAAATTCTCTAGCATTAACAAGGGTGGTTAGCCTTTGCACTTTGCATTGTGTAATATGTGCTAGGAGTTTTCAAACGCAAATTTCTTGGGAACTATAACTAGTCCAAAATGTCAAAACATTCACCGGATCCATCAGTCACTTTAATGGTCCGCATTCTGCATGAATATTTTTCTAAAGCTCACCTTGTTTTCTTTGTAATATGGAATCTTTACCATTTGCATTTTAGGATGGTCTCGATCCTGTTTTACTGAAGACTTTGTAAAAATGAGTGATATGCTTTCTTACCTAAAAGCATAATGGGAAGGGGGGGTTGTGCATCTAGTAATTTAGAAAACACTTATTGAGAGATATGTCGTCACTTTGCATTCTGTCAATCTTTTTCCCATTTTCGTTCACTCAAATAAAGTGATATTTGTATGATTTCTTTCAAGACAATCACCATGTCACAACCAAAGTTTCTTTATGGTTATGCCCAAAGCCTGTGTGAGTCAGTTTCCAACATTTCATCGTCGGAGTCAATATGATTCAATAATCCAAATATTATAGTGAATTACATTGCACTAGATTGACTCATTAGTTTCTCTAAAATATATTTCCTTCCAAATATATCAGAGACTATAAAAGATGCAATCAATTACATTCTCATCATTTTGATGTTCCACATGATATCCATTTGCATGGGTTACTTGGGAATTTAACAAGGTGTGATTATCTCTTGGTACCATCTAGAGATTTTGCTACGTCTTTGTTCTATCTTGAAAAAAAAAAGAGCAGTACTGCGCTCGATAAGATAGTCAATTGGCCAGGCAAAGTTCTTGTTACCATTAAAGTTGATATAAAAATTGGTTGTTACTATGATACACATACACATTATATTGTATATACCAACACCTATGACCAGGTGCATTCCAACTCTTTCATTTATGATGGGAGCTAGAGTTACATTTTAGCTTCATCCCATATTCAGTTGATACATTTACTTTGGTGTCATCAGTACTGGGGAAATAAATACATCTTTGTCTCATGATATATATATATATATATATCCCTTTTCACATGCTTTACATGAGTCATTAAGTCTAACCCTCATTACTTCGGCCGGGATTCTTTCCATTTTCAATTTTGCTACATTTAGCTTAATTTGAGAAAATTCTTTATCTCAATAGGCCAAGAGAATCTCACTACATTTAGCTTAATTTGAGAAAATTCTTTATCTCAATAGTTCTCTTGTTGTCATACTTCCACATGTACTGGTTTGTTAGTATCATGGATGAAATAGAGAAATGAAAATTGTATAACTCATATCACCTTCCAAAAAAATTTTTTTTGGAATACATGTGATTTTATTTGCAAAGGTATCTTTTGAAACTACCGACTCTTTAATAGTCGAGCAAGTGGATTACATCCCAGAAAACTCAAATTTGGGGAGAAAATATCAAGTATCCAAAAATGGTGCTCAAGTACTTCTAAACCCCAAATGAATACATTGAAATCGAGTTGGTACAACCAATTGAACAAAAGACACCATTTAACTATAGCCAATATCATATTCAAGATAACAAAATAACATTAAGTCCAAAATTCTTAATGATCGAGATCAGCAATCATAATTTAAAGACCATTTGTATAATGTGGACTTATCTTAAGACAAAATAAACAAAACTAGGCATGTCCTAATAAACAAATAAATAGGCCTAGTAAGTACTCAACGTAAAAACCCACATTATAGTTACATACCTTAGACTTTGGTTCCCGTTGTATATATATATATATATATATATAGGCAGAAACGGAACAAACTTGGCTGTGCACAGCCTAAAACCATGCTGGAACAGGACACCAGAACCGGGCTGAAACAGGACAGAGTAGCACCGGTTTGGGTCCGAACGGGACGGATTAGACCGGCTCGGTCCGGGTTGGATCGGATCGGGCTGGACCGGGTCTGGCTGGACCGACTCTTCCTTCTACCTTTCCGCTATCAGAACAGGATCATTCTCCTCTTTTCCCCGAGATTTCCAATCGACGAAATATTGTGACATAATCAAAATCCCCACCCAGACGTACACATATACAGTACGATTAGATAATCAATTGCGACGAACAATTGAAAAAAAATATATAATAATAATCATTTTCCCTATCTTTTATTTAAAATAAAAAAAATTGACCAATATTGACATCACACATAACAATAATCTGAAAAACTTCCATTCATGGTTTCACTAGATCCAAAACTAATCTAACTTAGCAATTGGACATCAATTTCTAGCCATAACATCACTGACCTTTGTAATCATGTATTGAAAAATTAAACATTATAATATATTAAACATTATAATATTATATAACACTTTGCAATTGAGATTCAAAAACAAACAGAAGAACAATAACTTTTTGATCCAAGTCTAAAATAAGCGTGTGATATGAACTATGAAGGCATATACCACAATAAATCATTGATAGGCACATATATCAATCAGTCATAAAAGGACAAAGATATATCATAAAACCAAAAAATGTGCGATAATTAGACGCAGCTTATTAAGAAGAAGAAATATACCTGTTAGGGTTCGATTAAACGTAGCAATGAATCTTTGTAAAAAAAAATCGTACGCAGCAGGGTTAGAACTCGTGCATGATAACGTTTTGCAGGGAAATAGTAGAAGAGACAAAGAAGAAAGGGAAACGACAGACATCTCATTAGTTGATCAGAAAAACTATTACATAGTATAGTTGTCCTTTATATACAACCAAAGGTAAAACCCTAACTAACTTGTTGGGCCGCACACCTATGGGCCGTAGACCCTACAACAATATACAATTTATGTGAACACGGAAATCAGGTAAGCATCCACGTGTTCACAAACAATCTCAACATGAATTGAATACACGCATTAAAGTGTGAGTAAAGTATAATATGCCTAGATAGATGATGATTCATGGATTCCAAACCCCGCGGGTTTGTCATGATCTCCTCAACATCCCCAAAATGATAGATCTAAGACATAAACACATAAATGAAACTATACGAATGCTAAAGGTAAAGGAGACGATGATTTACGTGGTTCAGCACTAAGGCCTACGTCCACGGATGCGGGGGATATTCACTATAAAGTAAACGGTTACAAAAGCAATCACAAGATCTTTGGTGTTCATCAACCTCATAGGTTGATACTCATACTTACTTCTCACTATTCTCTCTCCTATTCCTTGGTTTTTTCTCTCGACCCCCTTTTCTGTGGAAGGGGTGTTCATATATATAGCTAAATTAAGTGGGTCCACTGACAAAGAGCTGTTGAGACCTTATCTTCTTGTATTATGTGCATGGTCCGCGGACTTCCCTGTCACTCTGCGGCTTCTACAATACCCACGCTCATTACGCTGACCTACCCTCGCTTTCTTCGTGGGTCGTCTGACACGTGCCCTCTGAGAAGCTTTAAATGCGAGTGGTTGGGGCTATCCAGTCCGTGCCAGGCGGTGTCAGTCCTCCCTTGTCACGTCTGTGTCAGTTAGACTATCCCCAACCGTTGATTACATCTTACCTCGTGATTCGGTAGAGGTAGAGTAACTCATTGGTGTTGCGCGGGATTATCTACCTTGGATGCTCCCTCATCTTCGACCGTTGGTCTTGACAGATGGCACGTTGTCTAGACGCCATGGATGCCCCTACGTGTCATCCCTCTTTATGACATGGCCTCCACGTGGGCTCTGCTAGTACACGTGGCGATGGAGATAAATAAGTGTACTTACAATTTCTTTTGACCAAAATTCTTCTCTCTCTCATCATATCTCTCCTAGGGTTTTGTATTTATCATGGAAGAATCATTTATCAAAAATCCTACCAATACCTAGCCACCGTTTTGTTTCTCTTTCTCTCTAATTCCCTTTAAGTTTCTTAAAAAAGAGAAAGAAAAAGAAATCCTACTCCATTGATTTCTAGGGAAGCGTAAAGATTTTGGATTTGTTATTTTGAGGCAGGGGTTTCTACCTAATATCAAAGAAAAATCTATTTTAGCATTATATTATTTGATTGGATTTTCTATAAATTCTATGATGTGTCATTTTTGATTTAAAAAATCATGATTGCTAAAGGCGGGTACCGCTATTAGCGGGGCGGGTACCAAATCATATGAGACAAAATAATCCTAACCGTTGAATCCTGTATTGGTACCCTCCTTTAGCAAATCCGGTATCAGCCTTTAGCAATCACGTAAAAAATGACTCTGCTATTGATTTCTGCCGTCTGATGGAATTTGATTCTAACCCGCCTTTGTCCGCGTCTTTTAAATGAGAAATCCTTGTAGCTCATCCCTTAGATTGTTAGAAATCATCCCTGGTAACTCATGTTCCGTCTGGATAAAAGTTTCTCCGTTTCAGCCGATCAGTGCCTTTATTTACCAAACGCACTTATACACCACTCAAAGAAATATAGTGGTAATGGATCTGAATTTTTTTTACAATTTTGGTAAAGGGGCGCCATGAAATGGTAGAGGGGCGGCAATCTAATAAGACAAAAAAGGTCATTACAAGGAAATTCAAGTGCCCCTTATCAATGAAAAATCTGGAAATGACTAATTAGCCCTTATTGTTAATAATTAAGATTAGTAATGATAATCAAGATTAGTGTTGATAATTAATTTTCACTTATTATAACTCTAAAATCAGATTTTTAGAGTTATAAAAAAAAATTTAGAGGAGAATAAAAAGAAAACTTATGTGATATTTGTGAAACCCTAGATTTTGATTCATTCAACCAAAATGAGTGATTCTAGTGACCCGATATACTTCTAAATTAGTTCCAATTAGCTTTTTCTCGCTCAAAATTATCTAAATTACATAACAAAATCAAAACTTTTGAATTTTAAGAAGAACTTACGGTTGCAATTTTGCTTGTTACCAACAGTAACTCTTAGTTACTGATTCGTAAGTTATCGAATACCAACCGTGAATCGGTTAAATTTGGGGAAGATCCAATCGTAAAACCGATTCACGGTTGGTAACTAAATCTTTCGATACCAACCAGTAACTCGATTACGGTTGGTAATTAAATGCTCGAAACCAACCGTAACTGAAGAAAATTCTCAGATATAAGAACATACGGTTGGTAATTGAACTATTACCAACCGTATGTTCTTCAAATCTCCAGTTACGGTTCGTAATTGAGTTATTACCAACCATAACTCACATAAACCCAGAAATTTCAATTTCAATTTTCATACAAAACCCTAATTTTTGATACAAAATTAACTTAAATCCAACACGATAAACTAAACCTTAACTGGTTTTTTCCAAACATTTTTCAAATCGCCGATTAATCGAAGACGATGAAATTTTCGGTTTTAATGGAGGTTAGGGTTGATGGAGGAGAAGAGAAGATGAAGAAGAAGATGAAAAAAAAACTCGATTTGATTTTTTTTCGATTCATTAGGTTTAAAAAAAATTGATTTGATTTTGGTTAATTTAAGGTGAAAAGGGTAATCTAGTCAATCTACACCCCTATAGGACACCTCCTAACCAATAAGAGGGACATTGCTATCACACTTGCCGCCCCTTTACCATTTCATGCCGCCCCTTTACCAAGCTTGATTTTTTAAGCTGCAACCGTGAGTGGGTCATGTATTTAAACTTAGTTTTGTTTTTATATGTCCAAGTGCCTCTGTCTGCTCCCCCTTTCATTTGAAATATTTGTACGACACTTGGCTTTGAAAAGTTCAAAGAAAACTTAATCCTTGATTGTTAGCATTCATGCCAACAAGAAAACAAAATTGTCAGATTTCGTTCTTTCTAATCACTACTTCGTTATACAGTATAAGTTCTTGTTCATTTCAAACTAGACCTGTTTTCCTATTCCTTGATCATTGCTTGTTAAAATATTATTTAAGTGATACTCCATTTGATGTTCACGGTTAGAGCTAATAGCGATAGCGATAGCGATAGCGTGTTGACCTCCCTCTTCTTATGGCATTAATTTAGTTTTCTAAACCCGTAGCCATTTTAATGTGCCAGAAATTATAGCCACCTTTTCACTAACATTTTTGGTTAGTTTATAAGTCATTTTGAGATCTTCTCTAGTATGGAGTATAAATGCATTTTTGGTCCGTCTTTATGAATATTATATGTCAATGCATTGATCAGGCTTTCAAGGATTATGATCGAGGTTTGGTTTTATATGTGAAGTGTACTAATTAGAAATGAATTATGGTAACACATATCTCTCTGCTGCTGCTGAAATGTCAGGTCTTTATGGCATCCCACCACTGGTGGCTATCCTGGGAAGACTGTTCGGGGAACAATAATGGTTTGTTTACTGGAATAACTCTTACAATTAGATTAAGAATCTAGAATTTTAAATTGAAGATTTTGAGTAAGAAAATGTTAATCATTTGTGGCTCATAATAGCGTAAGTATTATTGCAAGTAAGAAAATGTTGATTATTTGTGGCTGAGAATAGCGTAAGTATTATTGCGAATTTTTATGCATGATTCTGATTATAGTATCTGCTGTTTTGTTTGATTTCGTTGCACTCTATTATTTTTGGAAACTTCCTACTGGGATGTGGTTTGCTCACCCCTTTTCCTCCCTTTCCACAGAGAATGAAGAAAGACTAGCCGTAAAAGAAATTATTATGTATCACGGGGATTTGGGTATTGCGTTTTGAATTTCAATTTATGCACTTTTGATTACGTAATTATTTTACAGTTGTGTAAATTTCAAAATTAAGATTACATTTCTTATAGTAAAATTTTATCTGAGTTTGAATTTAAGATTTTTATTTATTCAAAATATTTTAGAACGAAAAGCCTGCTCCTACACGAGTGGTGGTCCGGAAATTTGGGATTGCTAGCTGGGCCGGACCCGACCCACAAGGTCGAATCCGTGTCCGCTGGAAGTCCGGAAATACTGGGCTGTCACAGTTGGTATCAGAGCATGGTTCCGATTTACTTGGACTGTGCGTGTGGACTTACCAGTCCTCGAAAATTTTATTCAAAAAAAATAAATATATTTTTATTATGTACGGTGATTTCATTTTTGAAGTTTTAAGCAACCAAAATAATTTCCAGAGTTTTAATGTTCGTGCTTTCATCTGTTTTATCTGTTTTATTCTTGTTTTATTTATTTTGGGGAATGGGATACATAAATAAAAATACTTAACATAAAATTTTGTGCTAATGAAATTTCCATTTCGAACTACTTAACTTTATTGATTTTTGGAATTTGGGACAAATTCCTTTTTAACGGGTTAAT
Source organism: Papaver armeniacum (assembly GCA_023531295.1). Taxonomy (NCBI): domain Eukaryota; kingdom Viridiplantae; phylum Streptophyta; class Magnoliopsida; order Ranunculales; family Papaveraceae; genus Papaver; species Papaver armeniacum. The sequence continues at coordinate 363,852 of JAJJWW010015687.1, forward strand.
AGTATGAGGCCCTTGTTCAGACATATGAGCTTTGTTAGCCATGTCCCTTGCAGATGACACGTTCTTGTCTTTGGTGCATAACATCTCTTCCACTTGAATCTTCTTTCCCAATTCAACCATGTTGATCTCGCCAGTGTCATGTCTCAGCTTTTTCTTGTACTCCGACCAAGAAGATGGTAACTTCTCAATCACCGCAGACACTTGAAACGTCTCATCAATGACCATACCTTCAGCAAGAATCTCGTTAATGATTTGCTGAAGTTCGAGGAATTGATCAACAACAGACTTATCATTCGTCATCTTGAACTCCATAAACTTTGCTACCAGAAATTTCTTGATGCCTACAGTCTCAGCTTGGTACTTTGCTTCTAATGCAGTCCACAAATCATAAGCAGTGAAATTATCTTTAGCGTTGTAAAAATCATACATCGCATCTTCCAAACCATTCATGATATGATTTTTAGCCAGAAAATTAGACCTCGTGTTATAATTGACCTCCTCCTCAGTCAAATTTTCAGCATTGTACAATTCATTACCTGGAACCAATACATAGTCCAATTCATGACGACTCAGATAAAACAACATCTTGGATTGCCATCTCTTGAAATCCTTTCCGTTAAACTTTGTGGTCTTTCTACGTCGTTGTTTCCCATTGTTACAAGGAATATTAATGTGTTAAGATTGTTCGGATCTTGCAACAATAAACAACACGTTAGATGTATCAAAAACTTAATATGTAAAGAACTCATCCGAAACAACTCTACCAAATCAACTTGACGAGGGCAGAATCACAGGTTCAACAAGTTGTCCTTAACACATTAGTTCGCGGGTATACTCGAGTTGAGTAATGCTAAACCCCTCACAGCGAAGATGTGTCCAGGATAAGACTGTCCGATATAACTTGAGTTAGCACAACGGAAGTTACCCACTCTTGAACTCAGCAACAGGGATGGAAATAAAACACCGCACAAACAAGGGAAGAAGATGATAAAGAGAATTTCTTCTTGTGTGTTTTGAAAACATAATTTCGAGGTTGTATTTATAGGATGAAATACTTGCTAATCAAGTTAGGTTTTAGTTTTCTTCAAAAACAAGTAAAGCACGTAAAAGGAATTTACCCATAAATAAAACTCTGAAGAAATAATCTTTGAATTAATTTCCTAAAGAAAAACTCGCCAAAAATAAATCCATGTAGAAAAGGGACTTGGTGCATGGCATACGCGCATATCGCATGCGAGGGTCAAAATATGTATTTTTTTGCCCACCCGCTCCACCGACGTTTTACAATATATCCATAAGAATATGGCTATATGGTGGAGCACCTCTTTAGTTTTCCACAATGTGGGACTAAAAGTTCCATTTCATTCACTCAAAAAATGAGTGAGTATCCTTAGACCCTTAGGTCATTAGATCAAACCACACCAAGACCATAAAACTTATTATTAAAACTCATTTTCTCCAACATTTAATAGAGCGGTTCTAGATGGACTGCCCATTTAGACCACTACAGAACCGCACAAATACAGAAAAGGTGGGCCCGTCCTTCTGTGAAAAACGGAGGGCCCCGCATTTGTGTGTATTTGTGGTTGGAAGGTTTTTTGAGAGTCTGGATATGCGGTCTGGCATGTGCATTTTTATTTTAATATTGTACTATCAACTTTTCTATAAAAAACAAGATCAAACCTAACAACTAGATGCCCAGGGGTTTAATAGATTAACTCCATGGTGAAAATAATAAAATAAATTTAGATGGAATATAGAATAATAGAGCCAAAAAAAAAATGATCAGAAAAAGAGAAGGAAACATAAGGTAGAGGGTAAGAAAAGAAAGGGATTTCTATGAATCTGGCTAATTTTAACCTATATGAGTTTCGAACCAATATGAGTTTCTAAAGAGGGTACACAAAGAGAGCTAGCCTCAGTTTTTTTCCCCCCCTCAAATGGAAGACAAGAAACTGGATGATACATATAATCTACTTATCGGTCAAATACAAATAAACATACACGCATACACACACATGAAGGACAAGAGAGGGTGTAAATTAACTATGAAATTATTTGGTTTCCGATGCTAACTTTAGACTATATAGAACAATATCAGCTACTATGCAACGTCCCAGAAATGATCTAAAGAGTCAGGTTAAAATCGGGTCGTTTTATGCTAACTAAAGTCAAGAAATCTCTACAATTCTGCATATCACCAACCTTGAAGAATTTTGTCATCCTTTGGTAATGAAGTTCAACAATTGATATGAGATTTTCTCAAATCATAACTTTGTCAGTTCACACCAAGATCACAAGACAAAAATATTGGCTTGACTTTCTGAGAATTGTGTTTTGTTCTTAACGGCTCCATCAACATATCGCCCATCTCAAAATCTCTTAATATCCTTTTCCACTATCTTCTTAGTTCTTTTTTTTTTAATTCAAAACGATTTTAACTTCCTCCAATGACGTCCAATTCACCACCTGAACTACTCAATGCATGCCATCCTCCACCAACTGAAAAGAAATCTCCACCAGAAGCATGCACACCTGCAACCGCATCTTCTTCTTCTCGTATACCCAAAATCCAAAAATTCCCAGACAAGCTTCTGATCTCCATAATCATTTTTCATCGTATTCTAATACACGCACTAAGCCACAGCAAAAAAACACCTCCAACTCCTCTTCTTCATCGTCTTACTTCTCAGCTCAATCAGAAAAGAATCCAAAAAGTAGCACCAAATCACTTTCCCCACTACCTTTTCCCCACCCATCGCCTCAAAAAGCTCCACTCATACCTGAACCAAATCAACCCAAAAAGTTTAATCTACAACAAAATCAACTACAGAATAAAAATAAAAATCAATCAAACAAATCCTCAACTTTTAGACCGCAAACCCCCCCAAAAAAGAAAGATACTGTCCTTTACCAACTAACTGAAAGAATGCAAGCTCTAATGCAAGCTCATGATAACCACATCATCGTTGTAGCAGTTCTAGCTGGAAAGTTCACTTTCCCTGCTCTAAAACAAGCTGTCACTTAACACTGGAGCCTTATCAAGATCAAAAAATTACAGACTTGGCCAAACACAAACAACAAGATCTTCCAGTGCACCTTTGAGCATGAAAGAGATAAGCTAACCATACTATCGACCAGGACATGGATTATGTCAAGTATTGACTGAAGATTGGACCACTTACCAGCAAAACCCACATGCATGCTTCACAACAACACTTTTCTGGTTACAGATGCTTGGGATACCAAAACACTTTGAAGATAAAACAACAATGGAAGAGCTACTCAGTGATACAAGGGAAGTGCTAGAAGTTGATTTGTATTACCAACCAGTTCGAGCTAAAGTGAAGATGATCCTCAAGGAACCTTTCATGTCAGGTATTTTACTAAATGTTGAGGGAACAAAATGGATTCAATTTGCATACGAGTATCTACCCACTATCTGTTATAGATGTGGTATTATTGGACATATAGCTGATGAATGACCAAACTTCCTTAATGAGCAACATGCAATGCAAGACCCAGACCACCCTCTCTTTCCTTACCATATGCTTAATGGTCGTATGTGAGCTGCTAAACCTAAACCAAGACAACCATCATTCCCATCTTCATCGTCGACCCACAACTCAAGCTCGTCTTCACCCACTGTAAACCCAGAATCCCCAAACTCTGGTTTCAAGCTCAACCCACAAAACCAATCTTCATCAGGCACCACCCCAACCACCCCACCCAAACACGGTAACTCGACCGATTCCGACCAGGCTTGCACCGGTGATGGTGCGACAAGGCCTCAACTGAAGCCACTAGTAAAATCACCGTTATCATCATAAAGCTCACCTGTCAGTCCTCCACAGAACTTAGAACCCAGGAAAAAGGCGTTTTCGTCTACTACAGGACGAAACTATGATGATTCTGTGACAGTTCTGAATGATCAGCAAGTAAAAGACGAATTTGGACATGGAGTTTCTTCTGGTTTCAAATTTTTTGGAATAAACAATCATTTTGGATCTGGGTCGGGTGCGAAAACGGGTATGAAAGACCATCCAAACCCATTGGAAGGTGGACCCATCTATTTCGGGATACCCGTATATGCTTATAAGGTGGCGGATGGAGCCAGACAGAATTCACAGGAGAAAGGCAAAGGCCCAGCTCAGACACAACCACATGCCTTTCACTCACAAGCAAATCTCCACAAGGCCCAATACCAATCTGCACCGACCGAACCTGCTCAACCTTCAAATCAGATGCACAACTTTTTGGACACCCCTCATGCAATTGTTAGTTTAGTCATAACTAAAGTTAATGGTTTCCCACATGTGAAGGTCACTCATAACCATGTGGCCGTGACATAGACAGAGTCAAAGACAACAACACAAAAGTTAGATGCAACTCCTCTGAAAACATACAAAAGAAAAGGCACCCATCCAAGGAAAGGGATACCACAACAGTTGAACATTCCTCCAACCCCTACCTTTGCAGCACCATCACCACCACCAAAAACTAGAAAGTTTATTTCTCTTTCTTCCCTTGTTCCTGAATCCTCAAGAGTTGTCCAACCACAACATGAAGTACCAACAGTTCGACCTAGAAAGACGAGAACTTCACAAGGGCAGCAGGACCAAACCCAAGAAGATGCAACATCTCACAAAGCAACAGCAACTGGAAGCAACACCAACCCTCAACCAACCTATTCTGCTGGGAATCTATCTCTGGATGATGAAGGGACTGATGCACAAGCTCAAAGCAAGGACAAGAGAGTCGCTGGCAAGCCCCGGCACTCGCACCAAGAATGAGTTTTTTTGGCCTGGAACTGTCAATGTGCTGGTAATCCCTTGACAGTGAACAAACTCTGTGAGATCACTCGTGAAAAAGCGGGGGTACAACAACCACACCCAATATTTCGCTTAGCAATTTGTATGGACAAACTCCAATATACTTTCAAGAGAATCAACTAGACAGTCAGACTCAATCTAGATAAAAAGTATATTAAAGAGTTTATATCTCAATCTCTCGATTTGATGTTGTTGATGGTGGATTTTCAACAAAGGTCAAAACCGTAAAATCATGATACTGCATGTTTCTGATACGGCTTCAGGCATGTGACGATTCATATTTTACGAATCCATGATGAACATGTCTTTCGAAAAGCCTCCACTAGCTGAGCGTTCGATCCCTGGCATTTCGTTGTGACCTTTATGCAGAATAATATAATTGGGCGGTTCTCCGTAGATTGAGAGCTTAACGCCTTCAGGACGTCGGTGACACTCACTGTTCCTGACTGCAGGAAAGAGACCCACCTCCACATAGAAGAATAGTTGGGCTGCGGACGCCTTCAGGACGTCGGTGACACTCACCGTTCCCTGACTATGTGGAGAGACCGTGCATAGATTCAGGCGGTTCTCCGCAGATTGAGAGCAGTAACGCCTTCAGGTCGTAAACAACACCCGTGACTCTCGACTATGCACCATTCGAGAATGGATGTGACGCTTTAATCGGCTAATATCTTTTCCGTATTAGATTAATTCTCGCCGTGACATTCACCACTTTCAATTCCCAGAATGATCTATTATTGCTCCTATTTCATGGTCGAATCCACGGCCTGATCCCATGGAATGGCAATAACAATTGCTCATATTCCATGGTCGAACCCACAGCCTGATCCCATGGAATGGCAATGACAATTGCTCCTATTCCATGGTCGAATCCACGGCCTGATCCCATGGAATGGCAATAACAACTGCTCTGACTTGATCTCACGGAATGGCAATAAACTACTATGTCATCTCATTATTCCAATTTCATGATATCATGGAATGGTAATAGATAATTTTATTACTCCGATTCTATGGTCGAATCTACGATCCCATGGAATGGTAATGCCTATTTTATTATTCCGAGTTCATGGTCGAATCCACAACTGATCCTATGAATTGATAATAAATAACTACTCATTTATTGTTCCGTTTCATGAGTTATTCTACGCTGAATTTCATGAATTAGCAATAAATACTCAACCATCGGGCATCTGGATCATCACTGAGTAAGCCCCACAAAAATGGTGCAAGTGTATTCGACAATGATGCACGACTGAGCACCCGGACGCACGAACGAGCATCCAAAGAATATGAAACAATGAGGAATCCTACGCAAAACAGGAGAAAACAATAAATATTAATAAAATAATAAGAGGCGCCCAGGGCCGGGCCCACCGACCGCCCGGCCGTGCCCTAGCCATGGTCGGTCCATGCCTCTTCCATTATTTTCCTTATTTTTTGTTATTTCATGAACTCATGAAAACTCCTTGGTTTTAGCAACTTTCCTTGTTTTTGCAAAAACTCATGAATCCTCCATAACTTCATGGATTCATGAAATAATGTTATAAAATAAGGAAAGGTGTACGGGACCGGGCAACCTAGCCGGCCGGCCATGCCGAGCCGTGGTCGGTCCCACACCGCACAATCCTTAGCTTTTATAATTATTATTCCCCAATCTCATGAAACTCCTTTGTTTCAACAAAAACTCATGGATTCTCCATAACTCCAAGGATTCTCCATAACTTCAAGGATTCATGAAAAATAATATTATAAAATAGGGAAAGGTATGCGTGATCGGGCAACATAGCCGGCCGACCATGCCCTAGCCATGGCCGGTCCCACACCTTGCAATCCCTAGTCTTTTATAATTATTATTTTCCTAAATTCATGAAACTACCTGGTTTGAGAAAAAATCATGATTTCGTCATAATTTCTCAAATTTTTCTCAAATCATGAAAAACCAAAAGCCAACAGGTCACACGACCGGCTAGCCTCTCACGGAAATTTTAAATATTAAAATACACTCTTCTGAAAATTCACAACATTGCTCATTCCAACAAAAATCAAGAATTTCAGTCAAGATGAAACTCTTCTGAAAATTCACAACATTGCTCGAACGCACATCAGAAAATACTGAAACTCTCAGTACGGAGACACGGGCACCACGGCAACACGTGCATGCCTTCATGACCGACCAGAGTCATCCTTAGGGCTTGCACAAAGCCGGTCCCACACGTTTTCATAATTCTGACCTAATTTGCTCAATTGCTCGTATTGGGCCCAAACTATCTCCAACCAACCCGGGGATTGCTCAAACGGCCAACAACTGGTCACGTGACCACCAAGAGCCGGTCCCATGCTCTCATACCTAGGTTTTATCACCTAATGCTGAACCCAACAATATTTCAGTAAATGATGAAACCAACATTTAATCATCATTCTTTCACCAATCCTCAACCGAGAACCCGGTGCATGCTCACTCGAGCACGGGCACCGATGGACGCCCATCATCCCATGTGGTCGGTCCCTCTATCACTCATGACCTATTTTCAGCGATTCATCAACTATGATCTGAAATTAGGGTTTTGAATAAATGCTCCACGAATCATCACTCGAGCACGATTCAAACACTAATGAATTTCGATGGATTCAAAGAACCAACATCTGAATTAATCATATAATATTTGGTAGCTTACTAATATTTTAATATTTTATTGGGTCACGTCACCAATAAATATTTCGTCGAATCGAGCAATACTTTCTCAGTTGCTCAAATATTGATCCAGCTATCAATATTTGGTAATTTATCAGTAATTTGTCAAATTGAGCAATACTTGCTCAATTGCGCGACAAATTGTCAACATTCAGTAATTTGTCGAATTAAGCGATACTTGCTCAATTGTACGTCAAATCATCAACATTCATTATTTTGTCGAATTGAGCAATACTTGCTCAATTGCTCGTCAAATTCTCGATATTGATAATTCGTCGAATTGAGCAATACTTGCTCAGTTGCTCGAATATTGATCCAACTATCAATATTCAGTAATTTATCAGTATTTCGTCGAATCGAGCAATACTTGCTCAGTTGCTCGAATAATCCACATATATTCAGTAACTCATCAATATTCAACAACTCGTCGAATTTATAATATTTGCTCAGACGAGCAACATTAACATTCATGAATCGCTGAGCATTTGTCAAACATGCTCGATTCAACAAAACCTAGACTCATTGTCTAATCAGTCAACAACTGAAAAACTAAATACACGTCTGTCATGCAGACTCCACGATTCGTGAGACATCAATCACGTCAAATTGGGGGATAACAACTAGGGTTTTGGTCTGGCGTCCTACAGCACGTGGATTTCATCCACGACGAGAAATGTGTGTAAGTTGTGTAAACGGTTGAAGGAGTTAGCAAAATAGTAGGTGCACGATCCGTCAAGTCTCCACACGACATGGAACTGACTTTACCACGATCTTCCACTTGCCCACTCTTCCACTCATGAAACCGTCACACTTACAGGGATCAAGGTGTTCGCAACTCTGACAATATAAATAAGTCTTTGAATCCATGATTGAGAACAACGAATGATCACTAACAATCATCCATAATTTCTCGAGTAACTACTCTCGAGAATTCATCAATCCATCAGAACTTATTCGAATTCAACAGTTCGCCAATTATTGCAGAAACCTTCAACACATCTACATTCCTTGATCATCATTGATCCCACACAATTCTCAGCTTCCCTCCTACAGATCAACCCATCTCCCTCTTTGTGACTGAATTGACTCTGGAACGGCCATTGACTTGGTTTAGGCCGGGGTCCTACAGATTGATCTCTCGAATCTAAACACTCCCTTTGCAGTGCATCTGTGTAAGGTTGAGCAGTTTTCTCGGTGGAGGAGTCTCGACAACACGTCCATCTCTTCACTTCCCTAAAAACCAGCAAACCGTTTTTTCCCATCTACAGATCTTTACTCAAGCAAATAGAAATTTGTGAGTCTTTATCAAAGAGAGATAAATTGGATGGTACCAAATACCAATATCCAAGTGTCAATCAATTTAAATCAACAACCTAAAAGGTCGGATATTCTAATTGATTGAACCTAACGCACAACCTGTGATATTTCAATTATATAGATAAATATAATGCGGAAATAGAAATAACACAGACACCAGAATTTTGTTAACGAGGAAACCGCAAATGCAGAAAAACCCCGGGACCTAGTCCATTGAACACACACTGTATAAGCCGCTACAGACACTAGCCTACTCCAAATTAACTTCGGTCTGGACTGTAGTTGAACCCCAACCAATCTTACATTGATCCAAGGTACAGTTATGCTTCTACGTCTCTGATCCCAGCAGGATGCTACGTACTTGGTTCCCTTAGCTGATCTCACCCACAACTAAGAGTTGCTACGACCCAAAGTCGAAGACTTTAATAAACAAATCTGTATCACACAGAAAAGTCTATGGTAATAGATAAATCCGTCACCCACGAATATACCTACGAGTTTTTGTTCCGTCTTTTGATAAACCAATGTGAATAGGAACCAATTAATAATCCAAGACTTATATTCTCCAAGAACAGCCTAGTATTACCAATCACCTCACAATAATCTTAATCGACGCTAAATAAAAAAGATATTATGGAATCATAAACGATGAGACGAAGTGTTTGTGATTTCTTTTCTATCTTGCCTATCAGAGATATAAATCTCAAGCCAATTGTTCCAATTGTACTCGTATGATAGAAACAGCAAGATCAGATCACACAACTACAAGAAAGTAGTATCGGCCTGGCTTCACAATCCCAATGAAGTCTTTAAGTCGTTAACCTGGTTTAGAGAAGAAACCAAAGGTTAAAGGAGAATCGACTCTAGCTTAGCACAACTAGTATCACACAGAATGTATGGGGATTAGGTTTCCCAGTTGCTAGAGTTCTCCCTTATATAGTCTTTCAAATCAGGGTTTGCAATCAATGTTAGCTTGGTAACAAAGCATTCAATATTCTTTGTTAGATGAAAACTCGATTAGATTCAAGCTAATATCTTTCAACCGTTGGATCGAAACCTTAGCTTGTTACACACAAATGAAATGTCCAATTTTGGGTTTATGTAACCGTTCCCAAACATTAACATTTGTTGGTTCAACAATAGTTAACCAAATGGTTAGCCATATGATCACTTTCATATCAACCATATTCTTCTTCACCATAACTAGTTCAAATGACTCAAATGAACTAGTTAGAGAGTTGTTCAATTGCTTAGATCTTATGTAACTACACAAGACACAATCGAAGCAAAAACGGTTTGATTCACTCGAATCGGTTCATGAACTTTATAGCCACGGTTTGCAAAAGCATTCCTTAGTTTATATAAATATTAGTTTAAGAACAACCGATTTTAGATATAACCTACTCAAGTTTGCGGACTGGGTTCGCGGACTTAAGCTCACGGAAGTAGTTCACAAACTACAGCAGAAATTCTCGGGTCGAGAACTTCCGCCAGTTCGCGGACTTGGCTCACGCCATATTCCGTTTCTCTTGATCAACAAAGTTCACAAACTTTGGTTCAAGGAATAAGGACTTATACATATATGTGTTTCCACAACAATGCTTATATCCTACCAAAGGTTATGTAATCTAAACTCTCATTTCAATCATTGAAACATTCTCAGAGAACGTTATATAGCCGTTATTCACAGGCCATTTTTCTTCAAAGCAATTTTTAAAGTGATTGAAACATAACATGACATTCGTCACTAGGTAAAGATGAATTTGGCTAAAGCGAAAGCTTACCAACACATATTTCGAGAAATAGATAGGCGAGTTAAACTCGGCTCGAAATAGCAAATGTGTATAATGAAAGTCTATATATCAAAACGACTTTTGTCTCAAGAATAGGAGATAGAGTAAATAGACTTTTGAGTGACAAATAACTTCAAGTCTCCACATACCTTTTAGTCGATGAAGTTCCACCAGTTCCTTGAGTAGTCCTTCGTCTTGTATGATGATTGTCGTGGAGTCTTGAGCTCAACTACACTTTCTATCCTAGTCCGAGACCTTTAGCTAAAATAGGCTAGAAATCAAGACTTATAGTTTTGATCACTAACATTGACAAACATGCTTGAGATAGCAACGCATGCGAGTTCGACCGAGCAATGCTCTAACAACTCGAACTCACAGACTTAGTATTTTATTTTTATCAAAAACTCTTTCTTCAGACTTGCAAATGTTTTCTTTAAAAAGTATACTAGGTTTTGATGAATGCTTTGTGATTTCTTGGAATGGACATAAGGAAGGTGTAAGGCTGATGTGGGCAGCGCACCTTCAAGTCCATATTTTAGTTGCAAACCAAAGTGTAATTCATGCCCACATCCTACCTCCTGCACCTCAAGTGCCATGACTGTTCATCGGAGTTTATGGACCACCTCAACCAGCGGCATGATGGGACCTTTGGAAGGATTTTAACCTTTTAATCCCACCACATCCTTACCCTGGATTTTAATGGGAGATTTCAATGAAGTCCTTTGCCAAGCGGAAAATAAGGTGGCAGGCCAGTACTGTACAACCAAGCTAATGACTTCAAAAACATGATCAATATCAATGGTCTCATTTATCTTGGGTTTACTGGTGTATTAGGGTAAAAACTGATTCTGTTGAAAGTGGTAAATTAGGTGTGTCGATGAGAAACGAATCTAAACCCTAAACAAATGTACTGCACATGAGTACTTTAGATTCGAGAGATCAATCTGTACAATTCTGGCCTAAACCAAGAAATGGCCGTTCCAGTCTTGCTTTGGTCACAAAATGAAGGAGAAAGGTTGATCTTAGGGAGGGAAGCAAAGAAGGTGTTGAGACCAGAATGATGAACTCTGTGAGGTGCGGTTGTTTTATGACTTGTATCAGAATGTAGAACCTGCTTGCGGAATGTAAGCTATAAGTTCTTGGTGTTTTCTGGATACTTGCGTTAATGAACCGTTTTTGTTGAAATAGATTGAAAATCTATTTATACAAGTCATAGTCGAACACACACTGATCTCATAGGAAGTGGAAGTAGTTGAGTGATGGAGAAGTGGGGATCATGTAAAACCACGTCCTTATTATGAATGGAATACTGGTTGGTTTTACACCCACTAATTCTCTATTGCCACTAGCTGTCCGCCTTTACTGACACTTTATCATAATGGGCGTGTGGCACGCCGTAAACTGCCAGACCAATACCTTGATGAGCAATAGCATCCCCCAGTTTTTGACATGTTTGATGTCTCGAGTATTTTGTTGAAATATATGTAGCGAGTTGTTGAGCGGGTCTTGCTTGCAAGAACTAATTATTTCGACTAATCACGCGCAAGTTAGGCGGCAGGCAGTCATCTGTGATAAGTCAAGTTGTGAGACTTGCCGCAAAAAATAGCACACAATGATTTTAGGTCAAATAATTAAGTTATTTGTGAAATCGATATTTATAAAATATCGTTTGTTTGTAATCGATGCATATAAAGCATCACTTTTAAGCAAGCATCTCAAAATAATCGATGCTCATGAAGCATAGTTGTATAGAGCCTGTCTTGGTTAGTCGCGGAACTCAATGTCTTAAAAAGAGCATGACCGGCCATCTTTGGGAAGCTGCCAGAAGCTATCTATGTACGTCAAAGATGAGGTGGTCGGTCCTTATAGGAGAATGATGGTTGGTAGCCATTTTGACATCCTATTGGTCGGCCCAAATGAGATCTGAACCGGTTAAATCATCTAGCCAAGTTGGATGGTTGAGATGATTTGTGGCGGTTTATGTTAATTTGTGAAATTTCGGAATCAGAAAATTCAGATGTGAGACCCGTACTAAAACTGCTGTAGAATTCTCATACGAACTTCGATTTTGATGAACTGCCCCTCCATTCTTATCAGAAAAGAATTTCATATCTGCTTGCGCTAGAATATTTAGGTTTTGAGATCGTTTAGGAGGTGAAAACAGCCCGACAGTAAAAAATCAGGAAGAAGCGGGACCGTGCGGCCAGTGGCCTTCGTAGTAGCGTGTTTCTAGCTCGCCTATGGGGTATAAGTGCGGTGGGCCCAGCCATCTATTCCCGTTCATGGAGCAAGAAGGAATCCTTCTTCCGTCCGAACTCTGGAAACTCCGTTCGTATAAAAGGGGCATCGACCCTCTTCTTTTTTTTTCGTTGCTCGTCCGCCTTCATGCTTTCTTCTGCATCAGCCAGATCTTCTTCGTCACTATCAGCAGCTCCATCATGAGTGTGCCAATCGTCAGCGGTAAGGTAAGTATATCTTGTTCTTTCTTCTTCTTTTTGCAAGTATGAACTTTAGTTGTACGTATAACTTCCACGACTTTGAAATTTCATCCAATCCTGAGTGAACTCCTAGAGATATTTCCGCTGCTAAGCCAGGAGGCATTAATGATTCCAAAGGCATGCCAAATATAGATGATGACTTCTTCGAAGTGTCCTATCGACTGTTAGGACTCATCCTAATCACGTGATGATTCTTCTTTCTGGACCAAAGGGTGTAGAAGTTGTACCATCGATCTTCTCTGGAATGTATAATAGGTCCTGTCTCCAGAAGAATGAGTATCTAGCTTCTCCAGTGGATTTCAAAATTTGCCAAACTCCATTGCGCTCCTGGGATGGATAGATGAGATATATGTTCGGCAATGATCATGTCAGGATTAATCTTAGAGAGTGTAGCTGCGTTGTTGATACTTACGATTGCAAGAGGCCTTGACTTTAAGTTTTTTGGTGTCTGGACTGTTGAGTCGCAATTAAAATGTTATTTAAACTCCTGAGCATTGACTGGAACGAAATTGTATTTATTCTGACTCTTTAGCTCATGGGCCTATTCTTGCCCTTCTGATTGCGATGATGATATGCTTGGAATGCTTGTATGGGCAAAATCTTTCGGAGTCGTTGGTGAAGTAGACGAGCTGAGAGGCGTTCCGTTACCGACGTTCTTCTATCAAGTCTTCAAGGACTTCGTTCCAAGTGACATCCTTTGAACCATCTTCTGAATCTTGGATTGTTGTATGGAATGGGATGCGATGAGCAGTCCCCAGTTACACTTTTGTTTGGTTACTAGAGCTATATTTTTGAGTCGGCTTGGGAATACAATGTCTTGTAAGGAGTTATACTTTTGGAGGGCAAGAAATCCTCATCAATTTTGCGGGCGCTCGGTTGTCTATCTTTTATGAGTGGAGAGATTTTCGACGGTGAGGGGATCTTATGCAAGCCTTCAATCCGCCAAGTATGATTCACGTGATTCTTCGTATGCAGTTTTGTTGCATGCAACAATCAATGCGAATTTTCTTGTTTGTTGAAGAGTCTCGAAATGTTCACATGAACTGTAGTTACATTTCTTGTTGATCATCAGGTGGGTCCCTTGATAGTAATTCTGCAGCTGAGGTGCGTCGTATTTGGCTTTGCTCAAGGGTGTTACGGCCATAAGTATCTCTAGATCTTCCTTTGGGGTCTTTGATGCACGTGTACGGCTTCATGTTGAGAAATTAATGCGCTCGTAAAGCTCTGACAGTGATGATGTTGACATCAGAAATAACCTGGTTGAGGGACGTAAAGGCATCCCGTGCTGGTAGTCCCCAGGTGTAATTATCCTGAGCAAATTTTCTCCTGAAAGATGTAATTCCATTGCATTTTTTGGTAAGGTGGTTGACGAATTGACGAACGCGACAATCTTTTGGATCCGTCATTTGTTGATCAATAGGAGGGAGTCGCACTTGCTAGACTTGTATTGTATCCAAACTTCTGGCAACCCATGCACCCCTTCCATAGGAAATCAGAAATCTAGAAACACCAAAGCTGAACTAAATCATCATTTGTTTCTTATTACTCAACGATTCAAGAAATTATTGAAACATCAAAAAAGAGAGTCACCTGTGTCAAAAGGAAAAACTGTTCCTTTACATAAACGTGAAGACACCTGGGATGATAATGATATTATTCCTCAATGCTACAAGTGTAGAGGGTTCAGACATATCTCTCCAGACTGTCCAACTAAGGACACACAGTGGAAAAGAAATGCTTACACTGCCACACTTGATTATTGTCTTAATGAGAATGATCAAGTTGATGAGATAGATCATGTTGCAACTATTGCAGAAGTCTATGACTCTGAAGTTCTTCCAACTCTAGATACTCAAGAAGAGTTTACTCCTTCGATTTTCAAAGAAATATTTCCATGTAAAGATAAAAGAACTCACCCTCTTGTATTTGACATCATTGAAATAAAATCATCGCTTGATCAACTCAAACTGAGTCTTCTGAATGATAAAGAAAAATTTAACAAGCGACTGAAGAAAATCGAGGTTAATCAATACTCCGAAAAGGTACAAGTATCTAAACTCATTCTCGATATTAAGTCTTGTCAAGATGAGATAAGGAAGTTAAAAGAAGAAAATCAGAATATGAGATATAGACTCAATTGCTTTGATAAATCAGCGCCTGGTATGAATGTATCAAGAGACAAGGAGGTAAGACTAAATAAACCTGTGGAATCTAGATCCAGAAAACGCAACAATTCTGGTGTGTACTTCTTGTACAAGCAAAAAGGGAATTTTCAAAGGCAATGTCCTGATACTAAACAGAGAGAGACTGTATAAAACCGGAAAATCAAGATCTAAGTGTAGATCAAAGATCTCTTCAAAAAGGGAGAATAAGTTCTTAGAACATCATGATCTTACATCAAGATTAGAAGTTGAACCTAAAAGTTCAAACGTGATGTCTCCTCAACCATGTAAGAATGTTGAAACCTTCAAGGGAAGAAATTAAACAACCAAAAGGACTACCTAACTGGTTATCATGGATCCTTACTTGTTACCCTTAAAAATATACAGTAAGGATATATATGTAAATATTTTGGATAAAAATATTTCTAAAAATTAATTTTTCGGTTAAGAATTTAATTGAAACAATATTCTCAAAGATTTTTGAGAAAAAGTTTTAGAACCTATAAGAGGGAAGAACTCTTACTTCATTTTCATAGAGATCTGACAGTATGTCTACCTCTAGTTGCAACTCTCGCAAAACCGAAAAAGTCTGGACTATATTGTTTCTCAACAAGAAACTTCGTCTCGAGTCTTCTATTGACGATTCTGATTCATCTCCAGAACTTCAACAGGATGTTCCTAATGAAGAGATCTCTTCTCTCAATGATAATCTTCTCAAGAATCTTTCACTAAAATTAGATCTAATCTTATGTGAAGTAAGGAACATGGAAAAGGATTTGCGAAAGGAAGTTAAGGAAGTCAATGACAATGTTGTTAGTCTTGAATCAAGACTAGTAATTATAGAAGATGATTAGAATCCGGTGAAATCTTCTGATCCGGCTTCAACTTTGAAGGATGCTCTAAAAAGCTGAAATTAGAGTTTCAAAAAGAGAATAATAGACATCAATTTTTGATTCCTTTAAATGATTGTATTAGGTCTATTATGAATAAAACTATCGTATTATGAATAAAATTATTTGATTTATAATTTTTCTTGTGATAGTTTTTGATTTACATAGCCTGTGCTTGAATGCTTTATTATTGCTATGTATGTTTATGGGATGTTTAATTTCGGTTTTACTACCTTGATATTCGATCTCATAATGTTGTGAACCCTTATGGTTTGGGTGAATTTTTGATTTAGCAGGATTAAGTTCTAGCCCATGTTGGTAGGCTTTATCAAAGAATCAAGAGGGGTTCTGATAGAAACAATATGTGAAAAAGTCATAATATGTTGAATCGGTTTTGGTTTAGCATAAAAGCATATGTGTTTCGAGGGTTTTCAACTTTGGCTTGCAATAGTTAAAAACCGGTTTTCAACCTTTATCTGGTAAAGGTTGGTTGTTGTTATTCTTTTGTTTTTCATAAGGATGACAACATAATGATATTTCGATATCAATTCTCCCTGGAAGAAGATGCAAACATATTGGAGAAGATGATGCGAAATTTGAGGTAACGAGTTTGTTAGTTAATCGTTTTCCTGTTTAAGAAAAGCCTGATTTTATTTCATATATTTATTGCTTTTTCTTAACAAAATTTCGGTACAATTGATATTTTATTCCATTATGTGTGTATGGATGTGTGTGTGATTCAATTGGTTCCGGTTAAGAAAAACTATTGTTATCTTGCTTTATTGTGTGGTATCAATCGTTTAGGCTTACAAAATTTCGGTGCAATTGCGGTGCTTTAATGTCTATGTTGTTTCAATTGCTTCCGGTTGAGGTGAATAATTATGCAAGTTGATTTATTTTGGTTTGTATGAATTGTTTATGGCTTAACGAAAGAAAAGGTTTACAGGATGAATTGTTTAGTCCAATTCGATTCCAGATAAGAGAAACTAAGTTACTTCTGATCTTAGTTAGACTTATCAAAGTGGAGGTTTCGGTTATTCAAGTCTAATCGAATGCCTTAACAAGAAATGCTAGTTAACTAACCTAGTACTTGTCTTGTTTAAAAGTTAAAGGTCTAAGTTATATGGATAACTAGAACCTGATGAGAAATATAGAGTTATCTTTATTTTGGTCTTATCGAACAAGCAATTGTATTTTTACAATCGTTTTAGCAAAGGAACTAAGGTGCTTAGTTGATTTTTGGTTTGCTAAACTATTAGGGAAAATTGCTTCGGGCAATTGTTTCCTTGATAACATATCAAAACATAATTACTTTGTAGTTTCGATTTTGATATTGGTTATCAAAAATGGTGTGTGGAACCCTCGTGCTTAAATCTATAGGTTGCAAGTCTATTTTGAGATTTGTAATATCCTTTTCGGTTTGTCCTTTATTTTTTTGTTTCTTTGTCATTTTGTGACAAAAAGGGGGAGAATATATATGGAGTAAACAAGTGATACTGGTATTGATTTATATTGATTGGTATCACTAAGGGAAAGGACAATTGTGCTTAAACGTTTATCTAACGACAGAGTAAAAGCATAGACTAAGGGGGAGTAACATATCATATGATACTTGTAGAATATGGACTACAAGAGAATAACAAAGACGTGCGGATTCATAAAATCTACCTATCTTACCTTTAGGGGGAGTATTAGCTTTGTCATTATAATGTCAACAACGACATTTATGGATTGAATGCATACAGGTTATTGTGTTGTTGAATTCGGGAATCAAGCGTAATTTGTTACTAAAATTGACAAAGGGGGAGTTGCAGATGGGGAAAAACGATTTGCTGGTTTTTAGGGAAGTAAAGAGTCGAACGTGCGGACGAGACTCCTCAACCGAGCAAACTGCTGAACCTCACACAGATGCACTGCAAAGGGAGTGCTTGGATTCGAGAGATCAGTCTGTAAGACTCCGGCCTAAACCAAGTCTATGGCCATTCCAAAGTCAATTCGGTCACAAAGAGGGAGATGGGTTGATCTGTAGGAGGGAAGCTGAGAATTATGTGGGATCAATGATGATCAAGGATTGTGGAAGTGTTGAAGGTTTCTGCAAAATTGATGAACTGCTGAATGTTGAGTTCTGTGAATAAGTTTCAATCGAGTTGTTGTGTAGACGAATGTTGATGTCTTTTGTCCTCGATCTTTGACTTATTTATATTGCCAGAATGATGGACACATTGATCCCTGTAAGTGTGACGGTTTCTGAGTGAAAGAGTGGGAAAGTGGGAGATCATGGTGAAACCAGTTCCAGGTCGTGCGGAGACTTGGTTAACCGTCCACCCACTACTTTGCTAAATCCTTCAACCGTTTTCACGACTTACTCACATTTCTCATCATGGATGAATCCACGTGCCGTAGGCCGCCAGACCAAAACCCTAATTGATATCCCCCCATGTGACGTGATTGATGTCTCACGAATCGTGGAGTCTGCATGACAGGCGTGTATTTAGTTAGTCAGTTGTTGACTGATTAGACAATGAGTCTAGGTTTTGTTGAATTGAGCATGAGTGACGAATGCTCAGTGGTTCAAGGGTCGAACATGTCTGTTGAGACGTGTAGTTCTTTGAATGATGTTGACATTGCGTGTATTAGCAAAGATTATAAATTTTCCGAGGAATTACTGAATATTGATAGTTGGATCAATATTCGAGCAACTGAGCAAGTAATTCTCAATTCGAGGAATTACTGAATATTGATAGTTGGATCAATATTCGAGCAACTGAGCAAGTATGGCTCAATTCGACGAATTATTTATTGGTTGCGTGACCCAATAAAATATTAATTAAAATATTGGTAGACTACCGAATATTATATAATTAATCCAGATGTTGATTTCTGGATCGACATAAATCTATTAGTGTTTGAACTTGCTCAGAATGATGATTTGTGGAGCGTTTTTTCAAAACTCTAATTTTTGATCAATTGTTCGTCAATTGATGAATTGCTGAAAATAGATCATGAGTGAAGGAGGGACCGACCACATGGGATGACCATGCGGTGCCCAAGTGCTCGAGTGAGCATGCACCAGGGTTCTAGTTGAATGGTTGGTGAAAAAATGATGATTAAATGCCGGTTTCATCATTTATTAAAATAGTGCTCGTCTGAGCATTAGGTAATAAAACCTAATTTATGGAGAAGTGAGGGACCGACCAAGAGGGCATGAAACCGTCCCTTGGTGGTCGTGGGACTAGCTGATGGTCGATTGAGCAAATTCCAAGTTCGTTGGAAAGAGTTTGGACCCAACATGAGCAATTGAGCAAATTAGGTAAAAAATTGTAAGAATGTGTGGGACCGGCTCCTTGCAAATCTTAGGGCCGGCCTTGGTCGGTCAAGGAAGCATGCCTGTGTCACCATAATGTCCGTGTCTCAATCCTGAGAGCTTCCGTATTTTCTGATGTGCGTTTGAGCAATATCTTGAATTTTCAAAAGAGTTCGGTAAATTCTCGATTTTGCTCGAATGAGCAAGTAGAATTTTGCCCGTTTGATCAAAATTTGGAAAATTTGGAAAATAATGATATTTTAATATTTGGCGTGAGTAGCCTAGTCGGTCATGTGACTATTTGATTTTTTGGCTTTTTCATGGTTTGAGCAATATTTGAGAAAATATGAAGAAACCATGATTTTTGCTCAAACGGAGGAGTTTCATGAGATGAGGGAAATAATAATTATGAAAGACTAGGGATTGCAAGGTGTGGGACCGGCCACGGCTAGGGCATGGCCGGCCGGCTAGGTAGCCCGGTCCTGCAGCACCTTTCCCTATTTTTATTATTATTTCTCATGAAACCGTGAAAATATGGAGAAACCATGAGTTTTGCTCAAACAAGGAAAATTGCTAGAATGAAGGAGTTTTCATGAGTTCATGAAAATAATAGAATAATTAAAATAAAGGAAAAAGGGCATGGGGGACCGGCCACAGCGGCGTGACCGGCCGGCCGGTGGGCCCGGTCACATAGGCGCCACTTTATTATTTTAATAATATTTTCTCTCTCCTATTCCGTGTAGGATTCCTCATTTGTCCATATTTTCGAATGCTCGTTCGTGCATCATTGTCGAGTACACTTGCACCATTTTATGGGGCTTACTCAGTGATAGTCCAGATGCCCGATTGTTGAGTATTTATTATTAATTCATGAAATTCAGTGGAGAATGATTCATGAAACTGAGTAATAAAAGTGAGTAGTTGTTTATTATCAGTCCATAGGATCAGTCGTGGATTCGACCATGAATTCGGAATAATAAAATGAGTATTACCGTTCCATGGGATCGTGGATTCGACCACAGAATCGGACTAACGAAACTATCTATTACCATTTCATGAGATCAGCCGTGGATTCGATCATGAAATCGGAGTAATGAGATTATCTATTATCATTCCATGAGATCAGACGTGGATTCGATCATGAAATCGGACTAATAAGATAAAATAGATTATCTTATAGGAATTTAGTGGTGAATGTCACGGTAGAATTAATCTATTGCAGAAGGGATATTAGCCAGTTAAAGCGTCATACCCGTTCTGAAAGGTGCATAGTCAGGAAACAGCAAGTGTTGCCGAAGTCCTGAAGGCGTTAATGCTCTCAATCTTACGGAGAACCACTTGGATCCATACACGGTCTCTCTACATAGTCAGGGAACAGTGAGTGTCACCGACGTCCTGAAGGCATTATTGCTCTCAATCTTAGGGAAAACCGCCCAATCGTTCTTATATGTAGAGGCAAGTCTCTCTATGTAGTCAGGGAACAACGAGTGTCGCCAACGTCCTGAAGGCTTTTTGCCCTCTCAACAAAAAATTATGTATGGAGGACCGCCAAATATTTCTTCTACATAGAGAGGCACAATGAAATGCGTAGCATCGAACGCTCAGCAAGTGGGAGGCCTTTCGAGAATCATATTTATCGTGGCTCTGAGAGGTACTCGATCAGAGATCATGAAACGGTTCACGGATCGTAAAACACGAATCGTCACATGCGTTCCTGAAGCCGGGTCAGAAACATGCAGTATCATGATTTTACGATTTTAGCCCTTGTTGAAAATCCACCATCAACAGGAGTGTTAGAGCATAGCTCGGTTGAACCCACCAAGCGTTGGTATGTCAAGTTTGGTTGTCATATTTTAGTGAGCCAAAACTCATTTTAAGAGTCGCTTGATTATGTACTAGAGTCAACTTCGTATAGGTTAGCTTGAAAGTATTAGGATATGAGACATTACAAGTATTGCGAAGACTTGAAGAAGTGAAGAAGTAAGGAGCTACAACAACAACATCATCCTTCCACTTGAGGTTAGTGATATTTGACTTGAAATGTTTCATTCCCTAACGTATCTTTCAGGTCGTGCATATTGAAAACAAAACTGTGAAGCATGAATGACACTCTAGTTAGAAATAGTATTAAGGAATACAATACGAGGTTTTGCTTAACCATTGAACTTTGTAGATAAGACATCGACATAATCGTTTGAATGCTATTGTGATTATGTATGGGTATAAGGTGAAGATTTCATCCTAGGGAACAATGTTTTACATTTGTTTTAAGGAAGTAAATTCATAAACTTGTTTTGTGAATCGAAAAGGAAATCGCCAGGCATTATTGGTATTGTTATTCATTGCATATCTTGTGAACAACCAATATGTGTGATTAGTATAACCGCTCATGACTTGTTTATGTTCTTGGTAAAACTATTCACAAAGGCCTGACTTTTGTACTGGTATGACTTTTATTAGTGAAACCGATCTTAAGAAATCACCTGAGATGGTATGATCGATTTTATGATTTTGTGTATGACCGACTCTGGGTAAAGGGGAACCAATCCTAGTAAGAGGTGCAACACATCACAAAGGGGAATCCATCCTTGTATGAGGTGCATCAAGTTTTAGTAGAAAGGGGAACCGATCCTATGGACATGTGCAACACGTTTTTAGGCAAAGGGGAACCGATCCTATGAACTTGTGCAGCAAGTACAAGTTAGATACCATATATATGTGGGGAACCGATCCTAGTACCTAGTCAACCGAATTTTTGGAAAGCTAGTGTGACTATGCACAGTACTCACATGGAGGTAGAACCGAAACTTATTTTGGTAGAACCGTGAAACCCATGATTTGTGATTGAGTGTTCTTGATCAATCACATAGTTCTTGAAAGTCAGATGAACCAATTCTAAACTTGTTTGGAAGTGTGGAAAATCGGTTTCAAGGTTGTAAGTATGAAAGAGGACTTACAAGGTAAGGATGTCGACATACTTTGAACATGTGCAGTAACGCTAATCTTTAATTGTTCAAAGTTATTCCTTAATAGCTAAAGGAAGAAAATCCCGGATTGAATAAAATAAATTGAGAATCTTTTATTTAAGGTTTTAATTTTATTTTAGAAAAATAAAAATTAGCAATGTGCGTTTACTAGTTGGAGATTTTCCACGAGATTTTCGATCATTATTTGGACAAAGCATTTACTAGTTGGTTAGTCGTGGAACTCAATGTCTTAAAAATAGCATGATCGGCCATCTTTGGGAAGCTGCCAGGAGCTATCCATGTACGTCAAAGATGAGGTGGTCGGTCCTTATAGGAGAATGATGGTTGGTAGCCATTTTGACATCCTATTGGTCGGCACAAATTATATATAAACTGGTTAAATCAGCTAGCCAAGTTGGATGGTTGAGATGATTTGCGGCGGTTTATGTTAATTTGTGAAATTTCGGAATCAGAAAATTCAGATGCCAGGCCCGTACTAAAACTGTTGTAGAATTCTCATACGAACTTCAATTTTGATGATCCGGCCCTCCATTATTATCAGAAAAGAATTTCCTTATTTCCTACACTAGAATATTTAGTTTTGAGCTCGTTTAGGAGGTGAAAACAGCCCGACAGTAAAAAATCAGGAAGAATTTAAGAGGAGTTCTGTCAGTTTTCAGCCATGACCTAGCTCGCCTTTTAAGCTGTATCTTTTATCTCGTTAATACGATTGATGTGATTTTTTAATATGTTATATTAGACATCCATACGAAACTTTAGGCATGTATTTCATACTTAAATTATTTACCAAATGCTCCCAGATGTTCGTACAATCTTTGGTGACCTTTTGGATATCGTCCGACCAAGTTGAAGAGATATGATTGGTCAAAACCAAAGACGGGCCGCCAACGAACATAATGGCACGTCATTGGTTGCTCAAACTTGAATCTAAGCCGATCAATTTAGCTGGCCAAGCTGGATGGCTGTGATTGATTTAAGACTGCCATGGGCGATAATGACCTAATTAAGACCCTTTTCAGGCGACTCGACTAGCCTACTTTGGCTAGCAATTACGGATGCTGCCTGCGTGCTAGGAGAGTTCTGATTGGATGAAATAACAGAGGGATGGTCGGTGAGTATCATGGAGCTTGTTTGGTCACGCCGAGAGAATTCCAAGCTCGTTAAATTGGACGGCCAAGTTGGTCGGTCGTGATCGTTTTAAGACTGACATGGACACTCTGGATTTAATTTCTTAAGAAATTAACGCGTCGGCCAGCCAACTTCTAACTTTAATTAAGTTGTATAGGCTGCGAATTTGGAGCGATTTGATTGGTCGATGGGAAAGAGGGGCCGACAGACAACGATATAGGGCATGGCCGGTCGGCCATGAGAGGCGCCAACTAGGGAAAACCGGCCGGCCAAGCGGTGCGAAAGCGCCCCCTTTTGTTGCTGCCTTTATTTGTCGCAGTTTCCCTTTATTTCTTGTTTTCCAACTTTTGGTAGGATCGTGCTCCTACTAATCCACGATGGATCAATTTCCTAGTTTGCCTAGGTTTAATGTCGACCAATAAGGATCGAGATATTGCGCAGACCGCAAAAACCTAATTTTTGTAAATTGATAAAATTAGGTTAGAAAATTGAATTTTGCAAGATGACACAAAATTAATCAATTTTGGTGAATTTTGCGCGTTGACAGAGAATCACTAATTTTTATCTCAGAGAGCAGTGCAACTTGCGTGTCTCTAATTGATTATTTTCATGTAATCTTAATCCTGTAACTTCGGAAAACTCATGTTGCTCAGCTGCGAACGGACATTAGTTGTCATATCATGTCAATATTAAGAGTTCAACTGTGGCCATAGCATAGGGAAAATACTCAGCAAGCCATGCATTAGTGAATAATGCAGGTGGGAGATAAATAAATTTATAGAATATCTGGATTTTTGCAACCAACACTATTCTGAATAAATTTCATATATAAGTATATTGAATTTCTCAATACATATGTAAGCAAAGAGGCATAGGCACTCATCACTTTTATATGGCTCTCTTTCTTTGTAGAATGACGGCACATTAAATACAAGGTTTTACGATTTTAGGCCTTAACTAAAAACCACCATCAACAACTGGCCAACTTTATACATGGTCCAACAAGTAGACTGGAAACAACTTTATCCTGGAGAGACTCGATAGAGGGCTAGAAAATCATCAGTGGTCTCAACTTCATCCTCATGCTCTAATTCAAGACTTGCCTCGTATAGCTTCGGACCATGCTCTTATCTTACTCAAAGAAAAAGCAATTCCCATACCAAACCAAAAGCAATTCAGAGTGGAACACCCGTGGTTCCTACATCCTCAGTTCCAAACTATAACCTCAAATGCTTGGAATCAGTTATATAACCCAACACCTCCACTCAACCTGCTCATTAAAATGGCTATAAAAGTTGACACTCTGCAGACTTGGAGAAAAGGCACCTTTGGCCACCTATCGGGTCTAATCCGAGAGGCTGAAAAATAAATACAACAAGCCCAACAAATTTGTGCCACGTCGATAGGCCCAAATCTCCAATTTTGTCTCGAGAAGGAACTGGGGGCCCGAAATACTCACCTTATGCTCTCACACTGCCAAGAAAATTTTTGGAAGCAAAGATCAAGGGTAACCTGGCTAAAGGAAGATGATCTAAACACAACTTTTTTCCACACCCACGCAACGATACACCCACGTATCAACCACATCCGGCAGATACAGACAGCAACAGGGGTATGGGTAGACACACAACAAGACATTGCACACACTATAGTCCAACATTTCACTAAGCAATACCAAGCCCATGCTACTACCATTGATATACAACTTTTTTGAGTGTATTCATCCTCATATATAAGAGCCACACCAACAAAGCCTAATAAAGGAAGTCACAGAAGCGTAAATCAAAAAGGCCTTACACTCAATAGGCTCAGACAATGCACCGTGCCCAAATAGTTTTAGTAAGTTTTTCAAATTTCTTTGGGACTCCACTAGTACTCAAATTATTGGGATGGTCAAATACTGCTTTCTTCATAACCACTTACAAACCCCAATGAACCACACCAACATCACTCTCATTCCAAAAATCTCCAACCCAACTCAACCATCCCATTACTGACCCATTGAACTTTGTAATGTGGTTTATAAAATCATTGCAAATATTTTAGTTGACAGAATTCGACCTATCCTTCAATTCATTATTATCCTATACCAAAGTGATTTCGTTCCCAACAGAGCTATTCATGACAACATAGCAATGGCTGCAGAAATTTTCCACTATATTAGATCATCAACAGTGAGCAAACACCCGAAAATTGTCATAAAACTTGATATCAAAAAGGCGTACGACTACCTAAACTAGGGTTTCATCAAAATGGCCCTTTGTTCACTAGGATTTCCAACTGGCTTCATTGAACTGATCATGACATGTGTAACCATAGTATCGTACTCCATTAATGTCAACGGATCATCTTAGGTCACATAAAACCAAATAGAGGACTTCGACAAGGGGACCCCTTGTCACCCTTTCTATTTATCATATGTGCGGAAATACTCTTATCAAATTTGGGCCACCAGCAACTCCAAGGCAATCTCAAAGGAATTAAACTTGCACCAAATATCTCCTCGCTCATTCATCTTATGTATGCAGATGGTTTACTAATGACATGGGTAGCATAGCCAAAGATATGCCACACTCTCCAAAAGGTACTGGAGGCTTATTCAACTTCGGCAGACCAACATATAAATAAGGATAAATCCTTAATTATCCATCACCCGAAGCTACATCCAAATGAAGTCAATGGGCTACAAAGTTTTTTCGAAATTCCAACGGCCCATCACCCCCTATCTGTCTAGGCGTCCATTTCAAGAGAGGCGGGAACAGTGCACACATGTTCACGGAACTACTCAACAGAATGGAACGAAAAACAAAAGGTTGGATATCCAAAGGTGTGAACTAGGACGGCAGAGAACTGCTCATCAAAACTTCTCTACTACCAACAGCAAACTATGTCATGCAGACCCAACTCCTACCGGGACACATTCACAAACGGATGGATAGGATAACACGGAATTTTTTATGGGGTCATGACACCAACACAAGAAAACTGCACCCTATTGAATGGCACAAGGTGGCGGAGACTCGATGCAAAGGAGGCACAGGCATCGGGCGAAGCCACGAGCACAACCAAGCACTACTCATGAATATTGTATGGCAAGTTCAAGGAGACGACAAATCAATTTGGGCAACAATGGCAAGGGATAAATACCTTCACAATACATCTTTTTGGAGCACCCAATTAAGAAACCGAAACCAACTGCGAGTCCTACATGGCAATGTTTAACTAACCTAGCTGTTTTTCTGCAGGAACATTGTTTATCCAAAATTGGGAATGGCCAAAACACTTCATTATTAGGAAACTGGATTCCTCATCAAACCACCACACCAATTTATCCACCATTACCAAACATCCAAGTCTCCAACCTAATCCACAATCATTCAAACTCTTGGAACCACGACCTCATCCACACCATGTTCCCATCACCAATAACCCATTACATCACCAACATCCACCTGCCGCGACCATCACAACCTGATACCATTATTTGGCCATTCACAACACTGGAATTTATTTAGCAAAAACCGGCTACCAAATTCTCATATCCCCAAAAAGCAAACCCATAAATAACCAAAATCTTGTTACTCAACCACCCATCAATCAACAAACCCATAACAAGCATACCATCTCAAACTTCCACACCACCCTCCACCCACCTCAACCCATACCCTCAACCATCCCATCAAATCCAAAGCATTTCAAATCCATCTGGAGTTTGGAATGCCCCCCCAAAAATCAGACTTTTCTTATGGAAAGTCAGCTTAGAAGGACTACCCACTTTCAGTATCTTGGCAGAGAGGCACATCACAACAACAAACCTCTGCTCTCTTTGTAACACTACATCGGAGACAGCTCAATATATTTTGTTCCATTGTATACGGGCCCAAACCGTTTGGCAACAGATTATACTAACCGTCAATCAACACAACCCAACAAACCAAACAAGAGACAGGTATCAATGACCAACAACCATATGGGATCCCAAAACAGGTTAAGGCTATCTTTGGCTTTACCTTGTGGCACTTATGGTTGGCAAGAAATGCAACAGTCTACAGGAATCAACATCAATCACCGACTCAAATTACTCAAACAATACAGGTTATGTTTGAAGAATATATCTGGGCACAAAAACAGTTAATGCAATTTTACGGGACCTTCCACCTTCGTTACATCAAGCACATCGAATGACTACATCAACAACTATAATGTTTGGATGGAAAGCACCACCTGAAAACTGGATAAAAATAAACACAGATGGAGCAGCAAAAGGGAATCCAAGACCAGTGGGAGCAGGAATTTTCAGAAGAGATTGTCACGACACACTACTCATTGCAATGGCGGCACCTCTAGGAAATACGACCTCAACAACGGCTGAAACGTGGGGACTTACGCATAGCAATTCAACAGCAATGGAACAAGGTATGGTTTGAAATGGATTCACAACTCGTAATCCAACTACTACAACAACAAGAAGACACTCAGCCTTGGTACCTACAAACAATGCTCAGAGAAATTAAGGAACTCATGCAACAAATCCCACAGACAAGGATACAACATGCTTACCGTGAAGCAAATCGGGCAGCAGACGAACTGGCGAACCAAGCGGTTAAACATCAGACGACATCCAGCATCGGCATCAACAAAAATTTGGCAAACCATTTGCCCACATTTTCTTTCAAACATTTTATATGCTGACAAAATTGGGCCTACATACCCAAGGATGAATCGGTTACCTCTTCAAAAAAAAAAAAAAAAAAACTACTATGCAATGATGTTATTGATGTCCCCCTGGTGTAAAAGCCCAAGAAGGCAACCACTACCTACTAGTATACATACAAACTCTAAGCAGAGAATAAAATCATTAAGGGAGAAAGAATATCATAAATAGAAAAGAAAAACATTTTGTCTTTTATGGTTACACTTAGATTGGATCACTTGTCTGTCTAAAGCTGATATCCGCTCCAATAAGAGGTTCAATATTACCATCCAGAACAGAATTCAAGTCAGGCAATTGAATTCCAGTTTTTACATCTTGAACCAACTTGTACGGATGAAAGATGTATCTTCTTGCCTCTTGACTTAATATATCACTGACACTATCTCTCTTTATATTCTTTAAACTGGATACACGCTGTTCTGTTGCAATCACAAGAAGCTTCGCTTTCAAGCGATTTAGGGCCTTGATTTTATTCCCAAAATGGCTCCTTTCATCTGTGAACATACATATTTTTTATTTTGATTAGTAAAAGAGCAAAAATACATTTCTTCCTCTTTTAGTTTTTTTTTTCTTTCTGAAAGGATGAAATGGGAGTGATCAATTTAAATCATAAGAGAATAGGGGCAAAGAACAAAATCAGAAAAAAATGTCCATATAACATCTATTCGACAGATCATTTGCACCACTCTGCTTTTCCTTTTGAGCTGAAGATCAATTTAAAGAAACAAAATGCAGGATTACCTACTTCAAATTTGCAGTGTTTACAAATCATACACGCCGTAAGCATTTTACTAAGGCAACATAACCATAGCAACGCATAAATTTAAACCTAGCAGTGTGTATAAAATATAAATACTCCATCTACCCGGATACTTGACGAAAAACATTTCCTATAACTTGTTCTCCAAAGATAAAAAAGAAAAAGGGTGTCTCAGACTCTCAAACCCTTGAGGCCAAATTTTCCTATAATTTTTTACTTGTAAAAGAGCAAATAGGAACAGTTGAGACTAAAATCGAGTGTTCTACGGCTATCCCCCACCCACAGAAAATCTAAAATGGAGAGGACTTTCTTTCCTCCAACCAACCATCCCAAATCTACCAAAGAGAGAGAGCAACCAATAATGTTACTTAGTCATGAGCCACTGCTCTCTTTTTTCTTAAACTCTGATCCATCTTGGCTTCTCCTCCTAATAACAATATTGGAAGTTGTGCTGGGTGTATTTCCCAATTTTGTGTGATGGCAGTGATGCATTTATTCTCAGATTATATATTGGATAGTTTATATTCATGATAAAAAAGAAACCAAAGAATCCGAATAATACCTGATGACTGGACCTCAATGCCAGTTGGAATATGTCGAACACTAACTGCAGGTTCACTTCTACAAAGTAATTGCTCTTCTCCGTGAGGTGAAAGTGATGAAAACACCATATCATTATCATCTAATTGTAGGTCCGGAGTTGTTTCAAGAAATAGAGGAATAACATCCACAGTTGCTAAGTTAGTCTGCAAGATTGGATAGAGTTAGAAAGATTTCATCAGTAAACTATGAACTGCGAAGAGAACAACAACTAGTATCTTGAGCAAGGTCTTTTTTTCATTAAGCTTGAAATGCATTAAACAAATATTCATTTCACTTATTTTCCTTGCAATGAAGTAGCTATTATATTTTTCAGTTATATTTCTATTGTACCAAATATCCTTCTTCAAAAGTGACCATGGCCTCTCTTTATAAGGCTTCTACACTTTGTATTACTTATTGTCATGAAAATACCATATCAGATAAGCAACACTCTTTTTTTGATTTCCACTTCTGTTTTACAAGAAATTGTGAACATTTAATCACCGTATATGAATAAAATTACATTCATGTTACCCACTAATAACATAATTGATTAAATAACAGATGCATTTTAGATCACATGTCCAGTCAGGGACATGTGAATCATCCATATAACCTAGGTATGGTTGTACTTTTAACATGACAGCTTTTCTCGACAGGCTATAAAACCACTGGCGTTAAGGTTAATAGAACTTATGTTGTGAGGAATTAAAGGGAAATGAGAAAAGGTGCATTCACGTCATAAATGGAAAACAGGAAAATTTAAATATAGTGTAAACGATAGAGCTAGTCGCCATGTCTACCGGTGTCCACTTTCAGCAAAAGATGAGAATTTGCTTGGACAGGACAACTAAAATAAGTTCCCTTCGTCAATAAGTTATATGACTTATAGTTGGAAATTCAAATGGATGTTTCAAATGTTTTCTCATTTTCCAGATTTTTCTTTCGTGACATGCATTGTCATAAGAGATTTCAGGAGAACTATTTGGTTGTATGAATGGAGAACTACTACGAACCTCAGGGTCATTGTGTGAACCTTCAATCATATAATGGACACCTCTCTCTCCAGAAAGATAACCATAAGCATATTCAGATTCAAACTCAAGTGTTACTAACTTGAAACCGCCATCTTTAGAGGGACATTTCTCAACTATCCTCCCTTTGTAACCTTGCTTAGCACCCCATTTTCTATACATGCTTAGAAGCTGTTCCGCCCAAACCTGGATATCGAAGTGTGTCAGAGAAAGAAACAGTGGGAAAGAAACATAGAAGCAGAAGAATAAGATATATGCTGAGAATTGGTTAAAGGTCTATCTGGACACATATTAAAGAAATGCCAGAAACAATACTCCAGCAAGTTGTTCATTGTTAATACATGGACTAGAAGTTGTTCACATGTAACGTGGGTCGATTTGATTTTCAAAAAACAATCGATCAATCACCCCCAACAAAGAATTGAGTTCCTTCATACCCCAAAATTAACCAAAGAAGCTCCTAGCAGAACCCAGCCAGAAAAGCAGAATGGGTACGGAAAAGCCCACACCCCATAAGCTTAAATGTTAAGTAAGGTATGAGCTAGCCATTAAATCCTAACCAATCAGATGATATGCCACACATAGAACTTGGGCCAGAAGAAAACCGTTCCAATACTTGCTGCTGGAGCAAGAACCAGATAACTCCTTACTAATAGACTTTTACACAGATAATAACTGAACTAACCAGAAATTATTGGATGGTTTTGGTTTGTGCTGGGAAGGGAAAACAAATTTCGAATGACTCTTAAATGACTAGCAAGGAAATACCTCAAAGAAGACCTAACAGTAAAACAAGAAACCCAAAACCATCCCGATTGAGTTGATCTCAACTCCTGAGAAGTGTTGTGTTTTGTCATGTGTGCCAACCAGGTGCACGGTTTTGCTAGTGAAAGCTAAAATATACTGAAAGCAGATAAGATGAATAAAACTAATTTTACGTTTAAGAGAATCACAGATTCTTATAATAAACATCATCAGTATTTAATGGAATCTATGGAATTTGAAACAGAAGGGCAAACAATGGTTTCAAACCTCAGGGTTGACACCTCTAGATCCAGCTCTTATAATCACGCAAGCACCCTCCATGTCATATGGTCCACTAAGAAGTTTGGACATCTCATACCGATCCAAAAACTTGCTAACATCAACGGAGGCACTGTATGCTTGCTTGAAAAGCCTGTAATTTATAGCGTCCATGTCCGCTAATTGAGTTATCAGTTTAGCTTCTTCAGCCTGCAAGAATAATTTCAATTGCACATTCATTTTTACTGATCTTTACACTCATCGAAACACCAGTTGAAGAAAAGTAAGTTTCACACACTCATCGAAACACCAGTTGAAGAAAAGTAAGTTTCACATAAGCTTATAAAGACGCCTAAACATGTCCAAATAAGAAGATAGAACTACCTAAAACTACTCAAATACTCCCATTTGATACCAAGATAGACATAAAATCTAAATTTGGTAGGCGGCTGTGCATCAAATAGTGTCTCGACATCCTTTGGTAACTATTAGAACAAGGTATGCAGAACATCACCTTATATCGTAAATCTTTGAGAGCATCAACTGATCTAGTTGTATATCCTAACTCATTAAGAATTTCATTTGACTTGGCAACATTATCCCAGAGGTCATATTCACGAAGCATTTCTTCCTGTTGAATTTGTCTGGCTTCTTCCATTTCTAGTGCAGGTATCAACATCTCAGCACGAAGAACAGCGTCATCAATCTTTTTCTTTAAGGAAAATAAACCTAAGAGAATCAAAACAGCAGAGAAATTAAACTCCACCCCACAAACAAACATCACTGGTTTAAGTTATTAAAACAAAATTACAATTAAAATAATAATAATCTATGAATTTACAGAGAAAAGGAGATAGAGAGGGTAAAGAGTGACAAACCAAGTTCCTTGTAGGCTTTATTTTTATCCTCCATGGATTGTGAAGCTCGAATTGTTAAAGAGATAAGGTGAGACTGTATCCGGGTTATTCTTAAGCAATTAGTGTTACTATTACCCCATTTTCTACCAAATGTATCCGAGCAACACCCTTTAGCCATTAAAACTGGTGACTCCGTTTTTATTTTTGCCATTAAAGAATCCCCTCAAACTGTCAGAACAGAAGAATTGAGAGCCTTCTTCCTTCCCTCCTTAATTTGCACTTCTCTTCTACTGCTGCGTATTTGAATGATATAATCAGGACACTTTGGGAAACAGTAATCCCCATGTCAAGCGCCTGGCTATATCATCGTTAAAGGTGAAATGGTAAAATGCTAAAACCCTTGTTGTTTGATGATTTTTTTTTTGGCAGTAGGATAAACCCTTGTTTGATATATACAGTTTATACACCACTCAAATTGAAATGCCGCACACCACACATGTCTATTACGTATTTGGCCCCAATCAATGTGGGAATTAAATAAATACCCCTCCTTTTCATGGGTCTTCACAAACACCCTTAAAGGGTATATTTTAAGTTTTTAGGGTATAGTTTTTGGCACATCTAAGATTATATTAAGTCAATTCAACCTCCGTAGGAGGTTGGGTTGACGTTTTCACGCGTCAAGAACATACTAGTTCATTTTCATTATCCAAAAAAGTACTAGTTCATTTTCATTATCCACTTAAAATAACCCCTTAGGGGTATTTGTGAAGTTCTTAGGGGTATTTGTGAAGACCTTGAAAAGGAGGGGTATTTAATTAATGTTCCCCTTGGCAATTGCTATTTCAGCCCCATTTATATAGTACTGATACAAAGTTGTGAATCCAATTGTGCTAAACTAGTGGATATATCTCATATTACAATGCATATCTACTACTTCTTACTCAATCCTCCTCAACGGAACTCCCGGGTCAAAATTCAAAACCTCGAGAGGTTTAAGACAAAGGGACCCCCTTTCTCCATACCTTTTTCTGATCTGCATGGAAATTCTTTCTAGGCTTCTGGAAAACGCGATAATTGGGAAGAAAATTTCCGGCCTCCGAATCAATAAAAATGCTCCAAATATTTCCCATCTCTTCTTCGCAGACGATTGTTTCCTCTTCACAAAAGCTGATATGGGGGAAGCAAAAAATCTCCTAGAGGTTCTATCCCTTTTCGGGGATATAACGGGACAAATGATAAACCTACAAAAATCCAGTATCTACTTCAGCCCAAAAATTCATCCTAAACATGAAAAAATTATAGCCAGAATTCTTAAAGTTCCCCTGATGACTAAAAATGATAAATATCTCGGAACACCTCTTTTTTTTTGATAAAAATAGGAAAGCGAACTTCGAGTCGCTTCTACAAAAATATTACTCCACATTACAGGGCTGGAAATCAAAACTCTTATCTCAAGAGAGGAGGACAGTTCTGATAAAATCTATCCTTCAAGCTTTCCCAACGTACCAAATGCAGGTGCTTTCCCTACCAAAAGAAACCTTGAATCAATTAGATCGTATCTAAAGAAATTTCTGTTGGAACAAAGAATGGCAAAAAAGACAAGGAGGATTCATCAGAGCTTGGAAGTACATATGCAAGCCTATTGCTTAAGGTGGTTTAGGTATTAAAAACCCTCATCAATTTAATATAGCGCTTCTCACGAAATTAGCCAACAGATTAATATTAGAAAAAGACCAACTATGGGCAAAACTTCTCAAAGCAAAATATTTCTCAAATTCTCATCCTCTGGAAGCTTCTAAAGTTTCTAAATTATCTTGGATTTGGACAAGCATCCGAAAAGGTCTAGATTTAATTAAAGGAAACTTCGTCTGGCAAGTTAAAAATGGAAACTCGGTTAAAATATGGGAAGACAAATGAATTCCAAATTCGGAAATGATACCACAACCACAAGACTCGCAGGACACAGCTCCAAAAAGAGTTCAAGAGCTCATAACTGTAGAGAATAATTGGGATCAAGGAAAACTAGACAGTTACTTTAGCCCGGAGGTTAGAAAGAAAATTCAAGCCATGATCCCGAGAAAAGAAGAAGAAGACAAAATCCAATGGTTACACCATCATTCAGGACTCTTCTCGACAAGAAACATATAT
Source organism: Papaver armeniacum (assembly GCA_023531295.1). Taxonomy (NCBI): domain Eukaryota; kingdom Viridiplantae; phylum Streptophyta; class Magnoliopsida; order Ranunculales; family Papaveraceae; genus Papaver; species Papaver armeniacum. The sequence goes on from JAJJWW010015687.1 coordinate 398,579, forward strand.
AATTTCTTAGCAAATCAAGCGCAAGAAGATAATTCTTTAATAGATTTCCCTTGGTAAAGTTTATGGAAAATTCAAGCAATTCCAAGAATTAAACTTTTTGTGTGGAAGCTAGCTGGAAAAGCTTTGCCTACATCTTCGAGACTAGGGGCACATAACCCGGAAATTCACCCAAACTGCCAACTATGCAATTCTCAAGTTCAGGAAACCGAGAATCACCTATTTGGATCTTGCCCTTTCGCCAGAGCTATTTGGTTCAGATTTTCGCTAGGAAATATAACTCCTTCAGCTAATACGGATCCGATTACTTCATGGGTTAAAGGGTGGCTTTCAAACCCAGATTTGGATAATTTGGTAGGAAAAATCTCGACCATTTTATGGTTCATATGGAAATACTGAGATGCTCGGTGGTTTTGAAAAGATAACCCCAAACCCAATGCAACTAATTGATCAGATCAATGATTTTTGCAATCCATCCCAAAAAAGAATAAAACAAAGGGACTGGATAACAATCAGTTAATGATGATCAATACCAAATGGTCAGATATAAACACAGATTGGATAATATTTATTGATGCTTCTTTCAAGGAAGAAGACCTTTCAATGGGATACGCTCACATCGTTTATTCAGTAGATCACCAGACATTTATGCACATTTCAGCAGGTTCGGAGACAGCTACTTCGGTTCTTCATGCGGAAGCGAAATCTTTACAAAAAGCGGTCATCTGGCTAAGAGACAACGTCTTGTCTAGCGTTTCAATAGTAATTGATTGTAAAGTCTTTGTGAAACATCAACAAGGACAACACAAATCTCTCATGGACAATGAAAATACCGTTCAAGAAGCCAGGACAATTTTAAAAGATCTTCCTCAAGCTCAGGTAAAGTTTACAAATAGAAAATACAATTCAGCATCGGATCGAATTGCCAAGGAAGCAAGAATAAAGAGCCTTCAACATATGTCTACGAAATTACAACAAAAAATTAAGCAATCTAGCATTATCTCTAATGTATTTGATAGAAACGAAATTGGAAATCTTATGTACTATATTTGCTAGTTAATATAATTCTTTTTCCCATCAAAAAAAAAAACAAAAACAAAAAAACGCTTTTTTGTTGATCCCCAAAGAAATAATGAGCTTTTGACCTCTGTGATTACATCTTGGCCTTGACCATCTTTGCCATTACCCTTCAAATTCTCTTCTCCCATATTGTCCAGGTAATTGCATTTAAGGAGCTAATAACCCACTGGAAAGTCACTTTAAAGCGAAATCATCGTTGGGTTTTTGTCTCTAGGGACATATATGGTCACTCCCACCTGCTGTATTTAGTTCCTTTTTAACCTTTGCTTCGGTAAAAAAAAAAACAGAATCAAGGAATAAAAAACATTAAAAATGGAAGAAATATCCAAAACATAAAGTACTAATAAATACATACATACATACTTCTGGTTCTTTCTGTTAATCCATATTGAGCACACTCTAGACTTAACATGATATATATAGACACTTCTACTTCCAAGAAATCAAACAAAAAAGCATCATGCATGAGTAACTACCAGATATGTACATGTATATGCATGAAATCCACCGCAGTTTCTTGCAACAATTAAAGAGACTCTGCAAATTGAGGAGACTCGAAATCAAGCTCTTGTTTCATGACACAGGTCATAAACCACTCGCTACTGTAGGTCATTAACCCTTTCTTTGCAGCTACCATTGCATCTTCCATGTCCTCTTCACACGCAACAAAGATAGCTTTCGATGGATTTTTCACTTCTGTTAGTCGAAGAAGAACCTGATAAATCGCATAACTTCTTTAGACCACATTAGATAATTACTAGTGTTAAAATGACAGGATGTCAAGTACAAACATCTTTATGCAATAATTTGGCATCTGATTAATACTGATAATATGAATTGGTACTATAATGCCTTTGTATTGCATCCTTTGAACTCCTAAACTAGTTTTAAGTGTTCAATAAGGGTAAGGACTGTGGAACTACTCAACTATTTGCTCAAATAAGGTTATGCTGAAGAGGTCCATCTTTCTTTGACAGTACAAAATTTGTACCCTGAAGGAAAGATAGAAATGACGTACTAGCACAGCAAAATACAAATAATTAAGATGTTCTGTGATTCACAATGAGAATCGTCCTTAATCTTAGGCAGGCCCCTGAGAAGACTATATCCGAGAACTAAGAAATTGGTGAAATTATGATCACTTACTTGTCCGCCAGCAGACTTGACAATGGCCGACAGGGTGCTCACTGGAGGTTCAACATGTTTGGCAAAGCAAACTTCATAACCTTCAAGCAGACCTCCGGGATTGGCTTTTACTCTAAGAACAGCATCTTTCAGTTCAGATTTGTATTTCAACAAATAATCTTCGTCTTGTAATATGAATGGAAGTTCACCTGGAAAATAAGGGGATGATTAAGGCGCTAAATTCAGAATGCTTAGCAAAATACTATGGTAGGCGGAATAAAATGTCTGCTGCATCACTGTCCTCAGAAATAAGGACCCCATGGAGATGATACGAGGGTCTAATGATGACCTCCTCACCATGTTCATCATTGGTTTTGAGTGATTATGAATTCACAATCCTCTGAAAGTTCTAAACTCATTAAAAGCTGGTTACAATTTTACGGCAAAAATGGTGCCAAGTCATCCTTAATGAAATCAGTCATTTCCAAGAGGGACCTACAAGTGATCAGGCTAATGAAAGGGCATTCTAATCACTAAAACTGATCCCTCCTCGCGTTCCCGTTATGATATATGCATGTTTTAACTCACCAACAAATTTGCCTTCCCTGAAGCATGCTTTTAACCAACTAGTTGAGATTATCCAAGCTCTGCATGATCAGCAACGTTTACAGATTAATGGGGTAATAGGAAAAATTTGTAAGCATGACACGGGTCATATAATAGAATGACAAGAATAAACAACATGTCTCAATATCAACTGCAAGTGAAAAAAAAATCACATGGACGCGTTGCCAAGAATAAGCAACAAGACCCAATATATAACACCTTTATGGTCAATCTAGTGATTTACCCTAGTGTCGTCATTTTATCTACATAGTGTAAAGTCACTCTCAATGATGTGACTAGTCTTCACATCAGATGGTTGATCAGCTCCTCAGCAATAATATACAGTCGCCGTGCCAACGATTACCTATGGATTCCCGGACAAACTTTGTATCTTACAGAGACAATGTGAAATGCATAATTTCTCCATAGGTTGAGCGAGAATCTGACTACGGCAAACATTGTTGTTGCTAAAATAATGGAGCTACATAGGGTTGCATAAGCTGGTGTTCTTACATGCTTAGTTTTTTCTACACATTGACTTGCGAATCTGTTTCGTAAGTAGGGAGAATCATCAATCTTACAGACATCTTTGAAGCACACTAGTGTAACACTCTAACTAAAAACGTTTGTTGTTGAATCTTCATCATTGTCTCTCAGATTTCTTGTCTAAGAGTAACTACACTTCATTAACTATGGTCAAACTGAGCCACTGAAGAATGAAATAGAGGAATAAGAAACTACACGCATCACAGTAAGAAAATTGGCTATGAAAACCAAAGACCTTATCCGAACTATGTGACACACCTCGCTGGAAATGGAGGTATGATGCATTAGCTCAAAGTAAAATAAAATTAATTAAAATGGACGCTCCTTTATTCATCTATATCTCAGAGATCAAGGAATGAACATTCAACTAACCCAGAGCACAGAGCTGTGCAGAAATTCAGCGTTCTTCTTGCCTTCCCAGTAACAACATGTGTGGTATAACTTCCATCTGAGACAACAGCACCACCAAGATCTTGAATTATCTGTTATTAACACGAACATCAGTTTGCAGAATCACAGGGGCACAAATGAGACCACACATTTAGGACTACATATCACCAACAAACTATCCTCCTGTAAGCTTATCGCCACAAAATACACCATATGATGCTCGTAATAATCCAGTTTGGCACAGGATACATTCCATAAGAACATAGTCTATTGATGAACTCCACTAAAAATATGTCATTCTGTACATGGTATTTTTCCAACTTAATTGTTGCAAGTCTGGCACCATATGCAACTGCTCGTGTGTGATCTCCCTAAGAAGCAATAGTTTTTTAGTTTAGCTTCTACTTAAGCTACCCGTTCTACTTTTTACCACCTCCTATGTAAAACATGCAGTTTTTTGAAACATAGGAAATAATCAAATAATTGAGAACCTTCATCTTTTCCGCGAGTACGCTTAGATTCCACTGCAGGATAGTCTAGGATGACAAATGGCTAGAAAATACTATTCATCAATTGATAAAGGTTTGACGTATTAACAAACAACTCACCTTGGTCAGAAATGATTTCTTAACATCATCAGCAATGTTCATTAGCATGACTCTATGACATTCTCCAGTTAGAAGTTCATGTCCACGACCTTCATCTATTAAAATATTAGCCAATCTACTCTCTGCATCATGAATCACTTGACAACTGTTGAGCATTGGAAGAGTTTTTAGACTACAAGATTTGTCTCCTGAAGAACCTAATGAGCCAGAAATATTAGCTCGATCACATTCCAAACTGAGATCACAAGTGAAATCTACATGGCAGTCACTACAATGCCCCCCCTTTACTTTTTTAGACTTTAACGATGACAGTGAGGCTTCCCATGCCCTTCTTTTAACACCTTGCCCAGAACAAGAACAGTGCTTTTTATCTGCATTTTCTGCTAATCTTACGAGATCAATTTCCCTGTTACTTTCCACTCCATTAAGATAACTGGAGTTTTCACAATCCTCTGCTGAACCACTTCTAGGGGAAGAGCCTGCAAAAAATCGAAAAAGGTGGTGCAATTGCATGTAAGAAACCAAAAACATTCTTTTCGAGAATGAGATTATCTAACTCATCCCAAATGTTAATTATTCCAAATATGATACAGGGTAAGCATGTGAACAAAAAGAGAGGAGAAAAGAATAACTAAAAGTCAACCTACCAATGAACTTATTACTGTTTGTTGTGCCTCCACCGTTAACCAGTAATTTGGGGTTAGGGTTTTCACTCTGGGGAAGGGTTAGATCTGGTAATGCCACTTCCAGGGAAGAACCATCTTTTGAAATATTATTACATTCTCCTGTACCCTGCATTTCTTGACGTTGAATGGATACAGATGCTGCTGAGTTCACATGACCTTTTAATAGAGAGCACAGTTTTGGATCATTTGAAGGGTTTGTCGAAGTGCTGATATCTTTATTGAGATGAGAAACCATGAGGGTGGAACCCCCTGGAAAGCACAAAGCCCTCCGAATGTTAGCTTTCATTCGAAGTCCGGAAACTTTACCCTTGTTGTCTACTTCAGCAGTCGGCACAAACCCCTGCATTGCAATTAGTTATCAATGAAAAACCAGCATACTAATGTACAGAAGTAACTTGTTTCAAAAGCAAGAGCAAGCAAATATAGCCAAACTAAAGAAAGATTTAAGGTAGAGATGCCATAGTAACACGTGTTCAGAAGAAAAAATTTCAATCCAGACCCTTTTCCCCTTCCCAACTCCATGGCTTACTTTCAAAACTAAATACTTCCAACAGAAGTTCAACATTAGGAATTTAATTGGGATATTTTCTTGCTTGGAGAAATTACAGTCATATATTCAGTAAGTTAGCAATATAAACACAACATATCAATTAAATCGCACGAAGAGACCTGAACAGAAAAGTAGATACATTTAGTACAAGTTTACAACATCTCAAGCTGCATGTAGTGTACCTGTTTAAGCCAAAATCCTTTGGATTCCTGATCACCCCAGCAAAATACTGTACGAATTCCGATGCTTTGGAGCCTCTTTTTCAACTCAGAGTACAAGAGCTTACCAATCCCCTGAAAGTTCTAAGGTCCATAAATAACTCGAGGAATAATAAGCTTGTAGATGTGTACACATTTTGCACATAAGATTGCATAAACAAATGAGAAAAAGATCTTTAAGAAAGCCAAATAGATCCAATAATCTGGTGCTCGAACAGTATTAAGGTAAAAAAAAAATCGCACAGAAAATATATCTTAGTACCAATGAAGATCATAAGTTCTACCAATATATCATAAGCAAAGCTTAGCTTGGGCATTTATGAATTACCAACAATAATTCTAAGCTTTAAAATTTCCCTTTCAGTGATTTTATAGCAAGAACATGAGTGCCTCAGATGGGGTCCATACAAAGCAGCCCACACAATGTTATCCAAGGCACCAACGGGAACCCATCCCTTTTCTGTTGACTAAATGGCACCATTAAAAGACCTAAACACTGCAACAAGTTACACCCATACAGAATGGCAACTATGTTTGCTGGCCAGGTTAACCCAAGACTTCCAGGTCTAGAATGTAAGCCTAGCTGATAAGTGAACCAGTCTGGTTAGGCAATTCAAGCCGGACAGGTCATTCATGAGAATTACTTCACCACCACACCAAATCGCCCAACGATAAAAACCAAAAGGGGTAACCTATGATTTGATGTTTTGCACCAAATATCACTTGGTAACTGCAATAAAGCACAGCTGAAACCTACTAGCTAATAGCTGAAAAATGTCACCCAAACCCCCAGCTAAGTGAATAACCAACTTCACATGGCATACAAAAAGTAAACAGATGGGAGATAGAAAGTAGGGTACAAGTACCATTGTACCACATTGTTCAAAAATTGAATTAGGGTACCCATACCATATGCCTTTATATCAGAAAATTTCAAGGGTGAAAATTCATTTGGTTATTCAAGGGATATACAAAATTTCACTTCTTAACCTCTCAAAATACTGTATATAGCTAGGCAATAAAGGCTTGTTGGTGACGACAACAATGGAGAGTAACAGATCTTACTGGAAAACACCACAAAACCTTTTTTTGATAATTTGAACAGACAGCAGCAAGAGGAACCTCGGCATATTGCGTGTCTGCAGGAATTATTTGATAAGTTACTGCAGCAATCACCTAATAAAGCAAATGATGAGGAGCAATTAGAAACAAAACCTTTTCTATCGTGACACGGAATAACTTATGATTCTGGGATAAACTAACTGTGTTGCAAACAGTGTTCCGCTTCAAATTCACACATCTTAGCAATTAAGTGTAAGAATTTTTGAAAAACTTGCTAATTTGTTCTAATACACGTGCAGAGGTCAAATACGATGCAAAAAACAATAATCTGATGTCAGCAAGTACAACCTTATAGAGGTAAGATAAATCTGGTCAACCATAAGACAGTACATTAATTAGCGATGACGCTTGCATAAAAGCTGTAAGTTGATGTTGGATTGATGTACAGGTATCTATTTTTATGCTTTGGTAGAATTTTGGTAAAGATACACACTTGATGGCTCAGACAATCATAACCCACCAATATTCTTAACTTGGCCATGGCAACTAGTGCTTTCTCTCAGAAATAAAAACATGCAAACCAAAAGCTTGGGTTCAGTGCAGCTACTTCGTCAATAGGAGCAGTGCAGAGAATCTTTCTACAGCACCCCTACTTGGTAAAGAAGTGCTTAAGAATTATGATTGCCGCCAAGACATACTAGATTGCATGAGAACAAAAGATGTCAGCATGCAGAAGTTCGGGTTTATGTACCAAATAGTACGCAGACGACACAAACCAACAAGAATCGGAAGAAACTTACAGTTCCAGATGCATCTCTGTCCTTTGATTTCAACAACAGGGTGCAATATTTCCTACAATGACGAGAACATGGATATTAATCGACTACATCTTCTGCATGGAAATAATATCACCATATTACACTAAACATCAAGCGAGCTCACAACAAAATCCATATCTCTAAGACTTGGTAAGTCTGAAATTTAAAGTGAATTCTTACCCAGTGGACACACATTTTTCAAGGAACTGTGATTTCTTTCCAGTATTTGCAGCATAATTCATCGCAGGTAGCTCTTTGGCGTAGATACTTAGTACTTCCTGCAAGGCCAGCAACAGTTTATCAAACTACATATTGCAATCTTTTCGAACAGAAGTATTTAAATAGGGACATCAACCACCAAGAAATGAAATACAGTTTTAGTGTAACTTAACAAAATGACCGCTTAAAGCATTCTTGTCAGAAAAATGAATTCCCAAACTTAATTTGATGTGAATGTGGGTGGAATTGCAAAACACCAAATTCAAGACAAGCTTTGATGTGAATGTGGCTACCCATGTGAATTTGAATTAAAGCATCCGTACAATTCTGTATTATATCTATTAAGCCAAGCTCCCCATAGGATGCGCCTTCGGAAGCGACAGTTAATTTGAACCCAAGTGTCTCGGCAAATGCAACCAACAGACGACAATGTCAAATTACAAAGTTTAGCTTGATGCCTGAGTTTTGGTGAATTGAGCAGCAACCTCATTTACACTGAACATAGAATATGTTACTTATGTTTTACTACAGGATCATCCTAAGTATAGCTCATCTAACACAAAGAGCATATAATACAACGACCCACACAACTGTGATGTTCACAGACAATAACTCGACAGTCTATTTGATCTTGTTTTCCCATTTCATTTCTAGTTAGACTTAGACCTACACCTATTGATAGCTCGTATATCTCAAAAGAATCCATAACACTCCATAACACATTTTTTCCTTTCCGCTGAATTTTTTAGATCCTTTACGGCTTCACCACATAAAAACTCTTCTTTCTAAATACGAATCACCTGGGCTTTTTTGTGTACATGCCCATATGATTTTATTAGCGTTCTATTTCTTCCCATTTTAAGGATAGAAGTCTAACCGTTCACATCACACGCAAATGGATACATAGATCTAGAGAGATAGGCTGAGAGGGCGTACCTGAAGCAGCGATTTGCTACGGCTATCGATATCTTTTGGATTAATAACCAAGAATTGATCTCCAAAAGTGGAATCACCAGCTTCTGCAACTGAAAAAACTCCAATAAAAGAATCAAACCACACATATTTCATATTTGTAAGATTACTTGATAAAAACTAACAGATGGAAAACAAGTTCACCTTGTATTTTGATGTTCCCGCCATGTGGTAATGAAATTTGAACATTAGTTTGATTCGATGATTCGCAAATGAAATCACTTCCTTGAACATCGACAGTACAGTTTCCTGCAAAAGAGAAATTAGTAAGTAAGGATTGAGAGAATCATAAACTTTTTTAGGGTTTGTTGAAGTCGTACCTATGGAGAAGGGAGAGGGAAACGAAGCGGTTCCCGCCATGTTCTGAAATGAGAATTGGGAAAGTTTTTTCCTTTGGCTTGGTCGGAGACTAGGCATTTATAGCATGTTCCAGAATCCAGATGTTTCATTCCCAGTCAATTTGACTCTGACCAATTTCCAAATAGTTTCCCAAAAGAATATCACTATCTTTTCAAATAACGAAGACGGATCTGCACTTCTATTTTTACACTATCTCATATTTTGAGTGTCCTTTTTCCTATAAAATTCTACATGGTAGCAGATTTTAAGCTAATATTTTAGACATATGTTACTCTTGCAAATCTCTATATATCTATCAAAATGAGTAAATTTTGAAATATCAAACCTCACAATTAGAGGTGTAAAACGTGCCGGCCCGGCACAGCCCGCCACACGAAGTCGCGTGTTTCACGTGCCATGTGCCGTGCTGTGCTGTGCCAACGATTTAAACGTGTTTGTGCCGTCTTTGTGCTTTACTAGTCAAAAGCTAGGCACAACACAGCCTACGAGCAATAAAGACACACGAATAAACGTGCCGTCGTCTTTGTGCCGTGCTGGCACACGTGCTATAAACAATTTGAAATCACTTAATGTATACATTAAGTTGGACATTATCACAGGAATTTAATTAGACAACATATCATTTGAAATTATTTCAAATAAAATTAACAAGTTTATTCAATAAAAAGAAATAGCCCATCAAATATAAAATGAGATTATTGTCATGTAAATTAATGTTCTAGTTAAATATAGGTGACGACATTATAACAACTATATTGAAATATATTTTCCAAATATTAAGGTATTATATGTGTTGTTATAAATAAGCCAACGTAAAATGTTAAAAACTAGCTAGAATAGTGACTCTTTTGTGAAATATACAAAAAATGTGATGTATTATGCCTTGTTATATGGTGTATTTGTACATGTTATGACGTGCTCTCTTAACGTCTGTCGGGTGGGCTGGCCACGTGCTTATCCGTGCCGCGTCTTTGTCTTTGTGCTACTGTGCCAATTAGTCACAAAGACGTCCCATTTAACTAACGTCTTTGCCGTGGGGCCGGCTAAGTCACGTCTTTGGGTCGGGTTGTGCTCAAATTTTAGCGTCTTTGTCTTTGGTCCTGTGCTCGTGCTGGCACAACCCAATTTACACCTCTACTCGCAATCTATCGATCTTAATTTTAACGGTTGAAACTCCGTTAATTTTCGACGGCTAATTTTCAAAGTAGCAGATGTTGGTGTTACACGTATTGGAATGTGCTCATTTTTGGTAGGAACGTAGAGTTATATATAAGGAACATATCTCCAAAATATTAACTTCAAATCCGTTACCATTTAGGATTTTTTAGGGGGAAAAAACGCCAAAAATGTGAGATAGTGTGAAAATAGAAGTATGAGTGGATCCTCCCTCATAAATAAATAAATAAATAAAAATCTTTATAAGTATGAAATAGTTATATTATTAAATTATACTACCTCCGCTTTAAAAAAATAGATACTATCACTTTTTCAATTTAGCTTAATATCCATGTTTTAAAAGCGAAGGTAGTATATAAGAGGAGGATACAATCGCACTTATATTCTCAAACTTTGGACCTCTTTTTTCTATTAAAACGTAAATGGTATCATATTTAGAGTTAATATGTTGGGGTTATGTTTCTCTTGCAAAGCTCTACATACATACCAAAAACGAGCATATTTTGAAATATCAAATTTTACAATCCATTGATCTTAATTTTAACGGTTAAAAAGTCGTTAATTTTCAACAGTTGATTTTCAAAGTAAATTGTTTTTTTATGGTTTGGAACAGTGCTCTTGGACTATATCCTTAACTCAAAGGAATTATTTCTGGCAATTACGGGGTTCGAACCCCTACCTCTGCAGTGGGGTAACATGCCAACCATCAGACTACTTGATGGTTGCATTTTCAAAGTAGTAGATGGTAGTGTTTTACGTTTTTGGATGTGCTCATTTTTTGTATGAACGTAGAACTTTAGAAGAGAAATTTATCCCCAAATATTAGCTCTGAATATTTATTAGAAAAAGACAGTCCAGAGTGTGAGATAATACGAAAATATAAATGTGAGTTGATCCTCCCTTTATTAAATAAGTATACAATGGATGCCCGTCACACTTGCACTCTTCTTAGTCCGGTTCCTATGGGGATGGTATATATCGGATGTTTTGCCACATTCACACCCACTATGTGCATGTTAAAGCGGAAAAAAGAACTAGCAAGCTAGGTGCGATGTAGACTCTACCGAGCGACAAAATATCCATCGCATCGTGATCAAAATAGCGCTCGCTGGTCATTACAACGCCAGAGATGATGAGACTATCGCTTGGCGTCCAAAGGCTAGTACTCAATCCTTTATAACATTCAAGTTTCCCATATTATTCAACTTATACCATATCTACGCCGACTTCATCGACATGGCTAGTGCTCGCTTCACTCGAGAATAATATGTTTGCCTAATTCGATCCTGGATTTAGTTGCAAGCAATGGATATTTTAATTTAACCACTTTTAATTTATAGAAGAGTATGTTTCAAAGGTTTATGACACTAGCTGGTAATGAAAATTCAAGAAGACCATATAAGAGCCTTAAAAATAGATTTTCCTTTATCAATAAGGATGTGTGAAATTTTGTGGATGATAAGGGTGATCATCCTAGATTTCCCATCGACGAACTAGTGTCTATCTAAATAGCTTTTTTCTTAGTTAACGACTCGGTTTTATTTAGCTATAATCATATTAACTTATTATTTATTTGTTTTTTTCTAGAAAATTAGAGTTCACTTCGAGTCTGTTGACGCCAACAGAAGAGGGTTTAAGCATGATCAGTTCCTTAGACTCTGTAAGATTCATGTGCAAGGATTTACTTTTGATTAAGAGTTATGTCAACTATTGTTACATAGTGTCGTTGTGTTTTTTTAATTAAATATTTAGTCTAATAAAAACTTAATGAAATGTAGAACCAATTAGGATTTGAACATTAATTTTAAGATGAACCCAATTGACTACTGGGATACAAAAATGTGTCGGTCTTCTGTGGTAAAGGTCGGGAAGTAAGATATTCATCATCAAGTGGCATCTTACCTAAAGTTGGTAATCCACTCGACCCAAATTTTGCGAATGCATAACAACATTTGGCTTGTAAATCGTGTTAAACCAAGAAATGTAATCAACTTCATCACGAGCCTTCTACACCAACATCTTGTTCCCAATCTGGACCATCCCTTGTCAAATCTAACCAATCATCATAAGAAATCTCTCCACTCCTTTCTTCCTAGCAACTGAAGAAGGTGTCTTTCGCCATAATACCAAACACCCTTTATAGAAATAGAACTGCATAACACAATTCGCTTAAGGATTAGTTGTAATAACATATTATGGGCTTCCACGGTTTCACACTTAAGGATCGATAGATACGGCGTGAAAACAATGTTATTACTTATTCTACACAACTATTGAATCCTCTAAACAAAGAAACCATGTTGACCATCTTCAGTCTGACTTGTCGTCCAATTATCGATATTGTACTTATGTATGACTGGAAAAACATCGATGCTATTGTGAAAATAAAGTTCACAAGCACGGAAGTAAGTATACCACCGAAAATAACAATGTTGGTTTAGTACAATGACAATTTTAAAATTTGTAATAATAGTGTATAAATGATGAAGGTAATATATAATAAAGAGAGGATACACTCGCACTTATATTCTCACACTTATAATCTCAAACTTAAGACCTCTTTTTTCTATTAAAACTTAAACGGTATCAGATTTAGAGTTAATATGTTGGGGTTATGTTTCTTTTGCAAAGTTATACATTTATACCAAAAACGAGCATATTTTGAAATACCAAATCTTGCAATCCATCGATCTTAATTTTTAACGGTTGATTTTCAAAGTAATTTTTTTTTATGGTTTAGAGCAGTGGTCTTAGACTACATCCTTAAATCCTTAAGGAATTATTTATGGAAATTACGGGGTTCGAACCCCTACCTCTGCAGTGGGGAGAACATGTCAACCATCAGACCACTTGATGGTTACATTTTCAAAGTAGTAGATGGTAGTGTTTTACGTTTTTGGATGTGTTCATTTTTTGTATGAACGTAGAACTTTAGAAGAGAAATTTATCCTCAAAATATTAGCTCTAAATCTGCTACCGTTCTTATTAGAAAAAAATGTCCAGAGTGTGAGATAATTTGTAAATAGAAATGTGAGTTGATCCTCCCTTTATTATAAATATAAGTATGCAATGGATGCCCATCACACTTGCACTCCTCTTAGGCCAGTTCATATGGGTATGGTATATATTCGATGTTTTACTCACACCCACCATGGGCATGTTAAAGCGGAAAAAACAACTACAACTTAGCCAGGTGCGTTGTAGACTCTACCGAGCGACAAAATCTCCATCGCACAGTGATCAAAATGCGCTCGTTGGTCATTACAACGCCGATGATGATGAGACTATCGCTTGGCGCTAAGTGGTAATCATCCAAAGTCTAGTACCCAATCCTTTATAATATTCAATCTTCTCATATTATTCAAATTATACCATCTCTACACCGGCTTTACCGACATGGTTGGTGCTCGCTTTACTCGAGAAGAAGATGTTTCTCTAATTCGATCCCGGATTTTAGTTACAAGCACTGGAAATTTCAATTTAACCACTTTTAATTTATAGGAAAATATGTTTTAGAGCTTTATGGCGTTAGCCAGTAATGAAAATTCAAGAAGAACAAATAAGAACCTTCAAAATAGATTTTCCCTTATCAATAAGGATGTGCGAAATTTTGTGGATGATAAGGGGATCATCCTGGATTTCCCATCGACGAATAATGAATATCTAAATAGATTTTTTATTTTTTAACGAAAACTCATGTGTAAGGAATCATTCGCCGTCACTGGAAAATGAAAAGAATAAAAAATAAAAGAAAGATGATTAAGGAATCATTCGCCGTCACTGGAAAGAAACTTAATAAAAGTACTTGTTTATTTCTTGTAGAATTTCTATTGTCACCAACCGTAGAATAGCAATAAGCTCTGCGATCCCCGGAATTCCTGTTGCCACTGGATACGGAAGCGCTCGACTACCAGATTCTATCCATCTGAGCCACCATGAATAAGCTATCAAGGTGTAACCCATCGGATGCATTACGTTTTGTGAATTAGGTTGATCCTAGCATCATACGCATAAGCTCGGTGCCTTACTAGTGTCATCTCTATACACAATTGCTTAACAGAATACCTCTGTCAGGCTTTTTGCGATGTACTACTTATGTAAGGCAATCGAGTGACTATTACACGTATCACCAATCCCAATACTAGTAGAAGAATTACAACCAGGTTAATTCAAATGGCCAGTTGAACAACCCAGTAGTAATCTTAGACGATAAAAACAATAGAGACAATCGACAAGAAAAATCAACTTAAAATAAACTTGTAAAAAGAATTAAAGTTTCATAAACCAGGACTTTGAAATCATACCTTAATCAGTAAAAATTCAGCTACACATGAGTTTACTAAAACCCATAAAAATATATATAGAAGAAGAAGAAAATAGCTTGGTTTCCCCCTAATGGGGTTAACCCTAGATATGAAATAAAACCTTTCCTCTCTTCTATTCTCTGTCAGCTTTTGCGATGTACTACTTATGTAAGGCACTGAGTGACTATTACACGTATCACCAATCCCAATACTAGTAGAAGAATTACAACCAGGTTAATTCAAATGGCCAGTTGAACAACCCAGTAGTAATCTTAGACGATAAAAACAATAGAGACAATCGACAAGAAAAATCAACTTAAAATAAACTTGTAAAAAGAATTAAAGTTTCATAAACCAGGACTTTGAAATCATACCTTAATCAGTAAAAATTTAGCTACACATGAGTTTACTAAAACCCATAAAAATATATATAGAAGAAGAAGAAAATAGCTTGGTTTCCCCCTAATGGGGTTAACCCTAGATATGAAATAAAACCTTTCCTCTCTTCTATTCTCTGTCTATTTTTCTCTCCCAAAAGTTATGTTTTTCTCTCTACCAAGTTGTATGCACTCTTCCTGGCTTTGCTGCTTTATATAGGCATCAGTTAGCCGGGTAAGATCCACAAAAGTCGCGTTCGATAAGGATTGAAGGTCGGCTGAGAAGAATATCTCGATTGAGAAATCAAGTGATAATGATTCGGTGTCACAGAAAGCACTCTAATATAATACCCCTTACTCGTGATTCGCTGAGGGATTTGGCGGACCCCACGTACACCAGCGTGTCTTATTTTCGTACTGACTGTGTATCCAACTCGATACACAGTAACATAGCAAATAACCATTTTCAAAAACTTCTCCATCGGCCGAAGCTTATTTCCACTGAATTTCCGGTCAAGTTTTGAGTCCAACTTCATCCTTTTCGAAATAACCTCCAGCAGCACCTCTTAATCCTCTCCGTTGATCAGCAACATACCTTCCCTGACTTCTTCTCCGTCCATCTGTCGCAACCAACCATCTATGCTATCATCAGCGTTACTGCCATCAGCCAATGGCAACATCAGAAACACCGAACCCCGTCTCAAGTCCAACACGAGCTTCATTCTCCTCTCGGATTCGTCTAGCTAACCCATTCAACCATCTTATCAACTAATACCACAGCCACAGCATGACCACCAAATCATCACCATTCCCTGTTTTGCTACTCGACTTCGCAGCCATGACAGACTCGAGCTCCATCAAATATCGGCAGCATCATCACTGCCAACTTCATCATCAATCCCTGTTCGACTCTGTTTCTTCACCACCGACGATCCTCACTGCCATGGTTATTCTTTCTCGAAAATGCAAGAACCCAACACAGCTCCATACTCATCTCCGATCAACCAACAACCACCGTATAACTCTATTACCATCACCGATACAGATAAACCATCACCATAACAGCGTATATCATCATTCAGTCAATCACCGTCAAGCTCTTCTCAGCATTCTTATCACTGCCAATGGCAGCAACTACTCTTTCATCTCTTCACAACACCACGTTATCATCACGAGCATCAGCAAACTCGAGCTAAACCCCATACTTCTCTGGCAACGTCAACAACGACTTCATCACCATCATGATCATCACTGCCATTGAGTTCTTCGAGTTCAACTCCTACAGATATAAGCAACCATAGCCTCCAACAAACTCACGCACAACATAACCCATCACCATATGAGCTTGCTTCACTGTCGTCCCTGCGCTTAAATCCGCGAGTTCCATTGCCATCAGCGTCACACAGCTCCACCGGATTATCCCTGAACTGATCGATAAGTTTGGAAGGAGAAGGTATTTAAAAAAGTGGCAGCCTTGAGTAATTAGCTCGAGTGCCCTTAGCAGCTTTTGAATTCTGGCTTCCCCCTTTAAATGACATGACTGCCTTTAGCAGTTCCCTTGAAACTTGAATGCCCCTTAGAAAAGTGACTACCCTTAACGTACATCCGGGGTCCCAATAGCACTTGTCCTGTAAAATGACCATTTTGTCCTTTTAGTCTTCCAAGTTCTTTTGCCCATAACTTCTTCATACGAGCTCTGAATGACTCTGTTCTTTCGCCATTGCCTTCGTCTTCTCGTCCTCTACAAAATGATGACTAGAAATCCTTCATTTGCACGAGTTCCACTGGGTCTTTGGCCCTTCTTCACTTGTGACTAGCTTCTTTCCTTGCACAATTAAGTGCATATTCACTTCCTTTGGATGATTCATCTAATAAAACACAAATAAGAGAAAACAAGCGTAATATACAATAATTTGCAAGAAAACCAACAAATACTAGCATGGAATTAACACCAAATATATGTGAAATACGCACTTATCAAGCATTCACCAAGGGTTATGTAAAGTTCTGATAAAATTGTCAACCCCCGGTCATATGTTGGTGCCCGTTCTAAATCTTCTGACGATTCGATAAAACCAAATAGTGTCCTTAATTTAGGGTTTGGAAATAGATCATACTATATTCGGAATTCATATCTCTTTAATTTCCCAGTAATTAAAGCATATCTCTTGTAGTTGTATTAGTAAGTGTGCTAGCTAATGTTTGGTTGTCATTCAAGAGAGATTTGGTATATTATTTGGATTACAGTTGAAATTACACAAATCGAAATAAATATTGCATATCTTTAGTATATTCAGATTTGGAAACTCCTTGGTGGCCAAACTACCTTGGTTGTTATAAGTAGTGAAGTTGTCTTTCTTGCAAACTTATACCGTGACACAATGCTCCATTCGGTAGCTTGAGTGAGGAATCCCACTAACAATATTCTCGTAATACTCATTGGAGATAAGAGTATCCTAATTAGGTGAAATCTCTTACATGTGCTTCATTTAAAGACTTTTTTGGGATCAAGAAGCGTATAGTAGTACCGTTGGTGGGAAACTAGAATCATATTGTTATTTTATTTTTTGATTATTGATTTGATTGACTAACGGTATAGTTGAACCTTAATATTACCTAATTTGTTTATTCTATGATGATCCTTCTCTTTTGATATAAGGTCACTCCGAACTAGATCAGTGATCGAGGATTTCGGACCTGCTTTATTGATTCAAGATCTAAAGATGAGACTTGTGATCATCCATTCTTAACAGACTCCGTTATGTGCGTGATCCATCATAAGGGAATCAAGTTGTTTGTGCAGGTATTTCGAAGACTGTAAGATTTTCTTTGTTGGTGATCTTTAATACTTCGCGCACACTTGATTGACTATGATCTGATAAGCTTATTTATCTTGATAGACTTTTTATAGCTTGTTGTATAGATCGGTGATCTATTATTTTGTAGTCTATTTTGGATATACTTTGATACATTACTAAAAAAAATATTGATCATCTTTGATAGTCTTTTATATATTAGTTTCTCTAAACCGATAAAAAATAGTTTATATTGATTAAATAGAAGAACCTTTGTAACTCAATTTATCTCTTATGAACTTGTTGATCTGAATATTTATAGAGCGGCTACTATCACAAATTAGTCATTTACTATTTCATAATACGATCCAAAAGAGTTTAGTACTAGAAGTCTTCACAGCGGGTGAAGCGACTTAAGATAATGGACTGTATCTTATGATTCACATGCGTAGACCAGATTGGTAATAAGCGCAAGTATACTGAAGGAACTGAGTAACTTAAAGTTAGTTTGCACGATCTCAACTATATGAAGTTGTTGTAGTCTTTGGATAACAACTTAATTTTAAGAGTATACAAAACTGGCCTAGGTCGCTGGGTTTTTCTGCATTTGAGGTTTCCTCGTTTAACAAAATCTTGTTGTGTGTTTTTACTTTACTTTTCACATTATAATTATTATTTTAGTTATAATAAAGTAAACACACTAGTACGTTAATCAGACACTTGTTTGACCCCATAGTTGGTTCGGTTCTGGACTTTGACTATCTACCAAGTGTACATCTTGTGGTTGTCATCTTCTTGACTATTACTGTCTGTATTAGATCACACAAGGCTTCTTGAATAGGTGGATATCGAAAATATTATGGTGTACTTGGTACGCTCATCATTTTACCGTGTTTTTCACCGCAAGGTGTTTCTCCTATCGATAAATCATTGTGTTGATATATTTTTTTATTTTATCTATGTGACTACTGAAAATAACCAGTGCCATAACGTCACTAACTAAGACTCAATCAATGTTATATTTCTAATAAATTAGAAGAATCCTTGCAAAAGAATCGGTAGAAAGCTCCAAAATTTTGATCGAAGCTTACTGCTTCATTGAAGATAATAGTTTGTTAATTAAATTAATACTATTATGCTCAATATGACATCAATCAATAATACATAACACAGTTTGTTTAACTTAGCCTATGTAAGTGGTGGCCAAGATTTGTCTAGGAAGAAGATAAATCTACGGTCGTGGTTTGTTCAACTAGACCATTATGAATGTTTTATTAATTAAGTGTTACATTAGTTGCTCATAAGGAATGATTAATTATACTTTTATTAGTAAATAATCATTTTACTAAAAATTATATTAATAAATATTAATGATGGTAGTGGATGAAGTAGTGGGTGGTACAAATGGCCGCGGGTGTTGGTGAGTGGTGGAGGCGGTAACATTCCTGGTGGTGGAAGAAATAGTGGTGATGGCTGTTTTTTATGGTGGTGGGTGTTGGTAAATAGTAGTGGACAGTAACAGTTTTGTGTCTTTACAAAACGCACAATATTATATTGTGAAAGATGCGGTTGGCTATTTTTCGCACGATTGGTAAGACAAAAAACAAATATTTCATGGATGATGCCAGACCATATAAGACAATAATATGGTCATACCGCTGGATCACCCAAATAATATCTCTGTTAACTATGGAACCCGATCGAACAAATCATGGTTTTTAGTGTTAAAATAAAATTAATTACAATATAAAAGAGAATATAACAAAAATAAAATAATGGAATAAATTAGTTGACGACTTAAGTTTGTTCAATATAAACCTTACTCGTGACGTTTGTGATTAAAAATTAAAAGCACGTCCAGCTATTGGGGGTGGCAGCGATGGTAGTGGGGGAAAGAAGTGGTATATATCAAGTGATTTTTTGGTGGTGCGGGTGTTGGTGAGCATATTCTGTTAATAATGTGTCGCCACAAATCGGTTAACATTATAAAGCAGATAAAATATGGTTGATCGTCTTAATGATGACATAAATTCGGTTAAAATACATGAATTAAAGGAATTACTACAAACGGACGATACACATCAAAATCAGTACACAATAAATTAACTTATTATTAGTTAACATTGTTATGACACAGGTTATTTCATAGCTAGGTGATATTTTTTTCTTATTTCTTTGTTTTGTATTATAAAACAAAGTTTAACTAAGTTAGTCAACATAAAGAGCGATCTTGATTTTCCCTCCAGATTGATAAATCCGCGCTTGTGGTCGATCCCATGAATACACGCTTTAATTGGGGAATAATGCATTACGTATTCTCTTTTTCCCATCTCAAAAATAAAAAGCAAAGTGGAGAAATTTTATTGACTAAAAATACCAAACCTA
This sequence comes from Papaver armeniacum, assembly GCA_023531295.1. Taxonomy (NCBI): domain Eukaryota; kingdom Viridiplantae; phylum Streptophyta; class Magnoliopsida; order Ranunculales; family Papaveraceae; genus Papaver; species Papaver armeniacum. The sequence continues at coordinate 418,853 of JAJJWW010015687.1, forward strand.
CATTCCTATAAAACTAAACTATTGATTCTCTCCCTCACATCCAGGACGAGTAGACTAAAAAACTTTAGTTCCCCACTTTTGAGCAAACGTAAATTAATAAACTGGGGAACTAGAGATAGACTAAATAGAAAAAAGAATTTAAATCCACATGCTTCCACCCAACCTTATTTCCTTGATGATTTGGAATCATCCTCGAAATATTTGGTTCCTTAATTTATCAATTGTTTTTGGTATCATCCTCAAGATTTGTTTAGGGAGAAGATTAATCAATGGTCGTTTACGTAAGTGTTTATAAGTGACGTCTATGATTGAAGTCAGAAATTCATATTTAACGGTCTTAATCTGTGTACATCATGATTGTCTCATTAATTTCTCATAATATATATTTTATTAATCTCTCATGATAAATGTCTTATTAATTATCTTAATAAATATATACTCCCATTAAATAGATAACAACTTCGTTAATAATAACATCGATAGATATTAGGGATGGTCAGGGTAATGTTTGTGAGTGGTGGTGCATGGAGCAGGTGGCGGCAATGCTGCTTGTGGATGTAGTAGTGTGCAATGTTTATTCAAGGTCGTTATGACACAAATAACATTATATTATATTATGGAAGTTGTGTTTGATTTTTTAAGTGTTAAAATAAGCTCGGTCAAAGAAAAAAATAATAATCAAAACGTATGAAGAACAATTGTCACTTTAAATTGTAACAACAAATGAATGACACCAATCAAAATTGATATAAGTTTTTTCACTTATTTTCTTGGTTATGATGTTACGGCACGGGCCAAGTTGTGGTCAAGATTTACTCTCCCAAAAGATAAATCAATGGCTACAGATGCTCCTACAAAAAATAAACTTACACCCATTGAATTGTTGAGGGCATATCCAGTGGAAGCCCAGAGTTAATTAATATGCTTCACTTTCCAGGAAGATATTTCGTTTGAGTTACCCGCTAAAAGAAGGTTTTCACTTTCAGCCGTCTATATCCTTAACCAATTATTCTAGTAAGTAACCGGCAGACCATACAATTTTAATTGGTAAGCTAAATAACTCTATTTCAATTAAGTTCACTAAATTTTGACTCATTTCTTTTGTTTTATTTGATTTAATCGTGTACTTTTGTATTCATCGTCTTTTTGATCGACTCACACATTTTTCTAAACACCATAAAGATGTTCGTATAATGTTGAGAAACGGAATTCTCATCCATTTTTAGTTTCTCGACATAACGTTGTTTTACGTTTTCCCTTTTACATGACCACTTTTGTAAATCATTATGTAGGTTCAAGATCATTTGGATAACTAGGGAAATTCAACTCCCCTCCAAATATGGGAGCATTATAAGGTACTCTAAGAGGATTAAAAAACATGAAGCCTTGAAATGGTAACCTACTGAAGAAGAAAAAAAGCATCAAGTGAAACTATTGAAATTGTGGCTCATAAGTTTAACCAAATATAAATGTAAATGAAACGGATGCTTCTGGTCCCAGAATCAACGGGGGAATTTGACTGACACCAGGATATGGAGAAGAAAATGACATCTTACTTTAAAGCTGGGTTTCTTTATAATTATGTGTCATGCCAAGCTAATAAAATTAGGAGTTTTTGTTTGTTTGGACGGTGCTTACATTTTGTTAGTTCCCGTGTGTTAGGTGTCTGCATTCGGTCTTCGGGTGTTATATTTTCTTTGCTAATAAAATAAATATTTCTTATGTTCACTTTATTTCGTATTATTAAGTAAGGTGTTGATTCACTTTGGATTGCGAAGGCTTATTTACAATTAAGATTTCTCGCCAAGTTTTATCTATGTGAAAAAACAACCACCATAGGGATTCTCTATGACATATGGGGATCCTATACGATATACTGAATACTTATTTTCATTCGCAGGTACTAAGTTTTTGGCCCAGTCAATATAAAATTTTAACACAACCATTTAGTTGAGATCAATAAGAAGTAGAACATTATCAGAAAACATCATTTACAAACTAGGTACAAGTTTTTTTGGGGAAAAATATAAAAAGGGGGAAAATTCAAAAATATAAAAACATACTACGTAAGTAATTTAAAACTTGGAAACGTGCAACATAATTACGCGACTATTTGCGTGAAAAACAAATTACATTGGTATTCATTACGAAGAGCTTATCAATTAGACAAGCTTATCCACAATAATGGTAAAAAAAAAAATTACCGACATATATTACTCCTTCCGTCCAATATATAGGCGGAAATATAATATTTTAGATTGGAATTTATATTCCACCTATCAAATGGGACGACTAAAATTTTAAACTTTGACTATGTATTTCTTCAGTAGATACTTTAGGCAATATAGGAAGATCGAATAACGACTCTTGAGCAATATAGGAAGATCGAATTCAACTTATCTGCATCTTTTTTCATAGATAATCAATTTTATTTTAATACTAAAAACCGTGATTTATTCGATCGGGTACTATAAATAGCTGGGATCCCATTTGGGTGATCCAGCGGTCATGATCATATTATTTTATATGATTTAGTATCCTCCTCAAAATATTTGTGTTTTGTCCTTACCAGTTATGCTAAAAACAGCCAACTACGTCTATCACAATAAAATGTTGCCCATTTTGTAAAGACACAAAACTATTATTTTCCACTACTATTCACTAACATCCACCACCGTACGTAAAAAAACAGCAACGCCCACTGTTTTTTCCACCACCAATAATGTTACCACCTCCACCACTCACAAATACCCGCCACTGTTTCCACCACCCACTACTTCTTTCACTACCACCATTAAGAATTATTAATATACTAATTTTTAACCGGGGTCTGTGTAGTACAATGGTAAAGTCATTGGGTGATGATACCAGTTACCTGAGTTTGAAACTCGCCAACACCAAATTCTGTGCCGATGTTGTTGGTTATTTTTAGCGCAATTGATAAAAACAAATACCAAACATTTCGAAGATGATACCTTATAATTTAGGACAAAATGATCATGACCTCTAGATCCCCTAAAAGGTACCTCTGTTATCTTTAGTACCCGATTGTATAAATCATGGTTTTTAATGTTAAAATAAAATTGATTGCAATACATAAAAAGATTATAACAATATAAAATATAAAAGAATAAATTCATTAACGACATAAGTTTGTTTAGTCAAAACTATATAGATGATGTTTGTGATTCAAAATTAGACGTACGTCAAATGGCCAACGGGAGGTGGGCGGTGGTGGTGGTGGAGAAACAAATGTATCAGATGGTTTTGTGGTGGCGTCGACAGTTGGTGAACAATAATAAACTATGTTAATTTCGTGTGGCCACAAAATCGGTAACATTATAAAGTAGAATACGTGGTTGATCGTCTTAATGATAAATAAACTCGGTTAAAGGACATGAAAAAAAAAAAATGAATGTCACGTTATATAGTTACTAAAACAAACGCCACGAGTCATAATAAATACAAAAAAATTACTTATTATGGAGATGTGTCGTTACGTCAAGGGTTGTACTATAACTAGGTATTATTTTCTGCCTATTTCTTTATTCATTATTATAAAAGAAGCTTCGCTAAGTTAGGTGGGATAAAAGCGTTCCTAATTTTTCCTCCAAATTGATAAATCCACGACTAGGGTCGATCCTATGAATAAACGCTTTAATTAAAAAAAAATACATTACATATTCTCTTCTTTCCATCTCAAAGGTCAAAATCAAAACGGATAAAGTTGATTGACTGAAAATAACAAACCTACTTTCCCATAAAACTGAACAATTGATTCTCTCGCTCTAATCCAGTAGGATAAGGAGATTTAAAAGCTTTAACTCCCAACTTTGGAACAAGCGAAAATCAGAAATAAAATTAGGAAGGTGAGATAGATTGCGGAGAGGAAAAAACTTAAATCCAGGAATATACTTTCACTCAATCTTCTTTCCACGTTCTATCAATCTACTTCCACCAAAACATACATTTATGACCAATAAAACTACTTCGAGGTAACAATATTTGAGAAAACCCTTTCTTTTTTACATTGATTCATGCATGGATTTTTGGGTTTCTATCATTTTCTTGGATTCTATTTGTTGTATATCTAACCGAAAGTATACATTTTCAAAGATGGCCTAATTGATTATAATAATCTCATAGTTGAAATTTAGGTGTCTATATTTTTTTTATGAACGCTGTGGATTACAATTGCCGGGGATATCAAAACTAATTTCAGGGGGATATGAATTACTTCCCCAACCAAAGGTGTCTTGAACCAAAAGAACATAAGAAAAATGGAAGAATTAGATTCCAACTATAAATTAATCCTAACCCTAACCTTGGGAGTGTTTTAAACAAAAATTATGCGAAGAAATTACTAAAACACCCTTAAATTAATTTAAAAACATTATGAAAAGATGTTTGGTTTGGATTGCACATGGTGGTCAAATATCCAGTTATGATTGGAATTTGATATACCCTTTCAACTAAAACATAAAATCAAAAACCAAATCAAATGTCCCCCATTTCTCTAATCTTTTTGGGGAGGAAACGCTAATTAACGATCTTGGGAGGGAGGAAACACAAAATAGCCCTTTGCATTGTTAGTTAGGGTTAGGTTGGGAAAAAAAAAAATTCTTCAAATCTTCTTCATTATCGTTCTTCATCATAAAATCAAAAACCAAATCAAATGATTAATTGTTAAATCAAAAATTTCTTCGTCGCGAATCAAAACCATGCCTCCAAGAAAGAAATCAGATGCCTAATCGATGGTCTTGATACTCTTCAGTCTCTGCCTCCTCGAGGGAATAACAAAAAGCGTTTGGGTGCTGATACAAGAGGGGATATTTGGGAGAGTGGTCGTGATCGTAGTAAAATCGTAATCCGTGAATCTACCGGAGATGTTGATGAGCAAGATGAGCAAGATGAAGAGGAAAGTGAGGAGGAAGACAATGAGATTGATCCAACTCAAATAGAAAACCAAAGCCAAGGGGTAGTGGAACAAGGTGGTCCAAGTCAACAACCCACACAAGGCAAGGGGAAAGGCAAAGGCAAAGGCAAAGGCAAAGTAAAAGTTAAAGGTTCGCACCTTCCTCATATTGATGACATGATACCCGACCTTGAACGTGGTAAAATTTGGGGCGCATCTTCTTTTGATCCGGAGTATCTATTTGGCTACAAGGACTCATGGGCTCGTACTATATATCATACCTATGTAAGAATTTCTATCTCGTGCATATGTATTGTTTTGTATTTATGCAAAATCTCTTAATCGTATTATCTCCTAATTGTAGGATCATACGAAGGCTGTGCGTGTTTGCCGAAACCAAGCCGCGTCTCATTGGGATTTGTATTTGGAGCATGAAGAAGTCCAAGAAATAGTAAAGTATTCTGGTCTATATCCTTTGGTTGAAAATTATGTGAGGCCAGATATTGTCACAGTCAATTGCTTCGTCGAAAGGTATCATGGTGAAACTGATACCATGCACTTCCCTTTTGGAGAGATGACCCTGATCCCTGAAGATGCTCAGAACATTCTAGGCTTGGAAGTTATCGGCAAATCAATTGCAGAATGAGATAATCATTCTTTTGAGCTAGAATGGACGAAGTTGCACGAGCTTACTAAAAAGTTGTTTGGTTGGGACTACAAAACTTCCGTGGAAAGCTTCTATGTATCTAAGGCTAGTAGGACAAAGAACATCAAGCGGACCCTGCTTAAGGAGAAGTTTGAAAAGACGAAGGCAAGAAGTTTGAAGGATGGATGGGATCCCGCACAGATTCGTTATACAGCAAGTAGTTGCGTGCACTGTTATTCATCTTGGGCACTAGGGTATTCCCTGACACTAGTAGCAACAGGGTTAGTGCAAACTACCTTCAGTACTTGGATCCGTTGGAAGAGGTCTTTACCTATTCATGGGGCACCGTGGCAATGGCACATTTGATGGCGGAGATGAGAAGGGCCTCTAAGGAGGTTGCAAACCAATTTGTTAGGAATTTCACTCTATTCCAGGTATTTTTGTTTTTAAACTAATGTTCTTATTTATATTGTTCACATGTACCCTTATCATGAATTTAGAAACAAAATTTACAGATTTTTATATGTATCATTTCACATTTGTATAGGTGTGGGCTTATGAACATTTCCCAATATTGTTCAAGGACAAACCCTTCTTGAAGTTTATTCCCGTAGATGACCCCGAGGAGCCTAGAGCCAAGAGATACGAGTTCAACAGCCATCCGAAGCCCGGTAACGATCGTCGACTGACCGAAATGAGATTGGATCTGGACGGGATGATTACCAAAGATGTTGTGTTCGACCCTTACAAGGAGGCTAGAGAGAACCGCCAATACTTGAGGTTTTATAACGTTGCATTTTACCAAGGGCCTTTGTTCCACCCAAAGGGATACGTTATGGCTGATCCTCGACGTGTGATGCGGCAACTTAGATACAAGCAACGTGATAGCCTCTACTGAAAGGTACGTTCTTGATTTTTCTCAGTGCATGACAAGTTCCACAAAGTTGAGGGTAGTGTATGATCCAACTCCGGAACCAACACATTGGAGGGATAGGGAACCACGTCGTTTGGTAGATGCTACTAATTGGGAGATTGTGAACAACGGTGATGAAGCCGACCCACACTACATTCATGATTACTTGGAATGCTCACATCCTATTGTCGTGCGCCCGGAAGACGTCCAAGTTCCACCCCAGAAAAACCCTCCCGTTCCAACTCATATAAAGGCACCACCTACGATGGCCCAACTTAATAAGACCGTTGGATTGCTAGTAAGTATTGTTAATTGCTTAGTCGTTTAATGTACACATAATCTTACATTAGCATATATATACTAATTATGTGTTGTATGTATGAAACTAGCGGCGTCGGCTTGGCAAGTTGAAGAAGATGTTAGGTTGCAAGTACGAGGAAGAAGAGGTGCTATCCCTTGAATAAATGAAGGAAGTCGTGGAAAATCTTGATAAAATTGAAGACCCAAGTGAAAGAGCTTTGTTTGAGGAAACAAGGAAGGCGCCCGTCTTCAAGAAGCAAAAGACCCAGTGATGAACTCTATAGTTGTGCTTTGTTATTTGGATGGTGGTTGTTATGTTTTGAACAATTTCTAACTTGTTTTTGGTTGAACTCTTTATTTGTTTGGTTTACTTTTGGTTTATGATACTTTGATGAAGAACATTTAGGCACGATTCAGTTGTTTGGTTTATGTTGAACATGTTTATATTTCTAGTAAAATGTTTTCTCTGTAAGTTTTCTTTACACGAGAAGTGCCGGCATTCAAATGTTTAAGTTCTACAACACCGGCATAAAAAGCAATTTAAATTCTATGCCGGCGCCGGTGCCGGCACGGAACAATTTCCTCTAAATCCATGCGGGGCACAATGGATGAAAATGACTATGTTTCTGTGTAGATTATGGGTAGTTCCGGCATTAAAAGCAATATAAAGTTTATGTCGAAATTTATGCCGACACGAAACAATTTTCTCTAAATCCATGCCGGCCACAATGGATGAAAATGACCATGTTTCTGTGTAGATTTTGGGTAGTTCCGGCATTAAAAGAATTATTCAATCGATGCCGGAATTCTGATTTTCTTACTCTTCCATAGTTTTGCATAATTAGGCTTTGGTTTTTGATAAATATACTATCTTAGGTGTTGATTATAAATAGGTTACGAATGCTCTATTTATTTCATTCCTAGATAATCTATTACATTAGATTTCAAACTTTCAATTAAAACATACTAAAACATGGTAATGGAGCACTTTTGGTTTAAGATGATCTCCTATTTAGTAAGCCATCCCTTTTCAACAATTGCGGAACCTTTGAGCCTTTCGCGAATATCTTCGAAGACATCGTCTGGAATCTCGGTGTCAAGGAACATCTTCATTGGTTCATCTTCTCTTTCAACATATTCCTTTCCCTTCATATAGCACCCATCACACCCATCAATAGGCTTGCATTGGCCCTTGTGGTTTTCTCTTGATTCTGCTAGTTCAACAGCTTTGTCAAACCATTGAAACTCATCGCACTTTGGGTAATTCAAACACCTTAGAAACATTCTTCCATTTTCAGCATCATCAGTTTTTGCAATCCAAAACCGGCGTGTCCCATCACAGATTCTACACTTTGAATAAATAAAAGGACATTCCATGGCTTTGGACTCTATCGTTGTCGAAGATATTGTGTTTGACCCATATAAGAACGAAAGAGGAGTTCAATTTACAAGGCATGGCAATGTAGCATTTTACAACGGACCATTGTTTCATCCAAAATGATTTGTTATGCATAACCCTCGTCGTGTGATGCGCCAACTTGGGTACAAATAGAAGAAACTTACGGGTAAATATGATGCCAAATTCTCTCATGACTTTCCTCAATGCCTATCAGATGAACAACATACGCTTGTAGTTTACAAACCAACTCCTCTACTTGTACATTGGAATGAAAGGGAAGAAAAACAACTAGTGCTGGATAGGGTTGGATGGAAATTGGCGGAAAACGATTATGAGTCGGAACCAAGCTTCCTCAGAGGTCATTCGAGGTACTCCCATTCTTATATTGTACGACCGGCCACCGAAATAGTGCCTCCACAAGCAAAATCTCCCTCCACAACTCCTAAAAAACTTACTGTACCCGTTGTTTGTACCATACTAAAATGATATATGGACAGTGGCTTATTAATGAAGCCCATTTCGTTTATTATGGAAACATAACTGGCTTATTTGGGAAGCCCAGTTGGCTTATTTTTGGATTCTATTTTGTTTATTATGGAAACATAACTGGCTTATTTGGGAAGCCCAGTTGGCTTATTATTGAAGCCCATTTCGTTTATTATAGAAACATAACTGGCTTATTTTGGAGGCCCAGTTCTCTTTTTATCTGGTTTATTATGGAAACCAGTTTTGCTTATTGTGGAAGCCCAGAGACCCATGGGTTAGTCCTCAGAACCCATGGGTCGGTCCATCAACCCAAATTATCCTCTCTCCAGGAAAGAGGTTTAAATTTGGATAGGGGTCATGAGGACTAGAATATTTTTTGAATATTAACTTTGGAATTATTTAAGATAATTATGGTTATATTAAATCCTAGTAAAAAGAGGATAAATGTTACCATGGGATAATTATCTTGAGTAGTTGTAGATAATTGTAGAAACCCTAACAGAAAGAGGGTAATTATCTTTTTGTTTTAATTATTATTTAAGATAATAATTAAGATAAGTGCAAAAACCCTAATAGATAGAGGAAGGAATTAGTTAGGATATTATAATTATTTAAGATAATTATAGTTCCTAAGAGAGAGGATAATTATTATTTAAGATAATAATTAAGATAAATCAGAAGTATGAGAGATAACAAAATTTATTAATGAATCTGGTTGTTTTCTTGGATTTGTACAGGTAAAGGGTTGTTATTAAGATAACTATGGAAACCCTAAAGTTAGACCTACTTTCTGCCTATAAATAGAGGCTAAATCCTAACTCAAAAGGGACAGATTTTCTAATCCTTTTCCATACAATACACCTGTGAAGAAACTCTCTCTGACTTTAGCATCGGAGTGTTTTCTGCAGGTACCCCCCACCATTCAACATCATTCATATCAGCAACCTTTTTGTTGGTTTGAATCAATAGCTGGAGATCAATCAATCTACATCAATCATAATTTTTCAGCAATCTTTGGTGGAATCAAATCAACGATGGAGATTTAATCCATCTACACATATCTCGAAGAGTGTTGGGGTGATTATTTTTGCACCAACATCTTTTGGCGCCGACTAAGGGGACACGAGCAAAAAGATCGTGTTCTCCCTGCAAAAGAAGTTATTTTGGAAGAGACGTTTCGGTAACAGATCTCGAAGTGTTGCAGCAGTCGCAGCAACCATTAAACAAGGCGTTGCAAATCTGTCCAGAAACCGCAACAATTAGCATTGTGTTGCAGATTTGTTCAGAAACATATCGCGTGTTGCAGATCTGTCCAGAAATCGCAACAGCTAAACTTGTGTTGCAGATCTATTCAGAAATTCTTGTGTTGCAGATCTGTTCAGAAACAGCAACTTTTAATCTCGTGTTGCAGATTTTTTCAGAAACAGCAACTCTTAATCTCGTGTTGCAGATCTGTTCAGAAACAGCAACTTTTAATCTTATGTTGCAGATTTTTCAGAAACAGTTTTTCATTGTTGCAGATCTATTCAGCAACCGCAACAACTACCGTAGCGTTACAGACCTGTCAAGAAAACAGCAACTGATAGAAAACGTTACAGAGAACGTTGAGACAAAAACTCTTTTCTCTTACAAAGTTAGTGTTACGAAGAACAGCAAAACATAAAGAAGTTACATGGAATCTTCAAGAGCAAATCAACATGGAAGGAATGGAGATGCACCTATCAGAAATCCTCCTACTCAAAGCGTTGTCAATCGAACAATACGGAGCGCCATCGTTCAACCTTTCCAAGATGGAAGAGAAACATCAGTTTCATCAACAACATCGGGGGCACATTCTATAAGAACTTGCTCGAGTTTCAGAGGAAACAACGTTTGGGTACGTAGAACACTGCCTCAGACTAATAGCGAGCACCTCAATCGTCAGGAAGGAGTCCGAAACCTGCATCCGAGCACTCAGGGTATTCATCTTGAAACAATTGCAAATAGAGGTGTACGGCATCCACCACGTACCGGGCAAGTTAACAATCCGCAAGTGACACCCATTGATTTGGCGCTACGCGAGCGTTACCAGGAGTTAGAAAGGGAAAACAAGCGACTCTTGATCGCGTTGGAGAAAAGGAAAGAGCTAGAAGAAGTGCATGCGTCACGCTCTGTGAGCAACATGACAAACCGTCGTACACGCCAAGAACGTGACGCCGCTCGCGAAAGAAATGAGACTCTTGGTGGACGACGAACCAACCGAAACGACGGAAGAAGAATAGAGGGTGCCGGAAGTGACCGTCAACACGGACATGATCCACATAACAATGGATACTGTGACCGTTACGTACCTGATGAGGGACATTATCACGAGCAAGATAGACGATCCGGTCCAAGCCATAGACGGCCAGAAAGGCGCAGGCATAGAGACGATTACGTCACCAGGGATCATTCAAAAAGATCCAGGCGCGAGAGGGACAATCCAGAGAAAAGGACAGATCCGCTTAGGAATGAACGGATCCGTAGAGAAACTGAGGGTGACTCGCCACGAAACCAAGAGCTTAGCAGAAGGAAACTCAATGAAATGATTGAAGAAGTGTTAGCTCAGAAGCAATCCAAGGATGAGAGACAACAAATATTGTCGATGAAAAAGTCAATGGATTCACCATTTATTGACAAGATAAAACGTTTCCGCCCGCCTCTTAACTTCATCCAGCCTCAGTTCAAAGAGCTTTTTGATGGAAGGAATGGCGATCCGGTTGAGCATATCCAACATTTCCAAGCTTCTATGAGTTTATGGGGGTATAGTGATGAACTACTCTGCTGAACCTTCCCGATAACCTTGACTGGTAAAGCTTTAACCTGGTTTTCACAATTAGAGTCAAATTCAATAGCAAACTTTGGAATGTTGTCGGATGCATTTTTCGAACAATATAAAATTAATCTCGGGAACAGAAAGGGAAGCAGCCAATTGTTCCTCTTGTAACAGGAGACAAGTGAAGATCTTTTAGACTTCACACGAAGATTTCGTCATGAGGTTAGTGAAGTTGGAAAAGTTGATCCTGGCCTCGTGATTGAAGCATACAAGAACGCGTTGCCATATGACGAGTTTGGGATATATAATTCTTTATCTGTCCAACCAGTCGGAACACTCAAGGAGTTATACGACAGGGCAGACAGATACGGACGAGCCGAGAAAGAAAAAAAGGCCAAGATGTCACGAGCATCGAAAGGGTCCAGAGCCGAAGGGCATGCCAAACCAAAGCAGCAGTTCGAAGGTGATTCGAAAAAGAAAAATCAAGATGAATCCAGAAGCAGATCTGCAAACGGAGAGGACGCCCGAAGAAATCAAGGAAGAGAAAAGGTGAAGTTTCCCAATCTAAACATCGGACTTGGAGAACTTTTCAAGAAGATTAAATACTCGCTTCCAACCCCAAAACCATTGCCGGTCGAAACAAAAGATAAGAGAGACAAGAATAAATATTATGCTCATCATCAAGATCATGGACACAACACAGACTCTTGTCGTACACTTGCGGCTGAAGTCCAGAAAATGATTGAAGACGGGAAGATGCAGCAATATGTGAAGAAGGATCTAGCGCGGGTCAACGCTCTGGATCTACGAGAGATCAGAGTAAACCATGCAAGAGTTAATTCAGCTTCAAGAAAGGCACATGAAAACGCGACCCGTCTGAAGTTGCGACACATCCATGACTGGCGAATATCGAAAAAAGTTGATTACGCCAATCTCATTGGAACTGAAACTCTAGAAGAAGGGAAGACTGATATTTCATTTTCGAACGCAGATCTTGCTGGAGTTTATCAGCCACATAACGATGCAATTGTTATCTTAGCTCTCATTGGAATGTACAAGGTACGCCGAGTTCTAGTCGATATTGGAAGTTCAATTAGTGTCATATTCTCCGGAGCGTACTCCTCAATGAACTTGAATGAGGGTCAAGTTGAAGCTGACGATAATCCGATCATCGGATTCAGTGGTGAGACAATGACGGCAATTGGAAGAGTAAGTTTGCCTACGATTGTGGGAGGAAGAACAGTTATGCAGTACTTCTCATTGCTAGATTGCCGCACACCTTATAATGCCATTTTAGGACGTGATTGGATTCAGGTAATGGAGGCGGTAACTTCCAATATTCATCAATGTTTGAAATTCATTACTCCAGCAGGGGTGATGAAGGTTAGAAGCGATCAGGTGGCATCTCATAAATGTCATGAAAGCGCAATGGAGGAGTATAGAAAGTCTGAATTAAAAGGTTCAGAAATACTCCAAGTTAAAGCATAGCAATCACAGTACTTCCCAACCTCTTATCAAGGAAGAGGAAAGTAAGGACCTCCAACTATTGAGGAGTTGGTAGAAGTACAGATTGGGAATCAAAAGGAGCATACAACGTTTATTGGAGCAGAGTTAACTTTAGGCGAAAGTAATAGCTTGATTACCCTATTAAAGGATAATAAGGATGTGTTCGCTTGGAGCCTCGCAGATATGCCGGGTATTGATCCTACCATCGCGTGCCATCGGTTGAATATCAGTGAAGGATATAAGCCAATAAGGAAGAAACCGCGAAAGATGGCTCCAGAACGGAAAACAAAAGTGGCAGAAGAGATTGAAAGAATGCTAGAGGCTAGGATCATCAAACCTGTTAGATATCCAAAGTGGTTAGCAAACATTGTAGCAGTTCCGAAAAAAAAAACGGGAAAATCAGGGTATGTATTGATTTTACAAACTTGAACAAGGCATGCCCAAGTGATCCTTATCCAATCCCCAGAATCGTTGATTTGGTGGATGCCACCCAGGGATATGGCAGATTATCATTCATGGACGGCTTTTCTGGTTACAATCAAATACCGTTATACAAGGATAATCAGGAACATACAGCTTTTATAACAGACAAAGGGATATATTGCTACCTCGTTATGCCTTTCGGGTTAAAAAACGCGGGAGCAGCTTATCAGCGTCTTGTAGATGAAATGTTCAAAGATATGATTGGGAAAACCGTTGAAGTATACATCGATGATATGGTAGTCAAATCCAAACAAAAGGAATCTCACCTTTTAGACCTGAAGAGAACCTTCGAGCGATTGCGACAATATGGAATAAAGCTGAATCCCGCTAAATGTTCTTTTGGACTCACATCGGGGAAGTTTCTCGGGTACATGATGACGCAAATAGGAATTGAAGCCAATCCAGAACAAATTAGAGCAATATTGGAGATGCCATCGCCAAGAAATGTAAAAGAAGTGCAGAGACTTACTGGAAGATTGGCCACTTTGAACAGGTTTATTTCGCGAGCATCTGATAAGTATAGATCCTTTTTTCAAATTCTAAAGAAGGCAGAAAGATTTGGATGGAATGAGGAATGCGAGCATGCTTTTGATGAAATCAAAAGGTATTTGACATCTCCTCCTGTGCTCACAAGCCCAAAGACGGGACAAATCATCTACATATATCTTGCTGCAAGTGAATACGCGGTGAGTGCAGTTTTATTCGTCCGAGAGCCTGATGAAAAGCTAGTTTACTTTGTTAGCAAATCATTAACAGATGCAGAGACTAGGTACTCAAAAATAGAAAAGATGGCGCTAGCTCTTATGCATGCAGCAAGGCGCCTAAAGCCATACTTTGAAGGGAGACGACTCGTCGTATACACTGAATATCCACTAAAGAAAGTGTTGGGAAGAACAGATGACTCAAGTAGACTAGCCACATGGGCTACTTACCTTGGCGCATACACCATTGATTATGAACCAAGGACAGCAGAAAAAGGGCATGCTATAGCATCACTGATGGCAGATTTCCCAGTGGATGATATCGAGGTTTCTGAATCCATTATTGACGAGGAAATCCTACAAGAAGCGGAAGACGCGTTACCAATCCCATTGCCTTGGGAACATGTGAAAGTGAGTAAGAAAGCTTCGAAAGAGATAGATATGCAAACGAGTGTGAAAGACTCAATGTCGATACTTGAGAGGGGCAATGGGATATGGAAGATCTATACCGATGGATCGGCAAACACCGACGGAGCAGGCGTTGGTTGTGTACTAGTTTCCCCAGAAGGATTGCAAATAGAAAAAGCCATCCGTCTAGGTTTTACAGCTTCAAACAATCAGGCAAAGTACGAGGCTACAATCTCGGGATTGAAAACTGCACTCCACTTGGGGCGCGGAAAGTCGACCGACAACCGACTCGAAATTATTCGCCAACCAGCTTACTGGTGCATACAAAGCCAAGAATGAGAAGTTAGCTTCTTATTTAGAATATATAAGTGAGTTGGCAAAAGAATTTGAAGATTTCAAAATCGAACAAAAGCCAAGACTTGAGAACAGGCATGCAGACGCCCTCGCTTACCTGTCAGCAGCAGTAGAGTCAGATACAACTAGGTTTATCGTAGTTGGTTTCCAAGAATTTCCTAGTATTCGGAACATTGTTGCCGCTGCACATAGAAAATGTGCAAATGAAATTGAGAGTGACCCGTCAGAAGTGCAACCCGATCCTATGGATACTGATGAAGCCCTCAACGATTAGTATGAAGACTGGAGACAGCCGTACATTCGCTACCTACAAACACAAGAGCTTCCAGATGATAAATACAAAGCTGGGAAAATAACAAAAATTGCTTGGAGATACACTACGATAGAAGGTAAACTATATAAAAAACCTATCGCAATGGAACCATACCTGCGATGTGTAACTCGAGACACTGGGAAGCAGTTGTTAGCAGAGGCACATGAAGGATGTTGTGGGAATCATTCTGGAGGAAGAATCCTGGCACACAAATTGCTATCTCAAGGATATTTCTGGCCCTATACGCAAAATGACGCGAAGGAGTACACGAAGAAATGTATGGCATGTCAGCTACATGGCCCTCTAATAAAGAGACCGGCAAATGAGCTACATCCAGTAAATAGCCCGTGGCCATTCAACAGATGGGGTTTAGATATTGTAGGTCCATTCCCCACGGCACCTGGGGGCGTCAAGTATTTGTTAGTGGCGACCGACTATTTCACTAAATGGGTGGAAGCAGTAGCATTGGTAAGAACGGAGGCAGTACACGTCCGCAGATTCATCTGGGAGAACATTGTGTGCAGGTTCGGCGTGCCAGCGATGATCTTTTCTGACAACGGAAAGCAGTTCGACTCTCAAACAATCAAGTCATTATGTGAAGGACTACATATTAAACACAACTTTTCTACTCCTTACTACGCACGAGTAATGGACAAGCGAGAGGCGGCGGTCAAATAAAGTTTTGGGAACTGTATCGTCATATACATGGAAGGTCAATGTTTTCCTAATTAAAGAATGGAAAAATGGAACAAAAGATTTACATACAGGTGTGAAGATTGTGACGTAAATAGAAGCTTAATAAGGATCGTGTTATATGATTTACATTCAAGTTGTTAAAGAAAAAAGAGAGAACGTGTTAGTGGATTAATGGTTTTCCAAACTGGAAGTTATGGGGCTAACTAAAGTGAGACAGAGGGAAACAAGAGCATGAAGTAGATTTGAGTTCATCGTAAAATTAGAAAAGCTAAAAGTAGAGGGGAGGGGAGTCATTACCTCAGATTGTTGTTAGTGAATTAAGCAAAGTCTGTAAAATGAAAACAAAGTATAAAAAGATGGTGAGTATCCAAATGGAACCAAAGAAATGAAGGCAAAATGGTTGTGGAACTTACATGAAGAGATAGGAGGCGCAGAGCTTTAATGGGAGAAAAGAAGAAGTTATACCGGGTATTTATACGTCAAAATTAGGGTTGTACAAGATAAACATCTGAGATTCCAAAAGATTTGGATGACAACAAATATATCATGATGCAGAGTATCGTATATTTTTGGAATACTGTATTTGAGATGAAGCTCATTTGACATGGACAAGACGTGGAGTTCTCACGCCGAAGAAAACGTCAAGAAGTGGCATATGGAATAGAGGTGTAAAAACAAAACTACGTGGATCTTTTCATAAAGAGGAAGAATATATTTCGTTGCCGGGAAGAAGTGATCCATCTGAACTAGTTCAATTAAGCCTACATAGACACGTGTTCCAAGAGGGAATGGTCATTCATGTAGTCCAGAATTCAGCTGAGTCATTCTCGTTCAGTTTATTAAGCAAATGTAGTTTCACAAATTAATGTGAAACCGAAAAGCAAGAGAGCAACACGAACAATTTAGTTGTTATCCTAGCCACGATGGTCAGTCTGACATTTAATTTCTTAATCCTTCGACAAGTCAAGAATTAAGAGGGGGCGATGTTTGTACCATACTAAAATGATATATGGACAGTGGCTTTTTAATGAAGCCCATTTCGTTTATTATGGAAACATAACTGGCTTATTTGGGAAGCCCAGTTGGCTTATTTTTGGATTCTATTTTGTTTATTATGGAAACATAACTGGCTTATTTGGGAAGCCCAGTTGGCTTATTATTGAAGCCCATTTCGTTTATTATAGAAACATAACTGGCTTATTTTGGAGGCCCAGTTCTCTTTTTATCTGGTTTATTATGGAAACCAGTTTTGCTTATTGTGGAAGCCCAGAGACCCATGGGTTAGTCCTCAGAACCCATGGGTCGGTCCATCAACCCAAATTATCCTCTCTCCAGGAAAGAGGTTTAAATTTGGATAGGGTCATGAGGACTAGAATATTTTTGAATATTAACTTTGGAATTATTTAAGATAATTATGGTTATATTAAATCCTAGTAAAAAGAGGATAAATGTTACCATGGGATAATTATCTTGAGTAGTTGTAGATAATTGTAGAAACCCTAACAGAAAGAGGGTAATTATCTTTTTGTTTTAATTATTATTTAAGATAATAATTAAGATAAGTGCAAAAACCCTAATAGATAGAGGAAGGAATTAGTTAGGATATTATAATTATTTAAGATAATTATAGTTCCTAAGAGAGAGGATAATTATTATTTAAGATAATAATTAAGATAAATCAGAAGTATGAGAGATAACAAAATTTATTAATGAATCTGGTTGTTTTCTTGGATTTGTACAGGTAAAGGGTTGTTATTAAGATAACTATGGAAACCCTAAAGTTAGACCTACTTTCTGCCTATAAATAGAGGCTAAATCCTAACTCAAAAGGGACAGATTTTCTAATCCTTTTCCATACAATACACCTGTGAAGAAACTCTCTCTGACTTTAGCATCGGAGTGTTTTCTGCAGGTACCCCCCACCATTCAACATCATTCATATCAGCAACCTTTTTGTTGGTTTGAATCAATAGCTGGAGATCAATCAATCTACATCAATCATAATTTTTCAGCAATCTTTGGTGGAATCAAATCAACGATGGAGATTTAATCCATCTACACATATCTCGAAGAGTGTTGGGGTGATTATTTTTGCACCAACACCCGTACTTCAAAAAACCCTCCTTTTGTTGGTACGTAATTCTTATTCACTTCCTATTATTTGAATGTATATCTATAAACTTATAAAAGTTAACATGCTAATGGAAAAATATGACAACAGCGTTCGCGGCTAGGAAAATTGGGAGACTGGTTTAAATGCACCTTGGTCGTGCCTATGAAGTTTTCACCTTGATGTACTTCACTTGATGTAGCTTCCTTATTTGGCCTTCCCTTTTTGTTTGGCACCGCCGCCTCATAACCTTGTTGTTCTTGGTAGATTAATGTTGGTACCTTTGGTGGCTTACCACTTTTCTTTGGAACCTCCGATACATCGACTATGGGTGTGGCTTCGGAATGCTCACCTTGTTGTTCTTGGTAGCTTAATGTTGGTACCTTTGGCGGCCTACCCCTTTTCTTTGGAACCTCCGATAAATCGACTATGGGTGGGGCTTTGGAATGCTCACCTTGTTGTTCTTGGTAGCTCAATGTTGGTACCTTTGGCGGCCTACCCCTTTTCTTTGGAACCTCCAATACATCGACTATGGGTGTGGCTTCGGAATGCTCACCTTGTTGTTCTTGGTAGCTTGACGTTGTTACCTTTGGCGGCCTCCCCTTTTTATTTGGAACCTCCAATCTATCGGCTTTTGGTGTGGATACGGAACCCGTTGTTTGTTGTTTACTTGATAGCGGTTCCTTCCTCGGCCTACCTCTTTTGTTTGGAACTGGCGCTTCCGCGAATCTTGATTCCGAAATCTCACTTGCGGATAGATCTCGTTTCTTAGTTGCAGCAATTTTTTCTTCACGTCGAGTCATTTCTTTCAATTCTTTCCTTTGTTTTCTCCTTGCAATTTTAGTTTGTGGTCTACCGGGAGGATCTCCCTTTCTTGGATCTTCACTTTGTGTTATCCATGGCCGTGTAATTAGCCTTAGTTGGCTCAAAAAGACTTGCCGGCTAGCCGAGTTGCCACGTGAGTAAGCTTCGAAGAATTTCTTTGCTTCGTTCGTATCCCATGGTGTTTGCCCGGGATCTCCCGAAGGGGGAGGTTCGAAAGATAGTTGCTTCCAAAACGGATCAATAACCCCAATAGATATCACTTCTTCATACTTCACAAGCATATGACGACACGGAAGCCCAAATGAAGACATGTCGGGACAAATACACACATCACCCGGTTTTCCGTAATTTTTCTCATATTGCATTTCTATCATCATATGTTTTATTGCCCAATGAGAGACGTTGAATTCTATTCCTTGGAGCAACTTACCATATTGAAGAAATTGAGTCATCCTTTCCATTGAGCTTTTCTCAAAAGCCTTCTTGATCCTATCGATATCAGCCTTAAAGTATTGCTCCATTGCCTCGGTGACCGTAACCACGTTGCCTTGGCCGGACTGGATGAGATCTTTAAATCTCCCATGAGGGAATTCCGCTGCACTAGTTGCTTCAGTTTTGAAGTGTCTATACCGGTTTGTCCATGCACGCACAAAATTTTCCTTGTACTTATCCAACAATTTATCCCGACAATATGAGACGGCACTTGGATACACTTTTTTATATTTGGCACTAAACATGTTCAATCTCTTTTCATATATATCCTCGATAAGAGACCAATAAACTTTCTCCTAATCCTTTAGAAATTCCAACCACTTTTTATGATTTTCATCGTGTTCTTTGTCCACTCGCTCTTTAATCTTTCCTCTTTCATCTTCTTCTTCTTCAGGTGATAGTTTCTTCTTGCGAACATCTTCCTCTAGTTGACCAATCATTCTCTTCTTAATATCCGCCTTAGAGGGTTCAAACAAAGCATGACAATGTTTTTTCACATTTTGACCTATATGATACGTACATAGGAAATTTTGTGCATCCGGAAATACGTCGGATATAGCACTCATTAGTGCGTCTTCTTGATCGGTTATGATGACCCTCGGAAATTGATTTTCCGGGAACAATAATTTCAATTGTCGTAATGCCCAATGATAATTGTAGTCCCTCTCGTTTTCCATTAAACACCAAGCCAATGTGAATGTTACCTTGTTCGATGTTTGCCCCACGATGTTGGACAACGACATGTTGTATTTGTTTGTCTTGTAGGTGCAATCCATTATAAGAACACCACAACATGTATGAGCCAATTGTGAAAGCAAAGGATGCGCAATGAATATTTGAAGGGGTTTGTTATCCCGTCCTCTTTTAATGATACGCGTGTAGCTGTGATCCCAAACTATCTTCTCAAATTCTTGCATAACGGTCCTCCATTCCCAATCCACCCTTCTAATGGTTGCTTGTGCGCTATAAATTGTACTCAGAGAAGAAATCGTTCTGATTATCCTTTTCCTTGAAGCTTCTGAGAATCACTCTTGGTTTGATACATGCTCTGGTCATTATCTTTACATCCTCGAATTCACGAGGTTTTAGCTTCGCAACTAGGGAGTGACTAACAAAATCTTTCGGATCCCGGTGGTTATGTTAGCCAAATCACACCGTACAATCCCATTCCTTTTCTTTGTCTCTTAAATAGAATACAAGCTTAAAGGGGCAATTATCCTTCCTCGTACGAGTCTTGTATACCCTATTAGTCTTCTTTGGATATACATAACCCTTTCTCTTATGGCTATCCTTCTTCTTGTATTGCCCACTTCTCTCGCAAACCATTTCAAAACGATTATCTGAATGTTGGGTATTCCTCACCAACACACACATGTTCTTAAGAGTCGTCTGTTTTGCCCAAGCAATTGCTTCTTCTGGAGATTTTATTCCCTACATTAGGACAACAATGGAAGATTATAAGGTTCATTACAAGCAATCCCCACATAAAGTTCTAAAAACTAGGTGAAAAGTATTGTTTGCTAACATACCAGAGGCATTTTATAGTATTCGGACGTATCCGGACCAAGCGGTTTGGAATGTATTGGATCAATGTATGTCACAATCTAAGGAATGAATGAAAATAAAATTGAATTAGTTCAAAAAAAATTAAATTACTATGCTGGGTACTATTTCCGGCATGCTCGACGACAGTTCCGCCAAAACAACCAAAGCCGGAAACAAGTGTCGGCATTCCATAATAATGTTCCGATATTTTGGAACTGCACTTGAAAAAGAGGAACTAATTTTAAACAATACATGCATTGTATTTTCTTGCACATCAATGCCGGAATATGCTATACCGGCATGCTCGTTACAGAAGGTTCAAAGCCGGAAATGGGAGCCGGCATGCTCGATATGTAAGGTTTCAAGCCGGTATTCAGTGTCGGCTTTGTCCATATTTCAAAAACCACGCCGGTACTCGTTGCCGGCGTGCTCGATAATTTATATACCATGCCGGTATTTAAGTTCAAAAATCTTAAACTCCTGGATGTTTTTCTTGTGGTACCGGCATGGTAAAGTTAGGAGTGAACCATGCCGGTTTGGATATTCCATGGAATATTCGGTGGTAGGTAAAAAGTTAACTGCGTGCCGGCATGGAATTTTTAGCTGAAGACCACGCCGGTAATTGTTTCAAAATTGGGGATATTTTACGCCGGTATGCAAAATAGTATGAATACCATGCCAGTTCTGGTGGTGCCGGCGTGGTATTCATACTACGAGTATGCCGGCACCAAGCTTTTTCAGAGAAAAATGGCGGTTTCAAAAGAAAAAAATCAATTTTTCGAACCCTTAGCAGCATTACCTGTGTGTTGGGGATGCTTGTATGTTGAACTAGTTTACTTTCTTGGGTTGGTTCTTCAAAAAACACTTCATGCTCACGAAAATCATGATCCAAGGGTGTTGGTTCATCATATAATTCCAATTGTGAGTTGTTATCATTAACCGAAGATTGAAGATATGATTGTTGTTGTAGTTGAGCTAAAGATTTAGCAGCTGCAATTCTCTCCTCACTATCATCTTCCATTTTCACAAAAAATAATTCACTCAAAAATATTTTTCCCTCCTTCTACTCTCACCTCACTCACACAAATTCAAATAAAAAATACACCCTAATCTATCCCCCAAATACTTAAGATTTTACTAATTATTATTAACCACTAAACTTGATTAGTGAGGGCTATATTAGGAATTAAAAAAAAATTACATAAGGGGTGACCCAGATTTGATATTTGGATCCAATTTTTGTCATGTAGTTATATCCCCCAATTAGTTTTGATATCCCCCAATTGCGCGTTCATTTTTATTAATCAGATTATGAAAATTTAGCTACCGCAGGTCGCTGAGATTTCAATATTTTAGAACTTTTTGACCTAGAAAGATGAGATTTTCTCAAGTACCAAAGTTTCCTTTCTATTTGTTTAGACTTTAGTGGAAATACCATTTTGGTTTTATCTTGATTGATATTAGAGAGACTTAAAAGATTTTTCATATTACACATTATAATTTGGCAATAGATTGGTATTTACAAAATGATCATATAAATAATGGGTTGAGTTACTTTTTCAAAATAATATAAATGGGTTAGAGTTGGTTCCAGTTAAATACTATCAATTCATGCGTCAAAAGGCCCCGTTTTTCGGGCTTTAGTTTCAAAGTCCAAGAGGATTTGGCTAAAAATCACTATTTTCTACAAATAATCCAACATAATTATAAGTAATTTATATAACACCCATGCCATTATGGCACGGGTTAAACCCTAGGCTTGATTTGTGTTGCTGTTGTTTGTGGTTTGGTAAAGTATCATGGAATTAGGGATTCTAGAAGTTATACTCTGTTGTTTTTAGCTTTTTTTTTTTTTTTTTTTTTTGAAGAATCTCTGCAATTTTGTTGATGCTCATTGTGATTTGTAATTTTTTAATCATCTTCAATTGTTCCATGTGTTCAATAGATAGATTTCATGTTTTCTCTTGTTATTGATTTCAGAATTTCCTGATGATTTCGAAATTGTCGTTCCGATTGACTCGCAGATATCATCAATATGCAGAGAAAAGATTCAGGTAACGACAGTAGCAAGATGAGTTCAAAACATTTCCCGCCAAAATCATCGGTTCGTCCTTCATCATCCTCATCATCTTGTTCTTCTAATCATCTATAATTTCATGCATATTACATTTATATATAATGTCTTTAGGTATCTTGAATTTTTCTTCACGAGCAAAGGGTTTCTTATTTTCCTTCTAAAATCCACTTCTCGGTTTTCAAACACATGATGTCGAGCATAATTTTCAGAAGGATTGGAACATTATACCCTTCCATAGATGATGGTAGTTGATTCACCTACACTCAACGTAGTTAATATCAGTCGATATATTGAGTAAATATCGTTTATCGGCCTTTGACCGAGAAGATACGTGAAGTATCATCGATATAAGAATATTATGATTGCCATCTCTGATGTTTCAGACCGATATATGACAGATAAAATTGATAAGGATATTATTATAATAATATTAATAAAAAAATGTGTTTTTTATTTTTTAAATTATTTTCGCATATACACCCCATGTTTATGACTATTAAGTTATGAAGTTAACTTCATATACATGGTTGGTTTGGATGATGTGAAATTAAAAGATCATATTAAATATAATCAAATCTTAGGTGTCATCTTATTTCCTAATTCTTGTCGATGGTGCTTGGCATAAGATTTGCAATGACCAGTTTTCCAACAACCTATAGACATAAATCAGCATCATTGACCGTAAGTTTACCATATCTCCAAGGAACAACTTTTCCCATAAGAAGATTGGATACTTGAGCATGAGAGGGTCTTAGTTTTTTAGGTTGAGGAGCCTCAAAATCAGCATTATGTCGCAAGTCCAATAATTCAACAATCACACCACGAGTTACAACAAACGTTTTGTTCTTAATAATAGTCTTGAATATGCAGTTATAAATATCTGCACCATGCAAATTTGCATAGAAATGATTTGCCATCTCGGAATGGGCAGTTTTTATAGCGCGATGAATGAGATCCCATTGATCTCATTCATAAGAGTTCATGAACTCAACAAGATTGTGAACATCAAACACCAATGCATCATAAATTCTTTCCATGATAATTTGTCGGTTAAGATATTCATTATAGACGACGATATTCATTATAGACGACATAATCATGCTCATTAATAAAACGTGTTTGAATACTAGCATCAAAATATTGTTCATTATCATGCTCATTTTTTCAACTGGTGTTTCTTCTATTAAAACTTTCTCCATGGTTCCAAACATAATTAGAGCCAAAGCAAACACCTGTAGATGGGTAAAAACGATTTTCTGGTTTTTACGGAATTGAAGAGTCGACCGTGTGGAGACTCCTTGAACCGAGCGAAATGTTGAACCTCACACAGATGCACTGCAAGAAGGGAGTGCTTTAAGTTCGAGAGATCAATCTGTAAGACTCCGACCTAAGCCAAGAACAATGGTCGTTCCAGAGTCAATTCGGTCACAAGAGAGGATGGGTTGATATGTAGGAGGGAAGCTGAGAAATGCGTGAGATCAATGGTGATCTGAGATTGTAGGTGTGTTGTGAATTCAGCGTAAGAATGCTCTGAATGATTGAATTTTGCTCAATTGAGAGTGAATGCTCAGACGATGAGTTCATGTAGACGAAAGATTGTCTGTATGAACTTGCCAAGAATTCTTTTAGACGAATGTTCGAGTGTTCGAATCTTGTCCTTTCAATCAGGATTCAGAGACATTTTATAATGCCGGAGTTGAAAATACCATGATCCCATGAAGTGTGACAGTTTGCTGGAATCAGAGAGTGGGGAAGTGGGAAATCGTGTTAAAACCAGTTGCTCATCGTGCGGAGACTTGGTTAATTTTCCACCCACTACTTTGATGACTCTTCCAACTGATTGCACGACTTGCTCACATTCCCATCGTGGGTGAACACACGTGCCGTAGACCGCCAGACCAAAACCCTAGTTAATATCCCCCCATGTGACACGATTGATATCTCGTGATTTTGGAGTCAGTTGCTGACTTTGTGGGACGATGAGTCCATGTATTATTGAATTGAACATGTTTTGCAAATGTTATGAAATTTAAGAATCAAATATGTCTGCTGAGACGAGGTATTATTATGTTGATTACCTAAGGCGAGCAAACTGTGTTGCTGAATTATCGAATAATATTGATAGTTGAACCAATATTCTTGAATCTGAGCAAATATTGCTGGTTCGAGCAAATATTGCTAGTCTGAGGAATATTGCTAGTTTGAGCAATATTGCCGGTTTGAGCGAATGTTGCTCATTTGATGAATTGCTGGTAGCAGGACCAAATAAAATATTAATTTAAGATACTGACTGCTGGATCGAGTAAAATAAATAAAAATGTTTATCATGGAATCAACATAAAATTATCGAGTATTTGAATCTCGCTCAGTAATCATGTTTCGCGAGCTCGGATTCAAAACCCTAATTTTACTGAAATGATGATTTATTGCAAATCAATCTGCAGAGTGAAGCAGGGACCGGCTACATGGGATGACGAGTCCACCATGTACGCCCAGATGCTCGAATGAGCAAAATACCAAAGTCTCTTGAGGACCAGTTGGTGAAAGAATGATCAAATGCTGGTTTAATCATTTATTTAAATAATGCTCATGTGAGCGACAAATAATAAAAACCTGGTTATGAACTGAGGGACCGACCAAGAGGTCATGGGGCCGGCTCTTGGTGGCCGTGGGACCAATGGATGGTCGTTCAAGCAACTCTTAATTGTTTGGAAGAAGTTTGAACCTAATATGTGCAATTGAGCAAATTAGGTTAAAATCATTAAAACATGCGGGACCGGCTGTTTGCAGGCCTTAGAGCCACCCTTGGTCGGTCAAGGGGATGTGCTCGTGTCACCATAGTGTACGTGTCTCGATCCCGAGAGTTTCAAGTATTTTCCGATGCGCATTTGAGCAACATTCGAGAAAATATGCAGAATCCAGGGTTTTGCTGAAACTAGGAAAAATACATGAGATGATGAAAAATAATAAATGAAACAGGGAATTGCAAGGTGTGGGACCGGCCACGGCTAGGGCATGGCCGGACGGCTAACAAGCACGGTCCCACACTTTCCCAGTTTTATGTGATTTTATGTATTTTCTCTGATTTGAGGGAAATTCCATGAAATTGGAGAGTTTGCTGAAATTAGGGAATTTCCATGAGATGAGAGAGATAAAATAATAATAAAATAGGGAATGGTGGAGTGTGGGACCGGCAATGGCCAAGGCACAGCCGGCCGGCCAATGTGCACGGTCCCATAGCACTCTTCCCAATTTTATGTAATTTTCATGATTTTAGGAAATTTTCATAAATTCAGAGAGATTTGTTAAAACCAAGGTATTTTGTTGAAATCAGGGAGTTTTCATGGAATCAGGAAACTAAAACAACAAACAATAACAAAATAATAGGCATGTGGGACCGGCTAGGGCATGGCCGGCCGGCTAGAACCCGGTCCCACGAGTTTTCCTAATTTTATAATATTTTTCATGATTTTAGAGAAAATTCATAAAATTAGGGAATTTTCATGGTTTTGGGGAAAATTCATGAAATCAGGGAATTTCTATAATTTGAGAGAAATAATAAAACAATGGGGCGTTGACCGGTTGTCAGCCGATACAAATATAATTACACTTTCTTACTACTCAAAATATAAATATAGCAAGGGCAAGAAAGGATCGATCCCACAGAGAGGTCTAGGTTGTCAAATTGTTTCTGGTTCCCTATAAATAACACCAGGTAGTTTTGTGATTATAATAAACTAAATAAAACAAATAAAGAAAAGTAAACAAATAAAATCAAGGATAAGAAAGTATTGGTCATGGATTTCGTTTTCATTCACAAACATGTTTTCAACACAATAACTAGAATTGATATTTTAATCTCAACTTTTATCAAAGACCCTAGAATACCTTGATCGCAAGAATATCCCGCAAACCTCCTCATGTCATCAACAAACACATTAAAAGATGCGAATATGAATTCTACCTAAAGGAACAACCTAACGTGTAAAAGCACTAATCAAGTTTAATTCCCTAGATGCATTAGGTTCTATGAAATCAGGCCAATCAAAGCAATCGAACGTGGAAAGCGCACTAATCCGATTTAACAAAGGTTATGGTTCACATATGATCATAAGAATATATCACTACAAACTATAATCATATTTATGCTACTTGCAATCCGGAATTATCACTTTTGCGTATAATAACCCTAATCTAGCAATAAAGATGAAAGCAAACTCAATCGATTCGCGACTCGACTAACAAGCATTCAAATCATGTAACAATATTCATGGTGAATCATAGACGATAATATGAGAGAAAACTAATTTATTGAATTAAAAACCCATGTTTGGAAATTCAACTTATTCCATAACCAATAATAAAACTAGGTACTCATATTCATGGAGTTCATAACAAGAAGAAAGAGAAGTCTCATGTTTCTAAACCCTAGAACACAAGTAGAGGAAAAAGAATAAAAGATAATATAACGTGGTGTGCAAAACATTGTAGAAGTCTTCCCTTTTGTAGTCTTTTTCTCCTTCCAAAACTAGGTTTTGTCTTCAAAGTCCATTAGTTGGAAATTCACCCGGCCCACCATGGAGAGAAACCCGTGCAGAAAATATGTCCCAAAAAGCGCTCGCCGGAAAATCGGGATTGCGGCGGAACTTGGCCGGAAAAAGTCGCGGAAAACTAGCTCGGGTGACCGGGCAAAGTCAAACCGGTCACCGGTCAACGGGTCAACTCGGTCGGGTCGGACGGGTCAAATCGCCGAAGTCAAACCGGGTCAAGTCGGGTGAGTCGTGGTCGGTCAAGACTGAGTTAGATGGAGTCGGGTTCGCCTTGGCCGATTTAACTTAGCCGGGCCGGGCCATTGCACAAAGCCATACCGCAAAGACAATCATTGTGCTTCAAAGAAGAACCATCAAGGCCATGTCGCACAAGCCATGATGGCTATGCAACTTACTCCCACCTAGTTGCAATTTCAGACTTTGCATCGCATCTTCTTAGCTCCCATTTCTTCTCTCGCATTCCCCTGCACCTACAACCCGAGCTACAACACCATCAATTTGCATCCATGAATTCCACAAGTACCAATTTGCCTCACTTGCATCAGCAGAACCCAGACCTGCTATTCCCTGTACACAGCTGCAAAACTCAGCTCCAGCTCCTAAACTTCAATTCCACAACAACCTCAACTTACAGTCCCCTGGCTCAACACAAACTTCCACCATTTGCAACACAACTCCTCCTGCTACAGAGCTCAAGCACCATCACCATCTTCATCTCAGGCATAGTACCAGAGGCTTATCTCTGTCTCAGGTCCTCACAGCATTGCACCATCATCACCAACTCCAGCCCTGTAATCCTACTCAGTCCACTACTATTGCAATTGCTCAGTTTCACCAACATCACCCCAAAGCCATTTCCTTGCTGCCAAACTTTGTCCATTCCAGCTGCATATCCTAACTGAATCACACCTTGTAACCTACATTTGCTCCATCCACTTCTTGTGCACCACCTGCAAATTCAGTTAACACCCATAAGCACTTACACTACGAACCACCAACAGTCTTCTTCATAAAACCAACAATCGAGCCATGGCATCAGCTTCCATTTCCGTATGTAATCCCATTTCCTGCAGCTCGTACCAACTTGTACCCATTCAAACTCAGACCACTTCTATTCAATCCTTCGCATAACTAACATCTCCTTATTAGCATCACCAATAGCTCCTAACCCATTGTAAACATCTCAGTCCCTCGACTCCAATACCTCTGTCAAACCAAGAGCTCAACTCTTTCAATTCACCACCAGTTCAAACCATCTCTCCTTGTTTCAGTTGCGACTCCTTCTATCAGTTCATCGTCTTTCCAAGCCATTGCACTAACATCAGTGCACCACTAGTCCATCCACCATCCCTGTACTGCACCTAACATTCATCTACCCATTGTTCACTATCTCTTCATTGCTTGCTTCCCTTGCCATCACTGTAGAACTACCATCTTGGCTTCCAGCCTTCACCTGCTACTCACAGTTGCTTCTCTTTCTCACTGCCATTCCAACTCTACCAGCAGCCCAAGTATACCACCAGGCTCCATTATGTACTCTTGCTCTACTAGTACTAGCTTGCCTGACCATATCTTTCAAAGACAAACACCGTAACCAGAGACAAACATCTTTGCATCTCTAATTTCTGTGTCACCACCATAAGCAACAGATCCATCATCTTTTGCAATCCACCATAACCTCAAACCCTGTAATCTCACTCATTGCAGTTCCTTCCCTGATGTCTTCTTTGGAACCCTCATTTCGATTCCCTCTTCTCAACCGAAAACAAAAGAAAGACATCCTCTGAGTTCTCAATTTCTTCAATTTCTGGTCCAAACTATCACCAGACGCAGCCACGCCTCGAAACCCATCTCAATTTCATCACCAATTCTCAAATCTTCTTCTCAGTTCAATGAAT
Source organism: Papaver armeniacum (assembly GCA_023531295.1). Taxonomy (NCBI): domain Eukaryota; kingdom Viridiplantae; phylum Streptophyta; class Magnoliopsida; order Ranunculales; family Papaveraceae; genus Papaver; species Papaver armeniacum. The sequence goes on from JAJJWW010015687.1 coordinate 448,264, forward strand.
CTGCTGAAACAGAATTCGAGCACTCCTCTCTGTCGAACTCAGATTAATACCCATCAATTTCTGCATCGACCCATTTAATCAACTTCTCAACATCGCCATGAAAATCCGCAGCCACTTCTCTCTCTGAATTTCAGACTTCTTAATCAAACCCTAATTCCCGAGCAACACAACACCGAATTCCTCAACTGATTTATCTGAACAGCACATCATCACATCTTCTCAACCTGTTGAGCTATATTCTTCAATTCTTCAACTACTCGAGCAACAACCTCATCTGGATCTGAATCCACCATGGCTACTTCAATTTCTGTCGATCCGGAATTAACAGCGCATCCACTGCTGTTCTTTCTCAATTTTTGGTTTTAGGTTTGCAAATGATTGAGAAGAGATATTTCTCAATTTGGGGGTGGATGGATAATTACACCCAATGATAAATGATAAGGGATACCCTGAGTGGCAACCCCTTAACTACAGCTGGCTGCCTTTAATCATGCCTCCAAAAGAGAGTTACCCCTTAACCTTAACTAGGCTCCAGATAGTGTTCGCCCGTGAAATGACAATTCTGCCCTTTTCGCTCTAAATGAGTAGTTTATCCTTCTTTTCCTCCGTGCGACTCCAAAGCACCTAATAACTCAAAAACACGCGTAAAGTACGTAATTCACAAGAAAAATAGCAAAGAAAGCGTAACTACTAAATAGTAAATACGGTGTATTCTACACCTATCAGATTCCCCCACACTTAGACTTTGCTAGTCCTCGAGCAAATCAAACAAAACAATAAAATACAACAACTCCGTGTCGCCGAGGCTACGGTCACTTTTAGCATAAATAACAAGCCTTTGAACCCCTAGGTGTCCCTAGTGGACGAGTTATAGTCTCGTGAAGGTTTACAAGAGATATACCTACAAAACCTATATTTCAAACTCCGTCTATTTGTGACAAATCAATGAACGAATCCAAAATGACTACAGGAGGAGGTACCTTGCAAATTCAATTCATATATTAGTAAATAAACTCTAATTAGATAGTCGAACAAGCCACAATACTCAGAAACTAACAAACCACAATCACAATGAAAAGATTAAGAAGATGAATATAGATGTAGATGTTGGCGAATGTTCACAAGTGTTCGATGTTTCCCATATCTGTCTCAAGGTCCTTTTTGCTAAGATGAACCTAATCCTATTGGATTGAGCTACTTAGTGCTGAATGCTACATCAAATCAATTGGCATATACAAGGGAACCAAGAGTGACTTTATTCAACACAATAATAATTTCTTTTTTTTTCTTTTCTTATATGATTGGATCAAACTGGATCCAATTTCTCTTTTTTTTTTTAGACGGCATGATTAGATCTTTTGGATCCAAGCGCATGCTTCTTGTCAGCAAGTACATGATAGTTGCCTTGGATCCTGCATTCCACGCTTGTTTAGGCGACGGAGACAGGGACTACGTTTCACACATACTGCTATTCCCAAGTGTCTTTTTATTCCGTTTTGGTCTAATTGGTCGGTCTCTTTTTTTTTTTTTTTTTTTCATTTTTTTTTTTTTTTTTTTTTAGTAACTCAACCACTCTATTTCATCCCAGCAGTAATAACACGTCGATGTTTAGTGACCCACCAAAGCACTTAGAGAACAATAGATAAATATGGAAAAAATAAATAAAAATAGGATGTGATATGGTGATATTCCGAGATATGGTAACAACTATCATGTTAATTTGTGATTTCTGAGCTATATTCGTCCCCTTTAGTTAATTGGTTCCTCAACTCCTGAATTCAAATTGGTTCCATCCACTAATGGTGTCATCCTAAAGGCACAAGTTTCTAGATTTCGGAGTTCAAGATTTTTTTTTTTTTTTTTTTTTTTTTTTTTTTTTTTTTAAGGCATAAAACAAACTATACAAACATATAAATGCTCCCCCACACTTAAACTTTACATTGTCCTCAATGTAAAATTGAATCATCCAAAGAAAGTCAAGGTGGGAAATCATATAACAATATGCGATAAGAAAAAAAATAAAAACAAGAAAAGAAAAATTAAAAAAAAAATAAGAGATACAAAACCTATGGGTTGCCTCCCATTTAGCGCTTGGTTTAAAGTCGTCAGCCCGACTATATCCTTGCAAGATTCATTCCCCATATACCAATAATCTGAAAAGTTGAGGATCCTTCCATAGAACCTGTTTTGCAAACACTAGCTTCACACAAATATTAGTAATATAAAGCAAAAGTGAAGCTATGAACCGATAAAAGCTTCCCCCACACTTATTCTTGTCCACACTTGGAAGTGCATAAAGAATATAGAAGTCGGGTACTTCCACGGTTTCTTGTTCCATAACCTGCATAGTATGAGAATCAAGTATCTCTAATGGCGGAAAACGAGAAACAAAGTCAGTCAACAATATTCTCGAAGCACATACATTCAAACCAATAAGAGGTAAAGGAGAAGAAATAATAGGCAAAGGGTTAGATAAACCTTGCACAATCTCTTGTATCACGGAATCCTCTTCATCCTTGAAAAACTCAAGTGAATTATTCACCTCTTGTATATCATGGTCCTCTATCAAACCTTGCAACCATTCTTCGTCGTTTCGCCGTAACCAAAGTCTCAACATAAACATCATCATTACAATCATTTGCAAGCTCAATTGGGTCTTCCACAATATTGGTTATACCGGTCTCATTCTCAATACATTCCTCCTTTTTGTTGTAAGGCACATACTCTTTTGCGGATCCAAATTTTATCATAAGAAACTTTTTTAGAACACTCGAAAATGCATCATCCTCAAGCTCCACCCTTTGAATAGGCTCTTGATCATTATTAAGATCAATGCTTGAGTAATTTACACAAGTGTCGACATATTCCTCTTCGTCTTCATCTTGATCCCAAAAAGACTCCTCGGAGATGTCACCATGAGTTGTTTCAAACAATGTATCATAATCACCGTCACTATCATAGTCAACATAAGATTGTTCCTCGCTGAATTTAGTGTTGCTAATCTCAAACTCATCCTTTTGAATAGGTGAATGATCATTATTACGATCAAGAGTTGAGTTAGCCACACAATTATCAACAAAAGTGCCCAAGGATTCGCCTTTTTCAACATTAGCATCAATCAAATATTCATCACAAACCATATACACATTAGAATTATCCATATCTTCCTTGTATTGATCAATGCCTCTTCGCAAGCTAGAAATACCTTCACGAAGTTCTTGGAGTTGCTCGTTTGTAGTCTCTTTTGCTTTTTGAAATTCCTCTTGTAAAAAGTTGGAAACTTTGTCTATAAAATTAGAGACTTTTTGTTCAAGAGCATAAGAATCCTCCCATCCTTGTGGTTGTTCACACACGTACCCGCCATAAGGTTGTTGAGGAAAACCATAAGGTTCCATGGAATATTGGTCATAGCCAATGAATTGGTTTTGATTATACCCATGGAATTGGTAGTTGTCGTATTGTTGAGGTTGTTGAAAACCGTATCCATTGTTCCAATATGCTCCTTCCATAGAAATAAGCACCTGAAATAAGAGTTCTCAAAACTATATTAGGAACCAGAAAATAAGAATAAATAAAACAAAAACTAAATACAAAATAAAATAAGAAACCAAGACAAGTGACAACCGCTGCCTCCCCGGCAACGGCGCCAAAATTTGACCGGTTGTCAGCCGATACAAATATAATTACACTTTCTTACTACTCAAAATATAAATATAGCAAGGGCAAGAAAGGATCGATCCCACAGAGAGGTCTAGGTTGTCAAATTGTTTCGGTTCCCTATAAATAACACCGGTAGTTTTGTGATTATAATAAACTAAATAAAACAAATAAAGAAAAGTAAACAAATAAAATCAAGGATAAGAAAGTATTGGTCATGGATTTCGTTTTCATTCACAAACATGTTTTCAACACAATAACTAGAATTGATATTTTAATCTCAACTTTTATCAAAGACCCTAGAATACCTTGATCGCAAGAATATCCCGCAAACCTGGTAGGCCTGGAAAGGTGTTTCTATTTGAGCCTACGTGTAATACCGCAAGTGCACGGTGTCTTTAATGAAGACAGTGGCAAATACGGGTCGATCCACAGAGACGAGGGGTGCTTTTAATGTGATCTAAGGCTTTCTTCAACTGAATCCCAGTGACATTGTGACAAACAGGTGGTAAATAAGATGTTTTGCCGATACGGCTGAGATGTAATGAAATAAACCTAAACTAAGGTATAAACAGTGACAAAAATCGTGCTAAGGTCTGCAATTCCACCACTAACTTCTATTGTGCTTTCAACTAAGTTAAATGTCTTGTTCCTATAGTAGCTAAGGGCAGTGTGTCAATTCTGCCACTTAACTAAGGAGTTTCTCCATGTAAACTTCAATTACCAGCTAAGGGTACTAACCCAGAGCATTAGTTATCTAATCAAGTATAACTAATCAAAGGAATTAGCATTTATATCTAAGGTTGAGCTGCAATACACTCAACACATTTATGACCTGACTACAGTGTATCCATGGCGTTGGTATACACTGTGAAAGAAAAGCATTGGGTATTTGTAATTGAAGACAATTGATAATATTAAGCATACAAGATCAATCCAACAGAGTTTAAGCACAAATTGGAATCAGGGTTTCATTGAGAAACCTAGCAACTAAATTAAAACAACAAACAACCAAATTAAATCTAAATGACAGCACTGGCTAATCCAGGCGTAACCCACAACACAGTTCATCCTCCTCTATTTATACATGCAAAAGAAGAACAAAATAACAAACCCTAATTCTTCAAAATCGAGATTAAATAAAAATAAATCAAACAACTCGCACCCATACTCGAAACTTATTTGCTCTCCCTTGTCACTTCGTGCTCGTAACTCTATTGCTTTGATTTTTTTTCCAACTGTGATGAAACCCTAGCCCTAATCTTCTCTATCTCGACCTTAGCTCCTAGGGTAGAAGCTAAGACAGAGCTAGAGATTATTTGGGAGGGGATGGCGAGGCGGCTGTGGTAGGAGGTAGCTATGGAGGTGGTCGGGAGATGGGTTTTGCAGAAGGAGAAGAGTTTGCAGAGGTGAGAGCGACGGGAGAGGAGGAAAGAGAAGATGGAGGAGTAAATGGGTATGGCTCGATGGGTATAGGGTTAGGTCAATTTGTTGTGAGGCAGGGATATCAAGATTTGATGGGGAAGTCTGCGGCGAGCATTGGATCTAGCCGGAGAAGATCTCGAACGGCCGAGGATGGTAAGCGGTTTTGGTATGATCTGGTGTTGAGCGGAGTATCGAACATCGATGCTAGTGGGAGCAGCGACCGTAGGATGTAGAAGATCGAAATCTCGACGGCTTGGAGTGGACGGGCTCGGATCCGGTCGCGGGTCGGGACTAGCTCAAGCCCATGTCTTGTAGATGAGTTGCTACTTGTTGGGTTGCAATCGCAGGCGCGCGCGGCGGCTTTGGCTCCTGCTCCATAGATGCTCGACTCCAATTCCTCGCTCTTTGGCTCCTCAAATTCTCCGAGCTTTATTTATTACCTAAAAACACAAAATTAATTAATACAAATATTTATTCTTGAAAACAAAGAAAACACAGAATATGGGATAATATCTGATTCCTAAGCGCAAAAGATGAGTAAAATGCCAATAAAAAGGTGTATAAATATGCACTATTTGGCACTCATCAAAACCTCCTCATGTCATCAACAAACACATTAAAAGATGCGAATATGAATTCTACCTAAAGGAACAACCTAACGTGTAAAAGCACTAATCAAGTTTAATTCCCTAGATGCATTAGGTTCTATGAAATCAGGCCAATCAAAGCAATCGAACGTGGAAAGCGCACTAATCCGATTTAACAAAGGTTATGGTTCACATATGATCATAAGAATATATCACTACAAACTATAATCATATTTATGCTACTTGCAATCCGGAATTATCACTTTTGCGTATAATAACCCTAATCTAGCAATAAAGATGAAAGCAAACTCAATCGATTCGCGACTCGACTAACAAGCATTCAAATCATGTAACAATATTCATGGTGAATCATAGACGATAATATGAGAGAAAACTAATTTATTGAATTAAAAACCCATATTTGGAAATTCAACTTATTCCATAACCAATAATAAAACTAGGTACTCATATTCATGGAGTTCATAACAAGAAGAAAGAGAAGTCTCATGTTTCTAAACCCTAGAACACAAGTAGAGGAAAAAGAATAAAAGATAATATAACGTGGTGTGCAAAACATTGTAGAAGTCTTCCCTTTTGTAGTCTTTTTCTCCTTCCAAAACTAGGTTTTGTCTTCAAAGTCCATTAGTTGGAAATTCACCGGCCCACCATGGAGAGAAACCCGTGCGTAAAATATGTCCCAAAAAGCGCTGGAAAATCGGGATTGCGGCCGGAACTTGGCCGGAAAAAGTCGCCGGAAAACTAGCTCAGGTGACCGGCAAAGTCAAACCGGTCACCGGTCAATGGGTCAACTCGGTCGGGTCAGATCGGGTCAAATCGCTGAGTCAAACCGGGTCAAGTCAGGTGAGTCGGTGGTCGAAGACTGAGTTAGATGGAGTCGGAGTTACGCCTTGGGCGATTTAACTTAGCCGAGCCGGGCCATTGACGAGCCATACTGCAAGCACAATCATTGTGCTTCAAGAAGAACCATCAGCCATGACTGCACCAGCCATGATGGCTATGCAACTTACTCCACCCTAGTTGCAATTTGACTTTGCATCCGCATCTTCTTAGCTCCCATTTCTTCTCTTGCATTCCTGCCCGCACCTACAACCTCGAGCTACAACACCATCAATTTGCATCCATGAATTCCACAAGTACCGCTGCCTCACTTGCATCGGCAGAGAACCGCACTGTTTATTCCCTGTACACAGCTGCAAAACTCAGCTCCAGCTCCTAAACTTCAATTCCACAACAACCTCAACTTCCAGTCCCCTGGCTCAACACAAACTTCCACCATTTGCAACACAACTCCTCCTGCTACAGAGCTCAAGCACCATCACCATCTTCATCTCAGGCATAGTACCAGAGGCTTATCTCTGTCTCAGGTCCTCACAGCATTGCACCATCATCACCAACTCCAGCCTGTAATCCTACTCACCCACTACTATTGCAATTGCTCGGTTTCACCAACATCACCCCAAAGCCATTTTCCTTGCTGCCAAACTTTGTCCATTCCAGCTGCATATCCTAACTGAATCACACCTTGTAACCTACATTTGCTCCATCCACTTCTTGTGCACCACCTGCAAATTCAGTTAACACCCATAAGCACTTACACTACGAACCACCAACAGTCTTCTTCATAAAACCAACAATCGAGCCATGGCATCAGCTTCCATTTCCGTATGTAATCCCATTTTTGTACTCGTACCAACTTGTACCCATTCAAACTCGGACCACTTCTATTCAATCCTTCGCATAACTAACATCTCCTTATTAGCATCACCAATAGCTCCTAACCCATTGTAAACATCTCAGTCCCTCGACTCCAATACCTCTGTCAAACCAAGAGCTCAACTCTTTCAATTCACCACCAGTTCAAACCATCTCTCCTTGTTTGATTTGCGACTCCTTCTATCGGTTCATCGTCTTTCCAAGCCATTGCACTAACATCGCTGCACCACTAGTCCATCCACCATCCCCGTATCGCACCTAACATTCATCTACCCATTGTTCACTATCTCTTCATTGCTTGCTTCCCTTGCCATCATTTGTAGAACTACCATATTGGCTTCCACCTTCACCGCTACTCACAGCTTGCTTCTCTTCTCACCGCCATTCCAACTCTACCAAAGCAGCCCAAGTATACCACCAGGCTCCATTATGTACTCTTGCTCTACTAGTACTAGCTTGACACATGACCATATCTTCTCAAAGACAAACACGTAACCTGGACAACATCACTTGCATCTCTAATTTCGTGTCACCACCATAAGCAACAGATCCATCATCTTTTGCAATCCACCATAACCTCAAACCCCCGTAATCTTACTCATTGCAGTTCCTTCCCCGATGTCTTCTTTGGAACCCTCATTTCGATTCCCTCTTCTCAACCGAAAACAAAAGAAAGACATCCTCTGAGTTCTCAATTTCTTCAATTTCTGGTCCAAACTATCACCAGACGCAGCCACGCCTCGAAACCCATCTCAATTTCATCACCAATTCTCAAATCTTCTTCTCAGTTCAATGAATCTTTGAAACAGAATTGAGCACTCCTCTCTGTCGAACTCATTAATACCCATCAATTTTCGCATCGACCCATTTAATCAACTTCTCAACATCGCCATGAAAACCATGACCACTTCTCTCTCTGAATTTCAGACTTCTTAATCAAACCCTAATTCCCGAGCAACACAACACCGAATTCCTCAACCGATTTATTCGAACAAAGACATCATCACATCTTCTCAACCTGTTGAGCTATATTCTTCAATTCTTCAACTACTCGACAACAACCTCATCTGGATCTGAATCCACCATGGCCACTTCAATTTCGTCGATCCGAATTAACAGCGCATCCACCGCTTGTTCTTTCTCAATTTTTGGTTTTAGGTTTGCAAATGATTGAGAAGAGATATTTCTCAATTTGGGGGTGGATGGATAATTACACCCAATGATAAATGATAAGGGATACCCAGAGTGGCAACCCCTTAACTACAGCTGGCTGCCTTTAATCATGCCTCCAAAAGAGAGTTACCCCTTAACCTTAACTAGGCTCCAGATAGTGTTCGCCCGTGAAATGACAATTCTGCCCTTTTCGCTCTAAATGAGTAGTTTATCCTTCTTTTCCTCCGTGCGACTCCAAAGCACCTAATAACTCAAAAACACGCGTAAAGTACGTAATTCACAAGAAAAATAGCAAAGAAAGTGTAACTACTAAATAGTAAATACGGTGTATTCTACACCTATCAGGCGTGAGGTGTGGGACCGGCCACGGCTAGGGCATGGCCGGCCGGCTGGTGCTTGGTCCAGCGACACCATTCCCTAATTTTATTATTTCTTTGATATAATCATGAGATTAGAGAATTTCCTTGAAACGAAGGAGATTTGCTCGAACGAGAGAATTTTCACGAGATCAGGGAAAAATAATAAAATATGACAAAATATAAAATTGGGCGCGGGACTGGTCACGGCATGACTGGCCAGCTGATGAGCCCAGTCCCCTAGCGCCTTTGCTAATATTTTATTATTATTATTTTTCCTTCCTATTTTGCATAGGTTCATCGTTCATTCATATTTTTGAAATGCTCGTTTGCGCATTCAAATGCTGGTCTGTGCATTATTTCTAAGTACACTTGCACCATTTAGTCAGGGTTTATTCGATGCTCATTGCCTGTCTCGTTGAATATTTATCACTAACCCGTGGAATTCTGCTGGGAAGAACCACAAATTGAAGTGACAAAATATAACAAAGAATCGTAGAATATTGTTGGATATTCATGCGATTAGAGATAATTAACTGATGGCTCTATACTAGCAGGGCTTCCTATCTAGGAGCATTAATTATCTGAGGGTTGAGCAATATGAACTTGCTGGAGTGTCATATTCCTCTTGTATAGTCGGGAAAACATGGTTGCATCCTCGAAGACGTTATTGCTCTATACTAGCGGACATCTTTGTCTAGGAGCCGTCCAATCTTGCGATTCTATACAGTATGAGATGTGCCGTGGTCTCAGCTGGGAGACTACACATCTACATCTTCTCTGAGAGGCTTTCTCGATCAGAGGTTTTATGGCATGAGCTTTCACACTTAGAGACATGAGTCTCAATACTCATCCGATTGCCGGATCCGGAGTAATTACTGAAATTGCTCAGTATTCATGAGATGTGTCGTGGCCTCAGCTGAGAGACTACACATCTACATATACTCTGAGTGACAGCCTTCTCAGTCAGAGATTTATGGCATGAGCTTTCATGCTTTAATGAGAGACATGGGCCTCAATAATCATCCGATTGCCGGATCCAGAGTATAGTTTTACAATTTTACCTTTGTCGAAAATCCACCATCTACAACACCAAGAACGAATCGTTTACTTATCGGGTACCCGAACTGTTGATGATGGAAGAGTTTTGAAATGACGATAAGTGAAAACAAATGGGCACCCATTGAATAAAAACTATCAAGGAGTTCAACGATATCAATAGACCAAATTTTTTCTAGAAATGATCTTGATGGTGATTAAGGTTATGGAAACTTTCGTTTTTTCTTTCTCTGGTTCTCAAACAGTTAAAAAGAAAGGAAACGAGGAAGAAAAAGAGATATAAACAAGAAATTATTCTTCTTTTTCTATGAGAAGGCCCGGACATTCACGAACCGGTTCTCAATTCAAGAATTGGATTCACACAAGCTTCATGGTACGTGAACCGCACATGTGGTACCTACTAACAAAATCAAATATCTACATTCCTTTCCTAACCAAGCAATGCGGTTCCACCAGGAAATTTTTTGTGGGATATATAAGATGATCTTGTCTGTCAATAACCACGATATTCAACTTGTCACATAACAAATTGAATAGTGGAAACATCTCTAAGAGCAAGGCTCAACATATAAAGATGATGAATTTTCTTCTCGGAAAAGAAAAGATATCAAAATAATTATCTTATAAAGCACTTGTACAGAAGGTTATTGAGTGACTCCACGAAAGAACTTCCTTCCACAAACTTTCATTTTCAAAAGAGTTGAGAAAAAGACAGTTGCCGGCGCTAGGAAAAAATCCCCATGGTGACATTAATTCACTTTTCCGTCAATGAGTAGTATGATGATATGCCTTAATGTATTGTCTTACAAATTTTTAATAATAGCGCTTGGAGATAGTGTTTAACATTATGCCGGTCAATCCTTTTGTTATAAGGAGAAATCTTGACATTGTCGTTATGGAAGACAACTTTGACTTTATCTTCGAGATTCTTATTCACACCATTTTTGTGAACAAACAAGATATAGTCCATATGATGTACTAGATCATCATTATTGTTAACATAATGCACAGAGGGATAAAGATTAGTCTATACCTTTAGAGTGAGAGAAAAACTATCAAATCCTTTTATATCACAAGGAGAGGGAGTACAACACTCACTTATTAACGTATCAATGCAATATCAACCTCAACGTGAAAGTTATTCATCATGATGTTGTTCAACCAATCAATGTAAACTTGTTATTTATAAGTAAATATCAAGGGTAAGATTTTGTAGTTGCTTCTCAGGGTCGATGAACACTTTAAGGTACTTTAAACCTGGAGGTGGTATTGCCAAATAGAATTGATAAAATCAATCATTAAAAGAAATTTTGAATCCCCTGAAACTGGTGGTACATTATCAGAGATTGCACTATTGTACATAACTCAGGTCGCTACAAACATATATTTATTAGGTATAAGGTGTTTGCATGCTCCCATACCAATTTAAAAGAAGAGGGTACAAGTACACCACCAACTTTTTCGTTCGACAACCTGTATGGATAAAACCTAATACAATTTCAAATAGGCTAACTTAATGATCCTTGAAAATATGTATATAAGTTTATATCTCTATCTTCTCAATCATAAGTTTAGATTACGGAGTTTGTGAACCTGATCGTTAAGAAGAGTACTTGGACGATCCCAAAAATAAATATCCAAGATCAATCTAGTCGTATCCAAATAATCCAATTGAAATTATGTCAAGAATGAAACTTGTTATTTATCTTCCTAGATATGAATTCTACAAGAACAAGTTTCTAACCGACCACAATTAATATGGACGTATCTACCACAATTTAATACATACTATTTGTGTAAATCCTTTTATAAAGATAAACAATATAATGTAGGAAAGGAAAAACATAGGATACCAGAAGTTTAATTAACGAGGAAACCACAATAGCAAAAAAACCTCGAAACCTCGTCCAGATTTGAACACCAAACTATATCAAGCCGCTACATACATTAGCCTACTATTAAACTTCGGACTGAAAGGTAGTTGAGACTGAATCCACTCTTTAAGTGATTCAGTTACAGTCGCGCTCCTTATGTCTCTTGAACCTCGCAAGGCTCTACGCAATTGATTCCCTTATCTGACGTCCTTAACATCTTAAGAGTTGCTTCAACCTAATTAAGTGAAGACTTTTGATACCAATCTTCCTATAACAAATAAGCCTATTTGGTTTCCCTTTAGATCAAAGATCAAGGGTTGGGATTACGTTTGCAATATACAAAGCTAGCAAACCTGTTAGACCATACCTCGGTTAAACTCACCAAGCGTTGGTATGTCAAGTTTGGTTGTCATATTTTAGTATCAAAACTCATCTAGAGTCGCTTGATTAAATACTAGAGTCAACTGCGTTTAGGTTAAAATAAAAAGTCTAGGAATGTTGAGACATACAAGTATTACTCCGAAGACCCGAAGAATGTAAAGAAGTAACGAACTACAACGACGACATCATCCTTCCACTTGAGGTTAGTAATATTGACTTGAGCTGCTTCATTCTTAACGTATCTTTCAAGTCATGCTATATTGAAAACTGATGAGTGCCAAATAGTGCATATTTATACACCTTTTTATTGGCATTTTACTCATCTTTTGCGCTTAGAAATCAGATATTATCCCAGATTCTGTGTTTTCTTTGTTTTCAAGAATAAATATTTGTATTAATTAATTTTGTGTTTTTAGGTAATAAATAAAGTCCGGAGAAACTGAGGAGCTAAAGAGCGAAGAATTGGAGTCAAACATCTATGGAGAAGATAGCCAAAGCCCGCGCGCGAATCAGTTGCAACCCAACAAGGAAGACATGGGCTAGAGCTACCCACGACCCGGATCCGAACCCGCTCATCCCGAGCCGTCGAGATCTCGCCTGGCTACATCCTACGGTCGCTCCATCGTTCACATCATGTCTTGATACTCCCGCTCCACAACAAATCGCCTCAGTTACCCCTCGACCGTTCAGATCTTCTCCAGCTAGATCCTACGCTCGCTGAAGCCTTTCCATCACCCATCGATGCGTCTGCTCCGCAGCAAAATGACCCATACCCCTACACCTATCGACTACACCCCATTCTTTCTCCTTCTTCTCTTTCTTCTCCTCTGCTCTTCTCCATCTCCTCTCCCCGACCAAGCTCTGAGCAGAGCCATGCCAGAGCCTTACCACCACCAACTCCTTTATCTCTTGTCGCCATCACCACCAACCGCACAACCACAACAGCCCCTAGTTCTAGTTGTCTCTCGCAGAGCCTCTCTCTCAACCCTAGAGGCTATGTGAGAGATAAATATAACTAGGGTTTCACCTAATCAAAGCAAGAGGAGTTCTGAGCACGAATTGACAGGAGAGATCAACGATTCAGAGTATGGGTGCGATTGTTTTGATTTATTTTATCTTTAATTTCGATTTTTGAGAATTAGGGTTTGATATTTTGGGGGATTTTTGCATGTATAAATAGAAGGTGTAATTGGATGACTGAGGTATGCCTGGGCTAGCCAGTGCTTCAATTAGGTTTAATTTGTAGTTTATTTGTTACTTTGATGTTTTAATTACTTTGGCTAGGGTTGAGATGAAACCCAAAAATCTGTTGCTAAGAGTTGTTCATAATTTGGAATTGTTCTTGATTGTGCTTTAATGCTTATGATACATTTAATCTTAACACCTCAGTATGTTACTTTCACAGTGTATGTCATGCATCCACTGTAGTCAGACTATTTCCATGTTATGTGTGTTGCAATTCATACCTCATTGCCTGTGATTGATCCTCAGACTAGTTGTGCCCTGAGAAGACAGCTAGTACTTGGGAGAGATACTCTAATTGCGATTAAATATCCATCTTAGGGTAAGTTTGATCATCTAAGTAGTGGAAACTGATTTGTGATTAGTTGTACTATGATAAGACAGCTAATACTAGGAATTAGTTAATCACTTTAGTTGATAGTAAGCCACCCATTGAGACCCTGGATGAATGGTAGAATTGCCATTACAAGGGACAAGAACTTTAGCAAACATTGAACTGACTCAGCTGAGATTAGGAGGTGGATTCGACACCCTAGTCCTCTCTATCTTGTTACAATCTTCTTTTACCTTAGTTTAGTTTCACTACAATTCAGCCGTATCGGCACAAAACCCCTGTGTTACATTACCATCACCTGAATTCAGTTGAAGAAGCAAGCCTTAGATCATACATAGAACACCCATTTCTTTGTGGGATCGACCCGTACTTGCCGCGTCTCCGATAGACGCCGTGCACTTGCGGTTTATTACATGTAGGCCATAATATAAAACACCTTTCGAGGCCTACCAAAAACATAACTGTGAAGCTGTATATACTGTACATATTTTATAATATCTAGTGATGTGACATGATCATAATATTATGATCATAGTATCAAGGCATTAGAACTACAAACTATAACACTGATCTTTTGAACTTCGTAGATATGACATCGACATAATCTTGTATATAGTGTTATGGTTATGTGTATGGGTTATGTTGAAGATTTCATCTTAGGAAACAATGTTTTACATTAGTACATTCATGAACTTATTTCGTTAATCCAAAGGGAAATCAATAGGGTTATTGGTTCGGCTATTCATTGCAAATCTTTGGATGACCAATATGTGTGAGTTAGTAGAACCGATCTTAACTCAGGTTGTATATCTTGGTATAACTAATCACAATGCCTAGAGTTATGATTTGGTATGACTGGAATTGATAGTTGGTGTAACCAATCCTAAGTAATCACCATGTGATGGTATGATCGATCCTTGTAATTGGTGTGACCGATCCTAGTAATTGGTGTGACCAATCATAAGTGTTGTGTGACCGATCCTTGTAATTGGTATAACCAGTCCTGGCAACTGGTGTGACCGATCACAAGTAATACCATGTGTAGATGGAACTGGTCCTTGTAACTGGTGTAACGAATTTTGCCATTCATTGCATATCTTGAGAATACTTTCGATTTTGGAAATTCCTTGGTGTCCAAACATCCTTGGTCTATAAATACCTAAGTTTGCATTTCTAGCAAACTATCTTAAGAGCCAGGCAAACTTCATTTCTTGTTGTTTATGGTGAAGTCGTCTATTCGGATAGGAAAGTATCCTAATTAGGTGAAATCTCTTACGACCGTTCGTTTAAAGACTTCCGTGGGATCAAGAAGCTTTACGAGTACCATTGGTGGGAAACTAGATAATTGTAGTGTTATTAGTTTCGATTGATTTGATTGACTAACGGTTGTTGAAACTTTGATTGCACCTAGTTTGTTTATGCTTGAGAATCTTCTCTTCTGATATAAGATTCACTCAAACTAGATCAGAGTATCGACGAGATCTCTAGAACTGTTGTTAGATCTAAAGACATCTTGTGATAATCCATTGTTAACAGACTCCGTTCTGTGTGTGATTGATCACAAGAGATTCAAGTGGTGTTGTGCAGGTTCTGAAGATAAAAGAAGATTTGAAGACGAAAAAGATTTCTTATTAGTTTTCGTATCTGGTGAATTGTGTGTACAAACCTTGATCTGCTGAGATCCAACCAGAATCAGTTTATCTTTGATATATCCGATTTGTTAGTTGCGTGAGATCGACATTCTCTATATTTCTCTTTGAGATTTATATTGATTGGGTATATATACTTGACTATTTAGATTGATCTAACCAGACAAAGGAGTTTATTAGATTAAACATAAGAGCCTTTGTACGACTCACCTAAATCTTGTAGCAAGATTGATTAAAGTGGTTACCAAACAGATTCTTCCTTTGTTGTTTGGAATACGATCCAAAGAACTTGTTATTCACGTGCATGACTCTAGAAGTCGAAGGTGCAGGGACACTGAAGGAACTAAGTAGCTAGGGGTAGTCTGCTTGGTCTCAACTATATGAAGTTGGTGTTAGATTTTGTATAACGGCTTAATTCTAAGAGTATTCAAAACTGAACTAGGTCCCGGTTTTTTTTTGCATTTGCGGTTTCCTCGTTCACAAAATCTTGTTGTGTCTTTTACTTTGATTTCCGCATTATAATTGTTTATTATAATAAAGTAAAATACACATATACGTTAGCTCCGTAATACTTGTGTTGATGGTGGTTTTTAGCTTAGGGTTGAAATCGTAAAACCTTACATCTGATGTGACGTCACTCTGTAAAGGAAACGGTGCCGTGAGTGCTAACCTCTCCACCGACATATTTATTGAGCCGTTCAATATACTTACATGAAATTTATCCAGACTGGCGAATGTAGCAACCATCCCAGATGTTCTGTAAATTTCGGCGCCTCACCTATATTCACTTAATATAAGTTCCTTTGAATGCCTTCTATGCTATGTTCTCCGGCTGAACCCTTAATGTTGATATGGCATGACGATTTGTGTTCACTCGCAGCAGAGTAACACAAATTTCCAAGTATTAAGGATAAGGTCTTTGCATAAGGTATTCAATCAGAAAAAGCATGCTGCTCTCTGGCAATGAACTTAAAAGAACTCTATGTCAACACATAGAATTCAATCAATTGACCTGACTAACTTGCAGAAGTTAGGGTTTTGCGCCTCGCGCAGTATATCAGACCATGCTTGTCAAAATTAAACCTAGGAAAACTAGGTAATTAATCCGCCATGGATTAGCAGGTGAAAAACCTTGCTCAGAATCAGAAAACAAGGAGCCGCAGCAGCAAAGGGAGGCGTGGCCATGCCTTAGGCCAACTGGCGCCACTTGCCATTGGCCACGCCCCTTCCTAAACCGGCCTTATTTCTCTCGACCAATCGTGTCGCCTCAAATTAGCCACGCGCACATAAGTTGTGGCTGGGCCCATACTTGCCGGCCTCACTTGCCATCGACCAATCAGGTCGCTCTAAAGCCGCCACACTCAAGTCGCTCTAAACTTGCCACCATACATTAAAGGCCAAACGTACCCTGCCGCGCCACCATACTAACTGGCAAGCCAAACGCGTCTTACCATAACAACATATTGATCGGCATGCCAACATGCCACTCTGCCGCGGTAGCATGCCACTTTAGCCTTGGCCACGCCGCTAAGCCCTAATTCTTACCACGACGCCAAATCCTAGACTTGGCCACGCCGCCAATCCCTAATTCTTACCACGGCGCCAAATCCTAGCCTTGGCCATGCCGCCAAGCCCTAATTCTTACCGTGACGCCAAATCCTAGCCTTGGCTACGCCGCCAAGCCCCAATTCTTACCACGACGCCAAATCCTAGCCTTGGCCACGCCGCCAAGCCCTAATTCTTAGCACGCGCCAAAACCTAGCCTTGGCCACGCCGCCAAGCCCTAATTCTTACCACAATGCCAAATCCTAGCCTTGGCCACGCCGCCAAGCCCTACTTTTGGCCACGGAGTCAAACCTTAGCTTTGGCCATGCTACAACGCCACAGGAAAGGCCATGCCACAACGCCACTAGCATGCCTCTATGCCACGGCTACTAGCATGCCGCTATGCCACGGCCACGGCTACTAGCATGCCGCTATGCCTCGGCTACGCCATTAGCATGCCGCTATGCCATGGCTCCACCATGCGCTACTATACCAATGGCGCCACTTTGTTACACAACAAAGATGTGGCCATAATCAATGACCACTTTTACCCAGGAGATGCAATCTCAGCCATCCAAGTTCGCCACTGAACTGACGGACTTGCGGCAAGTCCCAGGTAACCCGCAACGCCACGGCTACGCCATGCGCCACTATGCTAATGGCTCCACTTTGTTACACAACAAAGATGTGGCCATAATCAACGGCTATCTTTCCTCATGAGATGTAATCTCAGCGGTTCAAGTTCGCCACCAAACTGACGGATTCGTGGCAAGTTTTAGGCGGCCGACCAAGGCAAGCCTAATAGCATCACATGCTATTTTCCTATGGCAAAGTCTATTGACTTTGACTTGCCACACATATCAACCTGCTACACGTTTTCCACGAAAATACTCGAGACATCAAACATGTCACAAACTGGGGGATACTCATCAGGGTATTGGTCTGGCGGTTTACAGCGTGCGGCGTGCAATACGCATGTTACAAGAAAGTGTCATGAAGTAGGGCAATTAGTGGTGGTGAAAAGTAACGGTGTAAACAATTCATTTCCTTCATCATGGAAGCGTAATGACTGACGGTTACACGGATTCAGTTCACTCATCATGGAAGCATAACGTCTGACGGTTACACGTTACTCTATTCTTCCACCACTTAATCGTTTCCACTTCCTACGAGACCACGATACGTTTCAATATGACTTGTATAAATAGGCTTCACCTATTTTCACCAAACAACAAGTTTTGGTCGGCAACAACACAGTATCTAGAAATCACCTGGTAGCTTTCCATCCTGCTAGCCAGTTCTACTTTCAGATACAAGTCATAAACAACCACACTTTCAGAATCAACGATTCTGGTCTCAACACTCTCTTCGCTTCCCTCCTTAAGACCAACCCTTCTCCTTCACTTTGTGACCGAAGCAAGCCTGGAACGGCCATTTCTTGGTTTAGGCCAAGATTGTATAGATTGATCTCTCGAATCAAAAGTACTCCCATGCAGTACATTGTTTAGGGTTTAGATTCGTTTCTCACCCACACACCCGAAATTACCAAAATCAGCAGAAACAGTTTTCACCCACAAACAATTGGCGACCAAAGTGGGAGATTAATCTCTCGGTTGCAAATTCAACTCTCAATTCCATCATCCTACCAGTAAATGCAATGCTTCGAAGCGCATCTTCCAAGAAAAGATGGATTCAGGAGAATTACGTCTGGGGACTAGAGACTCTCTGCCTTACCGCGGATCGACATGAACATTTTTCACGGACAATAAAGAATGACTGGGGACTTTTCACGGCAAGGAGGGCGTCACATAAAGACTCTGATTTACTCCCTGAATATTCAATTTTGGTGAAAGGCTCTAAAGCGAGTAAGTTTTGCTAGACAATGTTTACACGATCTATTGTTTGGGTTTTCACATCTACAATGGAAGCCAATAACCCAATCATCCCAAGATTTCATATCTTTCCCTTTCTCACACAACATTCACGGTTCCGCAATTTTCCCGAATGATTTTGCTACTTACATTCGCAAGTCAGATTTTGACATATTGATTGATCAAAAGGCAATTATTCCAAAATAATCCAAAAACTATTGTAAGAAGCAATCATCTATCAATCCAAAAAACAGAAAACGAAACCATAAACTAGGCGTTTCTTTTGCCTTTCAAAAAAAAAAAAAAAACCTAAGAAAAGAAGTTCAGAAAATAAAAGTATTCAAGGAAAATTGCCTAACAACGACTCGTTCTTCTTGGAGAAAATGTCCTTCATGCTTTGAAGAGCCGCCTGTTCCAGCTTCAACTCCTGGGACAACTTCTCGACTTCTGCCTCCTGTTGATTAATCAAATCCGCGAAAGGGCCATTAACCGCTTCAGCCTGCAGCCTTTGGATCTCGGAAAATCCCTCACAGAACCAGGAGGCGTTAAACTCAAAGTTTACACACATATCCCGATGGAATTCCCAACTCTTGACAACGTCTCCAGAAACAGTGTGTCTAGTCACGCCACACATGTCATGAATTGAAGATAAGGTTTCCTCCACGCGCTTAACCGATGCAAAGCGACTAAATCTTCCTGGTCGTGGCAATGTGCCAATACCTCTTCCATATCTTGGTATATAGCTCCGCATACTTCACGGGCACACTGAATCCTCCAATCAACACGTGACCTTCAAAAGGAGCCTCGAATGGAGGATCGAAGACGACACCTGCGGCTGGATGTGCGACTAGCAAAGACTCTTTGGGAACAATCACACCCGTCGTCACGACAACATTTTCCGCCATGGGAGATACAACAACATCTTCATGATGATCAACCTCCATCTCAAGATTACCAACGGGTACGGTTTTCGTGATTGGAGACGCTGTTACACCTTCATTGCCGTGGATCTCCATCTCAGAGTTATTTTCAAAAACAACCTCTTCCTGTAAATATCACCAATTAATTAGTTATTCAGTATAAATAAAAATCCAAGAGAAAAGTGAGGACAACTCACCGACTCATTTGTAGGTCCACTTTGGACCGGAAGAAGACTCGCCGCTACGCTCCGAAGTACTTTTCCCATCATCATTTGGATCCCGAACTTTCTTTTTCTTCATCTTCCTCTTCGATGCTAAGGGGCTCAGTATCGCCAGATTTTTCTTCAGGAGGCCCCTTTTTCTGGCCATGTGCGAGCCTGGTGAAGGCGTTTACCTTGTCAAGACCCTGGGTCAAAAAAGGAAAGAAATCTTCAGTGGCGACAATTCAAAATATTTATGCAATCAACCAAAGCAGTAAGAAAACCATACGTACTTGCATGTTGGAAGAACTGAAAGTCACAAGAGTCGTCGAATCCGTTTGGAAGCCACCTGCACGATTTTTCGATCTTTGCTCCTTTTTTCAGGGACTGTCCGCATCCGATCTAGAGGATTTTAGCTTGCCCGAAGGAAGCTGTTTCAACAATTTATGCTTTGCCAGAACCACAGAAGAAGGTTTTCCACGTGGCTTTGTCACAACATCCTGAACGAACTGATGAATGGTGAGGAAATCATCTTGCCAGAAGATGTTATATTTGGGAGTTGTCACAGGTTTTCGTTCTGAGAGCAAGAAGGGAAGACTTTTATCCGGTGCAAAGACGTTGTAATCAAGAATAGCGGGTAACGATTCATCTGGAGCTGTCAGCGGGCGACGAAATGGGACTCCCTGATCAAATCCCATATGTCGAGCAGCCATGTCAATGTTGTAAGGGACTACTCCACAATATCCTCTGAAAAGAGATGGCACGTACCCAGGTATGCAGCTTCGCAAGATCAAAGTTTCTCCAATGCTCATATTCCCGTCAGCATAACGCAATATCACCTTCGGTACGGAAGCAAAAGTGTCTGGTTGAACTATGGAGGCGTGGACTGGAGCCCAAGGACGAAAGTTAACCGCATAGCGTTGTCAAGAAAATCAATGAGCTTTGAACCCGGTCTTGGACACCTCTCCAACCAACAAAGTATCCTAGAACCGCCATATGCATCAGGGAATGAGGTTCTCGGGTTAGGAGGGTAATTCTTGAAATGATCCCACAACCATGCTTGAAGAAAGGCGACGTGGATATACGAGTCTACTTTCATATACCCATTAGAGACGTACATGTCTACTACTAAGTGATCCAGATGAGTGTACAAAGAGCCAAGAAACAAACTGCCGATGGTAAGAGCAACGCCTTTCGCTAGTTTGATAGCAAATTTGATGAGCTTCTGTCTTATCTCCTTCTTGCCAGAGCCATCATCAAAAACATCTCTGGATAGCCACAAAATTAAAAATGCAGCAACATGGAGTGTATCATCTAGCACTTGATCCGACTCTGGCTCATCAGGGAACCACTCAGACACCCACCAGTTATAGAAGCACTTTTCCTCATAATTCTTTCGAACATATCTCGCTGATTTTGTGACCAAAGTGGCGTGTATTTCTTCTTCTTCCTCAGACAATACAACATCAAGTTTCCCAATTATTTGAAGATTCAACAGACCAGCCACGCTTTCCAAAGAAATAGTCATCTCACCCCATCTACATATAGCCGTGTGAGTTTCCGGACACCATCTGGAGATGAAAGTAATCAAGCCTGCAATGTCTTTTCTGATTTGAAGTGCCGCAGACGCCATGACAACATGCATGATTTGCGCCTCAATTAAGTTGGCCTTTACGTGGTCGCGGCTCATCATAAATTTCATCCACTTATCATAAGAGCGCAATGCACTATGACATATTTTGAAGTCAATTAGAGAAGCTGAGTACTCTTTCTTCTGAAGACAAAACCTCATTATATGCCCTGGGCAGACTGATTGGACTTCTCCATCATTCTCTGAATCAGTCAGAAGAGTTGTCACGAATTTGGGATGGGTCCTTGTAATTGTAGCGTATTTCGTAAAGAACTCATCATCTGTGTTTGGCTTGGAGTTGTTAACATTTCTCGATGCGGCGGCAGAACTGCTTTCAGGTGACATCTTAACAAAATTCCTTATGCTTTTGAAGTAACTACAACGAAGCAAAACAGAAAAATTACTACTTTGAAGGAAAGCATAAAGTCAACGACACATTTTCTACGGAAATTTCCCCTTTGGCCGCATTTTATAGCACTCACGTCAAAAAAAGAAAAAGAAAAAAAGAATGGGGACTGATGCTTGCTCAACGAGATATATATGTGATGTCGCGGAAAATATGCTCTTAGCCACAACACCGTGAGGAATATGTTTTTGGCCGAAATCGTACAAGGCCGCGGGAAGTATGCTCTCAGTCATATCACGTTTTGTCGCGGGAGTTATGTTCACGAACAAAAGGAAACCCTACAGCTAGTTTTCATGGAAAAGGGAACAGATGGCGTTGTCCACACGTACATGCTTGCCTAACATGATGATTGTTTTCGTTGTGATTAACGCTACTACAATAATATTAGCGAAGAAGAATTATTCATATTGAAGTGTTGTTACAAATTCATGGAGGTCATGCCTATGGCTAGGGTTTACACCAACACAGAAGAGCAAACAAAAGAAGAAACGTTAAGAAACATACCTAAAATACGCTCGCCTACTTTTGCTGCTGTTCTCTCCGCTGGTCCAAGTCTTTGCCGCTAGCACCAAGGTGTGGAAATAAAGCCAACGATACGAAAGTAATGAAGATGGGTAACGCCATTTATAGGCATGGTGTTTTGGAGTTCAACTAGAGAAGGGTTTCCCTTTTGGGACACGCACAAAAGAAAGCAGCTGGGCCCGCGGTGTTGACGTTCCACGACGCTAATCTCCACGGCCAAATCCATCAGCGCCATCCGCCACGCCAAGCTAGCCGCGCCATCCGCCACGCCACGCCAAGCTAGTTGCGCCCATCCGCCACTCCAAGCTAGCCGCGCCCATCCTCCATCATAAGTTAGCCGCGCCATTCACCATTCCAAGGTAGCCACGCCATCTACCTTTCCTAGCCAACCAGCGCCCGATCCGTGTGCCAAGTTGCGATGTCACCTTTGTTGATCAATAGCCAAAGCTACAGCGCTGATGCCAATACCCCATGGCCAAACCGAATTTATGCAAAACCACCAATACAGGGATCACGGATTCCTCATTCCTTCCGCTAAAGGTTAGTTGAATTTCCTCGACAATCTCTTCACGTCTTGTCCTTTCGATTTTACTATTGTTTGTCACCATCTCATGCTTACCCCGCAACAACGCCGCTGTTACGTGCTAAGCAGGGGACTTAATGTTGATGGTGGTTTTTAGCTTAGGGTTGAAATCGTAAAAACTTACATCTGATGTGACGTCACTCTGTAAAGGAAACGGTGCCGTGAGTGCTAACCTCTCCACCGGCATATTTATTGAGCCGTTCAATATACTTACATGACTGGCGAATGTAGCAACCATCCCAGATGTTCTGTAAATTTCGGCGCCTCGCATATATTCACTTAATATAAGTTCCCTTGAATGCCTTCTATGCTATGTTCTCCGGCTGAACCCTTAATGTTGATATGGCATGACGATTTGTGTTCACTCGCAGCAGAGTAGCACGAATTTCCAAGTATCAAGGATAAGGTCTTTGCATAAGGTATTCAATCAGAAAAAGCATGTTTCTCTCTGGCAATGAACTTAAAAAGAACTCTATGTCAACACATAGAATTCAATCAATTGACATGACTAACTTGCAGAAGTTAGGGTTTTGCACCTCGCGCAGTATATCGGACCTTGCTTGTCGAAATTAAACCTAGGCAAACTAGGTAATTAATCCGCCATGGATTAGTAGGTGCAAAACCTTTCTCAGAATCGGAAAAACGAGGAGACGCAACAACAAAGGCAGGCGTGGTCATACCTTAGGCCAACTGGCGCCACTTGCCATTGGCCACGCCCCTTCCTAAACCGGCCCTATTTATATCGACCAATCGTGTCGCCTCAAATTAGCCACGCGCACATAAGTTGTGGCTGGGACCATACTTGCCGGCCCCACTTGCCACCGACCAATCGGGTCGCTCTAAAGCCGCCACACTCTCACCAAAAGTGTAGCCACGCCCATGCTTGGCCGGCCCTCTTTTAATCGACTAATCAGGTTGCTCAGCCCCCACACTCTCACCAGAAGTGTAGCCGCGCCTTATGTTTGGCCGCCCCCTTTTCTTGGCCAATCAAGTCGCTCTAAACTTGCCACCATACATTAAAGGCCAAACACACCCTGCCGCGCCACCATACTAAATTGGCAAGCCAAACGCGTCTTACCACAACAACATATTGATCGGCATGCCAACATGCCACTCTGCCGCGGTAGCATGCCACTTTATCCTTGGCCACGCCGCCAAGCCCTAATTCTTACCACGACGCCAAATCCTAGCCTTGGCCACGCCGCCAATCCCTAATTCTTACCACGGCGCCAAATCCTAGCCTTGGCCACGCCGCCAAGCCCTAATTCTTACCACGGCGCCAAATCCTAGCCTTGGCCACGCCGCCAAGCCCTAATTCTTACCACGACGCCAAATCCTAGCCTTGGCCACGCCGCCAAGCTCTAATTCTTACCACGATGCCAAATCCTAGCCTTGGCCACGCCGCCAAGCCCTAATTCTTACCACCACGCCAAATCCTAGCCTTGGCCACGCCGCCAAGCCCTACTTTTGGCCACGGAGTCAAACCTTAGCTTTGGCCATGCTACAACGCCACAGGCGTGGCCATGCCACAACGCCACTAGCATGCCGCTATGCCACGGCTACTAGCATGCCGCTATGCCGCGGCTACGCCACTAGCATGCCGCTATGCCACGGCTACTAGCATGCCGCTATGCCGCGGCTACTCTATTAGCATGCCGCTATGCCATGGCTCCACCAGGCGCTACTATGCCAATGGCGCCACTTTGTTACACAACAAAGATGTAGCCATAATCAACGACCACTCTTCCTCATGAGATGCAATCTCAGCCATCCAAGTTCGCCACTGAACTGACGGACTTGCGGAAAGTCCCAGACAACTCGCTACGCCAGGCGCCACTATGCTAATGGCGCCACTTTGTTACACAACAAAGATGTGGCCATAATCAACGGCTACCCTTACTCATGAGATGTAATCTCAGCCATTCAAGTTCGCCACCAAACTGACGGACTTGTGGCAAGTTTTAGGCGGCCGACCAAGGCAAGCCTAATAGCATCACATGCTATTTTCCTATGGCAAAGTCTCTTGACTTTGAATTGCCACATATAGCAACTTGCTACACGTTTTCCACGAAAACACTCGAGACATCAAACATGTCACAAACTGGGGGATATTCATCAGGGTATTGGTCTTGCGGTGCGGCGTGCAATGCGCCCGTTACAAGAAAGTGTCATGAAGTAGGACAATTAGTGGCGGTGAAAAGTAACGGTGTAAACAATTCATTTCCTTCATCATGGAAGCGTAATGACTGACGGTTACATGGATTCACTTCCCTCATCATGGAATCATAACGTCCGACGGTTACACGTTACTCTATTCTTCCACCACTCAATCGTTTCCACTTCCTACGAGACCAGGGTACGTTTCAATATGACTTGTATAAATAGGCTTCACCTATTTTCACCAAACAACAAGTTTTGGTCGGCAACAACACAGTATCTAGAAATCACCTGGTAGCTTTCCATCCTGCTAGCCAGTTTTACTTTCAGATACAAGTCATAAACAACCACACCTTCAGAATCAACGATTCTGGTCTCAACACTCTCTTCGCTTCCCTCCCTAAGGCCAACCATTCTCCTTCACTTTGTGACCGAAGCAAGCCTGGAACGGCCATTTCTTGGTTAAGGCCAGGATTGTACAGGTTGATCTCTCGAATCAAAAGTACTCCCATGCAATACATTGTTTAGGGTTTAGATTCGTTTCTCACCCACACACCCGAAATTACCAAAATCAACATAAACAATTTTCACCCACAAACAACTTGATAGTGATCCTATAGAGTTTGGTTATTACCGAACCTCTTATCAAGTAACACACTTTGTTGTATTGTCTCGATCTTGTATCCATAGTCAATCACACAAGTTATATTGTTGTTGTATTATCTCGATCTCGTATCCATAGACAATCACACAAAGTGTGAACCAAATCGCCGTATTGTCTCGAATCAGTCCATAGATGATCACATTCGGTAGAGGACTTATAGGTTGAAATAAAAAGATTGTGGTGTATTTGGGTACCCTCATCTTTTCAACTGGTATTCACAACTGGATAATACAAGAAAATCAACAGGAGATCTGCAAAAGATTAGCAACCCATAAGTTTTGTTATTTCAAAATTTCAAAATAAATCTATCAAATCACAACTGGATAATACTTAGATTACTTCGACAAGCTAATCTAAGATGAGAAAAAACATAACATATAAGTTTAAAACAGATATATATAAGAGAAAAAAGTTTTTTTTTATCAAGATAACAAATTAAAAATCATAATAAACTGAAGAAATCACGAGAGAAAATTTTTAGAATTTGAATACTGAGTTAACTTAATTTCGCCCCAGCGCGCCAGCTTCTTCTTTCTTAATTTCTTAACAAATTTTCCCTCTCCATCTCAAAAAAAAAAAATCACTTGAAGTTTTGTGCTATATACAGTAAAAAATCCATATATTAATAGTCTTGGGACTTCACAAAATTATTAATATATGGAGGTATACCAAAAATTGTTTTTTTTTCAATAACTCGAAGTATGTAAATAATATTGGATATAATGCATATACATATTTGTAGTTCCAATACGCAAATACATGTATTTATTTATGAACTTAAAATACCATTAACTACCTTTTAATGTTTTTCTATCCAAGTCGATATGTATGTATATGATAATGTACCCACATATTTATTGTTCCAGTACAAAAATACTTGCATAGATAAGTATTTTATATCATCTTAATCTTAATTATTGATATAACGAAATTCATAAGCTTCCGATAATGTCGATTATATTAATATATGGAGGTAAATTCCTTTTGGCGGGACCAGAAAAATCTATTAAAGTTAAAATATGGAGGTTGTTACTATTCACAACTGGTCCAAGTTGGGACAGTGATTTTTCATTAATATAAAGAGTTTATTAATATATTTTTTTTTTTGACATGGAAGCTAGTTATATTATTACTTGGTACGAATTACACGCCCTGTGCTGATCTGGGCATTATCTAGTACAAGAAACTGGTTTAAAAAAGCAGGTGCTGTATCAATCCATATTTCCATTGTTGAAGTTTGGTTTGGGTTTCCTACCTTGTCCGCTCCTCTATTTGCCAACGCGTCCGCCGTCTTGTTTCCTTCTCGATACGTATGTGAGATGCGAACATGCGGAATTCGCCGCAATAACTTGAGGATGTCCTTAAGTAGATGATACAGATGGTACGGAAATATCGATTCATCCGTACGTGAAATAAGCCAATGCACTAAAGTTGTGGAGTCCATTTCCAAATGTAAATGAGTTGTGTGCATGTTAACTACCTCCCGGAGACCATAAAAACATGCCTTTGATTCCGCCACTATTGCTGTAGTGATACCCAAAGGAATAGCTGCTGATACTAAATGCTTCCCCATATGATTTCTTAATATGTAGCCTGCCCCTGCAATACCTGGTTTACCCGGTGTCCCTCGAGCCGCACCATCCGTGTTTAGCTTCAGCCAAGGATCCTCAGGAGGGTTCCATTTAACATAGATGCTGCAAAAGGTTCTGTGGTTGTTAATGTTTGGTATTGGTGTTTGACCGACGATGTCCGATGTTGTGTGGGTTGATGCATATTGGAATTCGCATAACCAGCTAAATATCAGATAAGCTGTGGTTTGGGTGCATTGTTGCCGGAAGACTACCTGATTTCTCATGAGCCAGATGCCCCATAAAGTGAAACATATTAAGGAATGATTTATACCCCCCAGTTTTGTATCAGCCTGGAAAATCCCCCTTACAGATTGTTGTTGAACTGTCGGAATAATAGGTTGTATAGATGGGCAGATGCTTGTCACCTGATGCCAGATTTGCAGAGATGTCTGACATTGAAAAAATAGGTGCTCAATTGGTTCTGGGGAACCATTGCATCGGGGACAATTCGGTGTATTGGAGATCTTCTTGTTGAATAACACTTGTTTTGTTGCTAATCCTTGAAGAATAGCTTTCCAAATGAATAATTTGATTTTCGGGGGACATGGCAGGCTCCAAATATCCTTGAATCTTAGAGAATCCACGGAGATTGGTTGTTGCTCTTCTACCGGGTGTATAATGCTTGCATAGGCTGATTTAACCGAGAATGCACCTGTTGTTGTGTGTTTCCAGACTAGTTTATCTGGGCATGGAGTGGATGGTAGATGGATGTTCATGATGTGATTTGTGGTGGAAGAGGAAGGTGATATTGTTTCTATTTTTTGCCTATCCCATTGATTGGTAAGAGGATCAATCAGGTCTGCCACATTTGAGAAGCTAGAATTAGGGTTGATTGGGATAGGAGGGTGGCCTGGGATCCACTCATGATTCCAAATAGGTGTTGACAGTCCATTCCCAATGATGTGTGTCATTCCCTGGATAAGAAGAGGTCTAAGTGCATTTATAGCCATTCCAGCTGGGCTTGGTTTATTCACACGTACCTGATGCGTATCCAGCAAGTCTTTTCCGTTAAGGTATTTAGAGCTATATAGGCGAGACCATAAAGAAGTAGGTTGTTGTTGAATGGACCAAGCTCTTTTCAGCAACAATGCCTGGTTCATCGGGGCAGCTGCTCTAATGCCAAGTCCCCCTTCTTCTACTGGTCTTGTGATTTTCTGCCAATTAATTGTATGCATTTTCCTTTCCTCATTTGAATGACCCCAAAGAAAATTTCTGGTGATTTTATCTAAGCTCTTATGAACATGGGTAGGTAACATTGTGTTTTGCATGATATGATTTGAGGTTGGGGTTATAGAAGATTTGATCAAGATTATCCTACCCATTTGATTGAGAGTATGAGTCTTCCATCCTGGGAGCTTCAACGCTACTTTGTTGATAATGGTATTATATGCCACACTAGACTGCCTACCTGAAGTTAGAGGAACCCCTAGATATGATGTAGGTTGGGAGGTGGATTGTATGGGGAACATTGTTTTCAATCTCTGGATGGTATTCGTTGATAGGAGTGGGTGGTGAATGAGGGATGATTTGTTGAGATTGAAATGTTGTCCAGCAGAAGTACTGTACTTGTTGAGTAGTTGTAGCAAGTTGTAGCATTGATCCGTCGAGCCTTGACTTGCCAAAAGGAGATCATCAGCATACATTAAGTGGGATATTGCAGGTGCATTTCTGGCAATTTTGATTCCCTTGTAATTCCCTGTAGATTCAAGGTGTAGCAGGTTAGTAGCTAAAATTTCTGAGCACAAGATAAAAATGTATGGTGATAATGGATCCCCTTGGCGAATTCCACACTTTGGCTTGATAAAACCATGCATAGCACCATTTATCTTGACTGCATATGTCACAGAGGAGACACAAAATAGCATTCTATCTACCAACCATATCGGAAAACCTAAAGCTAGCAACGCTTGCTTAATAAATTTCCAGTTTAGCTTATCATATGCCTTGTGCACATCAAGCTTAATTGCCAGTTTCGGTGCTTTCCCTGGTTTTGAGGAGCGGATGTTGTGAAAAATTTCTTTTGCTATCGAAATGTTATCCTGAATTGATCTATTTGGGATGAAGGCACTTTGCGTTGGACTGATAACTGATTGAGTAGGGTAGGATTCGGTTGATTAGGATTTTGGAAATGACTTTGTAAGCCACATTGCGAGAGGCTGATTGGGCGGTATTCACTTGGTGTAGACGGGCTCTCCACTTTTGGAATAAGTGTAATGTTGGTATGGTTGATCTGATGTTGAAAAATTCCAGTGTTAAAGAATTGCCAAACCATATCACATAGCGCGGAGCCTACAGTGTGCCATGAGTGCTTGTAAAATGTGGCAGTAAACCCATCTGGACTGGTGCACTTTCACTTGAGATACCATCCAAAGCGTTTTGATCTCATCAATTATTAGGTTTAGTTAATTGTTCTTCATTGTTCACTGAAATTTGGGATAGACACAAGAAAAAGAGAACAGTCCACTTCAGCGAATTATCGTGATACAACTTCTCAAAAAAGGCTACAAAAGTTGTGACAATATCATTATGCTGTGTTTGCCAGGTTTCATCTTCATTTTGCACACGGTTGATAAAGTTACGAGCCTTGTGGATTGTTGCCGTGGTATGGAAAAAGATTGTATTTTTGTCTCCCAGCTGCAGCCAACGGATTCGTGAACGCTGTCGCCAATATACTTCCAAGTGTTTCATTAGTTGTTGATGATGTATGAGAGCCTGGTGTGCTTGTTCTCTCGCTACTTCTCGTAGTCTCCCATATGTTGTGGAACAAAGATATTGCATTCTGTCCAAATATTGTTCTGAGTCTTTAATCCGTTGGATTAACGCTCCAAATGTTTCACGATTCCAACGTGAGAGTCTGTTCCTTGCTGAAGATAGTTTTTTCTGAAGAACAAAAGACGGTGAACCATTTGCTTCTATATTCCATGCTTCCTCCACTACCGCTTGGTATTGTGGATGCAGTATCCAATGATGCTCGAATCTATATAGCTTGGCCTGACGAAAATAAGACCCCGTTAGTTGCAGAATTAAAGGAGCGTGGTCTGATCCAAACCTCGGTTGAACATGAACAGTCGCAT
Source organism: Papaver armeniacum (assembly GCA_023531295.1). Classification (NCBI taxonomy): domain Eukaryota; kingdom Viridiplantae; phylum Streptophyta; class Magnoliopsida; order Ranunculales; family Papaveraceae; genus Papaver; species Papaver armeniacum. Next base: position 478,938 of record JAJJWW010015687.1, read on the forward strand.
CTGGGAATTGATTCCTCCATGTGTAATTTGAGCATTCCCTATCTAGACGCTGCAAAATAAACGTATTTCCTTGTTGATTGTTGGACCATGTGTAAGGGTTCCCTACGAAACCCAAATCCATCATACCACGGTTATTAAGCATATTTTGGAATACGAGCTTTTTCTTAGCGATAAAGGTCTACCGCCTTGCTTTTCTTCTTGACAAACAATATCATTAAAGTCGCCCATCATTAGCCATGGTGTATCTTGTTGTGGTTGGATCATCTGCGGTAGATCATCCCACAATTGTCGCCTTGCTGCTGAATGAGGAGGTCCATATATGCCCGTGAAACACCATGTCGTTGTACCATCAGCTGATGAGACCATAGTGTGTATATATGATTGGTTGGCCTGAAGCACCGTTATTGAAACATCATTAGACCAAAAAAGAGCCAAACCTCCCTTATGTCCATTTACAGGGATCACAAAAAAGTGAGGAAAGTTGAGGTTGAAGGCTAGTTGATGTATTTTTTCCTTTGAAGCTAAGGTTTCTGACAGAAATAAGAGTGAGGGGTTGAATCTCCGAGTTAGATCTCGAAGTCTTTGAACTGTCATTGGAGAACCCACTCCCTGACAGTTCCACGCAAGGCAACTCATTGAGACTGCGGGTGCTGTGAACTGACCACCGTGATTGAGCGTTGTCTTCATCATCCGAAGTATCCTCCTGCAAGCTGAGTTTCCAAGCATGACATGGAAGGCCAGGCGATGGTGGAGCAGATGCAGCTACTTGATTTGGTGTGCTCCCAGTAGTTTTCCTAGCCCGGTCTTGAGGGAAGAGATCAAGAAATTGAAAAGAATATGATTTGGTATTAAGGGACGTGAGAGGGTCAAAGTGAGGTCGCTTCAAAGGTGGGAGAAGAAGTAATTCTTGAGAGTTGAGGTGCAGATTATCGGTGAAGTTAGATTGGTGTAGGTTTACTCTTTTGAATGCACTTCTTGAAGCACCAGTGCTTTGAGCAGAACCTGTTGAAGGTGACCCATAAGAAGTCGAAGATGGATTTGGTGAGAAAGGTGAAGTGGGGGATGATTTAAGGCCAGGGCAGTGAGTGGTGAGGTTGTAGGACAAATTAGATTTGACTTTGATTGGCGTTATGGGAACTTGAGACGGTGGGTGTTGAGAGGGTTTGTTTAACTGATCTGGTTGAAGGTTGCTGGATTGCCACGTAGCTGAAGAAAAGAATGAATCTTGGGAATTCTTCGGAATGTTTTTGCAGTAATCATAGTCAGACGGGCCACCTGATTGTCTCGAATTATGGGTCCATGCAAACCCAGATTCAGTCTGACTTGTGTCAGTTTCTTTTCCACGTGTTGTATGAACATGCTGCCATGTACTAGGTACACCCTGTAATCCCATATCACTTGTCAGAGACCCGGCCGAAATTCCGGAGTGGAAGCTTGCAGCAGTAGATGTATTGGGAGAACCACCAACCAGGTCGTTGAATTCATGGACTTGAATCGGCACCGATTTTTGATGATTTATCGAGCTAGAATCAGAGGCGGTGTTTGGAACCGACCCTGGAACCGCCCCTCGAGAAGTTGTTGTTATTGGATGTGGTGAAGATGGAGATGGAGTTATGGTACTAGTTTTGAAACCAGTGGAGGGAAAGTTTGAAATTCTAGGACAAGGGAATGAACGAGGTTGAGGATGTTGTGGAAGTTCAGCCGGTGCATTAGGTAGTTTAGTCCTAATATATTGATGGCTCAGTGGATGGTGAGGTAGGTTCAATGTGGCTTTCATCTTCATATTCCAGCTGTATTTTGGCGGTGGAGGTAGTGGTGGAGGAGTACCAGAGGGGTTGGGGTTTCTTGGTCTCGCCGGGCATTTGTTGGTTAGATGACCAGCAAAACCACAAAGAAAACATACACTAGGGAGAAACTCATACGCCAATTGAACCCACGTTTTCCCTTCAATATTGAGTAAATATCCTGGGATGAAGGGTTTGTTTGTATCAACTGTTAACTTGACTCTAGGTATCTGACCTTGGAGATCGAAAGCTGAAATGACACCCGCAGTGTAAAGCAGATCTTGGATGCTCTTTTCATCTTTAAAGCAGAAAGGAAGGTTAAGGATTTGAGTCCAGAAGATTACTTTTTGGAAAGCCTTCTCAGGGTTGTTTTGATAGAATTGCCAATCCGCCACTTGAATTGTATACCGAGCGACCAACCAAGGTTGAAGGGTTAGAGCTTGTTCTTTGTCTTCCTTATTGAAGAATGTCACTTTGAAAATATCTCGAACAAGTAAAGTTTTCATTTCCTTAATGAGGATAGGTTCAAACAACTCTTTGAGTCCTTGTCTAATGGTGATAAAGTGAAGCCGTCCAGCAAAAACTTTAATAACCACCGAGTTTTGATTAAAATCAACTAAAAGTTTCTGCATGTTTTCCGTAAGTTCGAAAATTGGTGTAGAATCCTCAGAAGCAGAAAGGGACGAAGAAGAACTGCTAGATTGTGAAATTTGACGAGGTGGGTAAGAAAGTGAATGGTTTTGAGGCGAAGATGAACGATGGAAAGAAAATTTAAATGACCTACTAGAGTTTTCACGACAATTCTCCATCGAACCACAACCACGCAAAGTTATTGGTTGAAAAGAACGGTGAAAGCAGGTAATGATGAAACACCAAAATTAAGAAAAAACTTTTAGAAATTTAGAACTTTGAGATTTTGTCATAAAACGTTGTAATCGAAATCCACATCGCACTATGCACTTTCACCAAGAACCAATGTCACACTGACTCACATAAGAGAACAAACCAACCCCCAAACCGTCGGAAATGTGTTAACTCACACTGACTCACTATATGGAGTTTTTACGGTAGTAGTAATGGTACTTGCACCATTTTGGGAAGGGGTGCCCCTAACAACTCTTACTTTGTCCAAAAACAAGGATAGGAAATAGCAACTGATCTTGTGGAATCCTCTCATGGGTAAAATGTGACTGTACAGTTATCCGAAGTTCCGAACCCTTTCCTTTTTAATACTAGAAAATTAAAATCCACTCAAGGGATAAGGGAACAGTTATCAGTTCACTCTAGTCTCCCCAATGACCATGGCTTCCGCACCTCCAAGCTATTCTCCTCCTTCTTCTTCTTTTTCTTCTTCTTCTTCTTCTTCCCTCTCTAACCTGCAATCTTCCATCTTCTCTTCCTTTAAATTACACCCATTTCTCTCCATTCCTTCCAGACCCAACAATTATAATATTCGCTTGAGAAATCGAACCCTTTTACGTCCCTTAGCCACTGCAACCATCGAATCCACCAATGGAGCTGTAGTTGCCCCGGATAAACCAGATAGAAGTTCTTATGGGAGACAATACTTTCCATTAGCTGCTGTTGTTGGGCAGGTGAAAATTTCTAACTCTTTAGTTTTTTTTTTTCTTTTGATGAATGTTAATTGTCATGCACATACTTAATTTGATACATTTCTGATGCGTTTATGTTTAGAATTATAGTTTCTTGATGATTTAAGGAAATGGGTTTCAGCATAAGCGATTTTGAAGTGTTAGAATTCATCTGGTTAATTGTGAACTGTGTCATTTCGTACTTTCATGGATTTCGTTCATTGTGCTTCTCCAGAGACAAAAGTATCTGTTTTTAAACTAGTTTGATCTGGAAGGGTAACTTCGGATATGGATTAAGTATTTCTTAGTTACCATTCTTGGTCGGGTATTACGTAAATCAATGGCTCTAATGTTCCGCCAAGGTTCAACTATTGCAAAAGTATACTGATTAGTGACAAAACTTGCAATTGTTGTCAAGTGTTGGCTTGTCAGTACAAAGCTTGCAATTGGTGTCATTCTCATACTTTTTCTTTTCAAATGATTTTGTTACAGGATGCCATCAAAACTGCCTTGCTGCTTGGGGCTGTTGACCGTGAAATTGGAGGCATTGCCATTTCTGGTAAGCGAGGAACAGCAAAGACAGTGATGGCTCGTGGGTTGCATGCGATTCTTCCTCCAATTGAAGTAGTAGCCGGTTCAACATCAAATGCTGATCCAGCCTGCCCTGAAGAGTAAGGTTATAGATTACAGTCTTGATTTTTTTGTACTATGCATGTCCTACCTCAGAACTGTAAACCTAAGAGTGGGGTTGTGGGTTGTGTGCGATTTATTGTGGTTGGCATACACATTACTGCAAGGTGAGATCGTTCTATCAACTGATTCATACAGCTAAAGGATGTTGCAAAAGTAACTAGAAAAAGCTGTAAATTATCCTTCACAAGCCTAACGATTTAAAGGAATGACAACGTATATAGTTAAAAATGATAATCTTCATTGATCAGGAAAGTGGAATTTATTACTAAGATCGGAATATACCTTATTTTAAAATCTTTCTGAATCAGATATTACAATGTTTACTAGTTGATGTTTTGCATGTTTTATACTGTAACGTTCATAGCAGTTTGCAAATTCCTAGAAACGTTCTCAAGAGCTTCAAATCTTTATGATAAATTGACTAATTGGAAGAGAGGAACAAGAGGTACCATCTTTCCTTCATAGGATCAACTGAGTAACCACAAAATCAACAGTGAGGGAGAACAGAAACGTAATAAAGTGGAAGAACTTATAGGGAGTTAGACAACGGTTAAGCTTAAGGAACCAAAAGACACATATACATGCTTCTGATGTCCCACATTTTTAAATTCACTGTTATAAATATATGAACTTTCTTTTTTTCAAATGTTTATACTTTTGATGTTTAATTCTGGAAGGTGGGAAGATGGACTAGCTGAAAAAGCACAATATGATGCTGCTGGAAATGTTAAGACTGAGGTTGTTCGGGCTCCTTTTATTCAGGTATTATCCTGTTGCTCATGTAAAAACTCTCTAGGATGCCACTTCTATGGTTTTATGAATTGGACCACCTTACTACTATTTTGTGCAGATACCATTAGGAGTAACAGAAGATAGACTTATAGGATCAGTTGATGTTGAAGAATCCGTAAAGACAGGCACAACTGTGTTCCAACCGGGACTTCTTGCTGAAGCTCATAGAGGTGTCTTATATGTTGATGAGATAAACCTGTTGGATGAGGGGATCAGTAATCTGCTTCTTAATGTTCTTACGGATGGAGTTAACATTGTTGAAAGAGAGGGAATCAGCTTTCGCCACCCATGCAAGCCACTTCTAATCTCCACATATAACCCAGAAGAAGGCTCAGTGCGTGAACACTTGTTAGATCGTATTGCAATCAATTTAAGGTAAAGAAAAGAAGACCTTTGAGAAGTTGATGTAGATATTTTTAGTTGCATCTCATGATATCTATATATAAAGCACTCACTGATAATAAACTGGTTTCTATTTTTGAAAATGAGGAGGTGATTTATAGATACCGAGTTCCTAAAAGAAAAAAAATCTCTAAGACCACAGAGTTGTTTTACAGTGCAGATCTGCCGATGAGCTTTGATGACCGTGTAGCAGCTGTTGGTATTGCCACAAAATTTCAGGAGAGTACCACTGAAGTCTTTAAGCTGGTGGAAGAAGAAACAGATTTGGCAAGAACGCAGGTAACTTTGCAGTACGCTAATTGTTGTTTCTTAGACAGTGGTTTTTATACCTGCACCACCTACTTGTGGATCACTTGGAAGCTTGCATTCATACGGTTTGCATTACGTATATATTTGTAAGATGAATAGCCTCGTTGACTCGTATTTTTAATTGATTAATTGAGATGGCACTATCTGTTGTGGTATGTGAAATAGGAAGCCTGTATTGTAGCAATAAATTGCTGACAGACTAATTGCATTAGTGAAGCTATTTGTGGAAATGGGGAAGTTTCTTTAATTACTGTCAACTATGGAAGAATGCAAATGTACCTTTGCAGCCGTCGAGGCAAATGTGCTGACTACCAACTTCTATTAGCATAACAGAGGTTGCTAATGATATATTTAAGTGAAGCTACTCTCTTCACGTAAGAAACTTCTATTCCTGGTGTTGGTACTGCCATCTTCCTCTAAAGAATCTAGTTTGACCTCCTCATTCCTGAATCTAGTTTGGCAAGTACCACTGCCATCTTCTTCTAATATGTGTTGCTTTTCAGAATATGAGCCACTAATTGATCATTTAGGAGTATCACAACGCATTTCAGGACCCTTTTTTAGCTTCTAGGGTCTATTGCTTAGTTCAAGATTCCTCTTACTAACAGGAATCAACGAATTAGTAGATCTCTTCTGCCCAAAATGGGAATTGGCGGGGTTATGATCTGATGATGGTGGAGTTCATTTCATGATTAAAAGTTCATTCCATTGTTTAAGATAGTCAGTTCAATTTCTAATGTAAGGATTTCTCAAACCCGTGTTATATTTAAAACAACAAAACATACCTGAGGGTGTAACACCACTTCTTCACACCCTGCCCCTGTTTGAACATGTGCATGTGAGTTGCAGAAAATCGTCCTCGTCCAAGGATTTTTTGATTAATTTATTATTTAAAAAAAAAAATCATAAATTAGCTACTGGATAAATTGTACTAGGCTAAATTGCGCACACGATTTCCGAGTCTTAAAATATCTCGTGATTGTGAGTCAATATTTTTTCCCCTGATTATCTTATTTGATGTACTATTCTCCTGGCAATTTCTACAAATTTATCTGTATTTTAAGCGTTCAAGATATACAAAAACTCGACTATTGAAGTATTTAACAGTTGAATATTTGCATATCTTCTAGCATTGCAGATCATTTTAGCGAGGGAGTATTTGAAGGATGTCCGTGTCGGCAGGGATCAATTGAAATACTTGGTTATGGAAGCCGTACGAGGTTCTTGCCAGGTTAGTATTAAGAAACTCTGTTAGTTACTTTCGAGAACATCAGCTTTCAGTTTCTTGTTTACTAATGAGTTAGATCTTTTCAGTTAAAATTTTACTACTTTTTCTTTAATTATTTAAATAGAAACTGCTGAAAGAAGTAAAGAACATATCTTATCTTCGATTATCATGTCTGGTCAATTTGCTGTTATGTATTTGTAAAACAACATGCCTTTGTACTAGTTTTATACACACACACACACGCACACACACACACACAATCACACATATTTAAGTAGATTCCGAACTTAATGAAAAAGGATTGCTAGAGTTTCTGTAGACTGTCACTAAATCTTTCTGGAATATTATCTTGGGTTTTACAGGGGCACAGAGCTGAGCTATATGCTGCTCGTGTTGCTAAATGTTTGGCTGCTATAGAGGGACGTGAAAGAGTCAATGTGGATGACCTCAAGAAAGCTGTTGAGTATTACTTTTCTTTAAGAGAGCTGTCAATTAATAGCACAGGGATAGTTGTTCTTTCTGTAATCGTACCTGTTTGGCAACCTTTTAAAAAAAAATTGATTATGGACTCATTTTAACATGAAAAGGATCTGCAATCAATTCATTTAAAGTTTATCAAATTGGGTTTTGTAGCTTACGAATTAATTCAAGAGAGTGAAGACTGACATGCTGATAATGAATGACTTTGACAAGATATAAACTGCATTTAATTTTTTGAATTTTTTTGCAGGTAGAGCTGGTCATTCTTCCTCGTTCAGTCATCAATGAAAACCAACAACAAGAACAGCAAAACCCGCCACCTCCACCTCCACCTCCACCTCCACAAAGTCAAGAAGGTGCCGAGGACCAGAAGGAGAAGGAAGAGAATGAGAATGAGGTTTGTCGTGTTTATAGGAACTTCAATTATCACATCCTTCTCGGTTTTTTTTCTATTTTTATTTGCAGCACTAAATACTTCGATACCCTGTCCATAATTATTAATCGAATTTTCTGTTAAATGAAGTTGCAACTCAAATATGACTAACCTTAACTATATTTTTGTTATAGGAGGAAAATGATGAAGAAAATGAAGACAAGGAAGACAATGAAGACAATGAAGAGAATGAACAGCAAGATCAAATACCTGAGGAGTTTATTTTTGATGCTGACGGTGGTTTGGTTGATGAAAAGCTTCTTTTCTTTGCACAGCAAGCACAAAGAAAGAAAGGAAAAGCCGGACGAGCTAAGAATGTAATATTTTCTGAGGATAGGGGGAGATACATCAAGCCAATGCTTCCAAAGGTGTGATTATTAGACACTTGTTCTTTTCTTTATTACAATCTTTTGTTACAAAATTCGTGAACATTATTCTTCATTCCTAATCCATCAGATTGGTATAACCAAAATATGATGTACCAAGCACTATCTCTAGGTTATGTTGTCTCTCTGATATGGATTAGACTTAGTCATATAGCATGTGTGCAAGTATTCTATACTCCAAGAGTTACGACTTAGAGTAGTAGCTAAAACTGTTTCTGAAATAGAAAGTAAAAGGTTATCTAATGAATTACCATATAGCCATGTTCCTCTACTAGGAAGTTGTGGGTTGAGCAGATTTGATGGTGTGTGATATATACAGAATCTTTTAAAAAGGTTTCAGCCTCTTAGATTAATTATATTGCTGCAGAACAAGGCGTTGAATTTATCACTTATCAAGGTTATAGCCTCAAGTGGCATCAATGCCGAAGTGCATATTTTGTCCTCGAGACTAGACCCAATAACCTCGCCTTGAGGTGAGAACAAAGACCTCTTTGAATGGTCATGTAATGAAAACTGCATAATAAGGAATGCCGTATCAAACACGAAGGGGCTTTGTTCTGACATGATGAAATTTTGGAAAATGGTGTACCTAGAAGCTACCTCATTTTTCCTATAACATGATTTGTGATCTTCAAGCAGGGCCCAGTAAAAAGACTAGCTGTTGATGCAACCCTTAGAGCTGCTGCACCATATCAGAAGTTGCGAAGAGCGCAGGACACTGGAAACAAAAAGGTGTATGTAGAGAAAAGTGATATGAGGGCTAAACGAATGGCAAGGAAAGCGGGGGCTTTGGTAATGTTATGCTCTTCACTTCAGCTATCAATACTTTTCCCACCACATAAATTCAAAGCTTACTTATTCTTATTCTTATTATGGAAAAGTTAAAAACGTTTGCATTGAGGATTAACGAATAACACCAAATTAGTGATCTTAAACTTCTATTCGACTTCTTTATTATGGAAGTTTTAGTGACATTCGGTTGTTTAACACATTTATCTAGGATCACACGTATGCACTTTTGGGTGTTGCTTAAAACTATTATCCATCGAAAGATGAACATTAGCTCAATTTTGTTGCATCTCAATATGATCTATCAAGTTCTCTTAACCTTTTCAATTCATGGCAGGTAATTTTTGTTGTCGATGCCAGTGGTAGCATGGCACTGAATCGAATGCAAAATGCAAAAGGTGCAGCACTTAAGCTACTGGCAGAGAGTTATACGAGCAGAGATCAGGTAGTCTTCTACACAAAAATAAGTATGTGATTTGCGCTATGTTGATAATCATTAGAACAGTTATGCTCTAGTATGATGAATCGATGATCATTAGAACAGTTATGCTCCTAAACTTATGTCACTGTAATTTAGGCATGTGTGGGGGCGAGTGGTTAGAGATTTAGATCTGCAAAAAAGAAAGAAACAGTGACAGGTAATAGTGATGATGTATCCCGTTTATCCTTGGAAGAACCCATCCTGGGATGTATCTGAGGGTCCTTGGTGCTTAAGTTTTTGGTATGATGCCAAGCACAATTTTCATGAGGTAAAGTTCCGTAAGGTCTTCTGAGAATGCCATCATGCACAGGCAGTTCTCTAAGTTACAGTTACAATTTCAAGCTCTTATGTCGCTGACTTCCAAGCATTGTTACGAAAACTAGCCAAGCTATTTGTACATTCAAAGGAAATGACTAGGTTTAATTACTTGAAATTTGAACTTAACAATTAGTTTTGTTAATCAGAAAAAGTAAGAGCAGTTATTAAAGATATTAACGTGTGAGGCAGTTGCACTTTATATTTTAAGGTGCTTTAGATACAAGTGCTTTGATTAAGTTGTTCTCACGAAAATTCTTGTAATCCTCATCTGATATATATGTTCTTCATTAAGGTTTGATTGCAGTCTCACTTTGTTTTTGACATACTCAGGCACAAATATTCACCTTTTTAACTCTCGTACCACTTAAAAATTTCATTCAGGTTTCTATTATACCTTTCCGTGGAGATTGTGCAGAGGTGCTTCTGCCTCCTTCTAGGTCAATTGCAATGGCAAGAAATCGTCTAGAAAGGCTCCCATGTGGTGGCGGTTCTCCTTTAGCTCATGGCCTCACAACGGTACGCTGAGTCCCACAAAAACCTTATGAGTTTCTATATTTCTCTTATTATCTACCATCTGATCTATTTGATTCATTTGTCATCTTATCTACTATTTCTTAGGCTGTCAGGGTTGGATTGAATGCCGAGAAAAGTGGTGACGTTGGGCGTATTATGATCGTTGCAATTACAGATGGAAGAGCTAACATAACGCTCAAGCGATCTAATGATCCTGAAGCTGCTGCTGCTTCAGATGCACCTAGACCTACTTCACAAGAAATAAAGGTGAATCTCCTTGGTGGTCTTTTGCTTAAAAACTTAAACGCTTTCTACTTGTTCCATGGTCCTGAAATTGAATTTGTTACATCTCATTACTTTTGTGTGACATCTCATTTATGGTGCTCATGTAGGATGAAATTTTAGAAGTTGCTGGAAAGATCTTCAAGTCAGGGATGTCTCTTCTTGTGATCGACACCGAAAATAAGTTCGTCTCAACAGGTTTTGCAAAGGAAATTGCTAGAGTCGCTCAAGGTATGTGGATCATGCACAAATTTAAATAATAATATCCATTGTGACGAAAGAAAATCTTGTTCGGTTTCCAGCATCGAGCTTAACAATTTCATTTGGACAGGAAAATATTATTATTTGCCGAATGCCTCGGATGCTGTTATCTCAGCCACAACTAAGGAAGCCTTGTCAGCATTGAAAAGCTCATAGATCTACTATTTGTTCTGAATATATTATCTATTGATGTAGAGTAACGCTTCTTCCAAGTTCCAACATTTTGCAATGAAAAAGAAATAAACAGCTGTGGAAGTTTTGGTGTACTTGTTAAAAGTTAGAGAGGTACAGTATATTCCAATTGAATACATGCTCTTAGGTCTTAAATCCTACTCCCTCCGTACTTAAATAATAGGCTGGTTTCTATAAATAAATGTTACAAAAAAAAATAGGCTGGTTTCCTAATTGGGAAAGTCAAATGTTACTTTATTTTTCCTTAACCATTTTTCTTAACTTTTCATGACAAGTGTCGTGGGACCATTTCACTTTACTTACTTTTCGACAAGTGTCATGGGGACCATTTCACTTCACTTCTTTTATTGACAAGTATCATGAGGACCACTTTCAATGATTGGCTCTCTTAATTTCCTTAATTTTCTCAAAAAAAACAAAACAAGCCTATTAAAAAAGAACGGAGGGAGTACATTTCTGCTTTTGGAACTTTTCACAACCCATAACTCCTTGAATTAGAAAGCTAAGTGAAAACCTCGAATGTTAAGTGATGGTTAGTGAATATTTCAGCCAGACAGGGTTCATTATGCCATAGACCATGTATCTA